>CM070101.1:19997427-20032427 GCA_036178185.1 Liparis tanakae
CTCACTCCTGTCCTCGTGTCCTCTTGTCCTTGTGTCCTCCTTTCCTCACTCCTGTCCTCTGTCCTCATGTCCTTGTGTCCTCCTGTCCTTGTGTCCTCCTGTCCTCACTCCTGTCCTCCTGTCCTCTTGTCCCTGTGTCCTCCTGTCCTTGTGTCCTCCTGTCCTCACTCCTGTCCTTGTGTCCTCTTGTCCTTGTGTCCTCCTGTCCTCACTCCTGTCCTCATGTCCTTGTGTCCTCCTGTCCTCACTCCTGTCCTTGTGTCCTCTTGTCCTTGTGTCCTCCTGTCCTCGTGTCCTCTTGTCCTTGTGTCCTCCTGTCCTCACTCCTGTCCTCTGTCCTCATGTCCTTGTGTCCTCCTGTCCTCACTCCTGTCCTCGTGTCCTCTTGTCCCTGTGTCCTCCTGTCCTTGTGTCCTCCTGTCCTCACTCCTGTCCTCGTGTCCTCTTGTCCTTGTGTCCTCCTGTCCTCACTCCTGTCCTTGTGTCCTCTTGTCCTTGTGTCCTCCTGTCCTCACTCCTGTCCTCATGTCCTTGTGTCCTCCTGTCCTCACTCCTGTCCTCATGTCCTCCTGTCCTCACTCCTGTCCTCATGTCCTTGTGTCCTCCTGTCCTCACTCCTGTCCTCTGTCCTCATGTCCTCGTGTCCTTGTGTCCTCTGTCCTCACTCCTGTCCTCATGTCCTCCTGTCCTCACTCCTGTCCTCTGTCCTCCTGTCCTCATGTCCTCCTGTCCTCACTCCTGTCCTCGTGTCCTCCTGTCCTCACTCCTGTCCTCATGTCCTTGTGTCCTCCTGTCCTCACTCCTGTCCTCGTGTCCTCTTGTCCCTGTGTCCTCCTGTCCTTGTGTCCTCCTGTCCTCACTCCTGTCCTTGTGTCCCTGTCCTTGTGTCCTCCCTGTCCCCTGTCCTCCTCCCTCCTGTCCTCTGTCCTCATGTCCTCCTGTCCTCCATCCTCGTGTCCTCCTGTCCTCACTCCTGTCCTCATGTCCTCCTGTCCTCACTCCTGTCCTCTGTCCTCATGTCCTCACTCCTGTCCTCATGTCCTTGTGTCCTCCTGTCCTCACTCCTGTCCTCGTGTCCTCTTGTCCCTGTGTCCTCCTGTCCTTGTGTCCTCCTGTCCTCACTCCTGTCCTTGTGTCCTCATGTCCTCGTGTCCTTGTGTCCTCCTGTCCTCACTCCTGTCCTCCTGTCCTCACTCCTGTCCTCTGTCCTCATGTCCTCCTGTCCTCACTCCTGTCCTTGTGTCCTCATGTCCTCGTGTCCTCCTGTCCTCACTCCTGTCCTCATGTCCTCCTGTCCTCACTCCTGTCCTCTGTCCTCATGTCCTCCTGTCCTCACTCCTGTCCTTGTGTCCTCATGTCCTCGTGTCCTCCTGTCCTCCTGTCCTCCTGTCCTCACTCCTGTCCTCTGTCCTCCTGTCCTCATGTCCTCCTGTCCTCACTCCTGTCCTCGTGTCCTCTTGTCCTTGTGTCCTCCTGTCCTCACTCCTGTCCTTGTGTCCTCTTGTCCTTGTGTCCTCCTGTCCTCACTCCTGTCCTCATGTCCTTGTGTCCTCCTGTCCTCACTCCTGTCCTCTGTCCTCATGTCCTTGTGTCCTCCTGTCCTCACTCCTGTCCTCGTGTCCTCTTGTCCCTGTGTCCTCCTGTCCTTGTGTCCTCCTGTCCTCACTCCTGTCCTCGTGTCCTCTTGTCCTTGTGTCCTCCTGTCCTCACTCCTGTCCTTGTGTCCTCTTGTCCTTGTGTCCTCCTGTCCTCACTCCTGTCCTCATGTCCTTGTGTCCTCCTGTCCTCACTCCTGTCCTCATGTCCTCCTGTCCTCACTCCTGTCCTCATGTCCTTGTGTCCTCCTGTCCTCACTCCTGTCCTCTGTCCTCGTGTCCTTGTGTCCTCCTGTCCTCCTGTCCTCACTCCTGTCCTCATGTCCTCCTGTCCTCACTCCTGTCCTCTGTCCTCCTGTCCTCATGTCCTCCTGTCCTCACTCCTGTCCTCGTGTCCTCCTGTCCTCACTCCTGTCCTCATGTCCTTGTGTCCTCCTGTCCTCACTCCTGTCCTCTGTCCTCATGTCCTTGTGTCCTCCTGTCCTTGTGTCCTCCTGTCCTCACTCCTGTCCTCGTGTCCTCTTGTCCCTGTGTCCTCCTGTCCTTGTGTCCTCCTGTCCTCACTCCTGTCCTTGTGTCCTCATGTCCTCGTGTCCTTGTGTCCCTGTCCTCCTCCTGTCCTCCTGTCCTCACTCCTGTCCTCTGTCCTCATGTCCCCCTGTCCCTCACTCCTGTCCTTGTGTCCTCATGTCCTCGTGTCCTCCTGTCCTCACTCCTGTCCTCATGTCCTCCTGTCCTCACTCCTGTCCTCTGTCCTCATGTCCTCACTCCTGTCCTCACTCCTGTCCTTGTGTCCTCATGTCCTCCTGTCCTCCTGTCCTCATGTCCTCCTGTCCTCCTCCTGTCCTCCTGTCCTCCTCTGTCCTTGTGTCCTCCTGTCCTCCTCCTGTCCTGTCCTCTTGTCCTTGTGTCCTCCTGTCCTCACTCCTGTCCTTGTGTCCTCTTGTCCTTGTGTCCTCCTGTCCTCACTCCTGTCCTCATGTCCTTGTGTCCTCCTGTCCTCACTCCTGTCCTCGTGTCCTCTTGTCCTTGTGTCCTCCTGTCCTCACTCCTGTCCTCTGTCCTCATGTCCTCCTGTCCTCACTCCTGTCCTTGTGTCCTCATGTCCTCGTGTCCTCGTGTCCTCATGTCCTCCTGTCCTCACTCCTGTCCTCTGTCCCAGGCCAATGTGAACGGCAGGGTTCTGTCTCAGTGTGACATCGACGAGCTGAAGAGGGAGATGAGGATGAGCTTTGGGGACTGGCAGCTGTTCAGAGCCACGGTGAGGCCCCTGGCACCTGATATATAAATATATATATATACACATATATGTATATATGTACATGTATACATATTAGGGCTGGCCAAACATTACAAATTTTAATCGCGATTAATCGCATTTGTAGACGCAAACTCCAATAATGAGTTCTAAAGTAGTGTATAGCTTGTATTTTAAATGTCGCTCCAGATGAACTAAAGGGCCATAACACCTGTTGTGAAACAAACACTTAACATCAGCATGTGTGTATAGTAGCAGTTAAAGTTAAATGAAATACATACTTTGTGTAAATCTCCACTTAAACAATGGTATCAAAACAAACACAACTAAAGCTTATTGCCTTGTGCTTCGTCGGATATTTGCGTTTCTCTTTCACAAACTAGTTTTGACCCCTCACACGTTGTGTAGATGGTATCTCCCGTACGCTCCAGCTGAACAGTCATTGGTCGACTGATCTCAGGGTTGCCAGATACACAAGAGTGATCCCCCTTTTAGGCTTTATATTAAGCACGTCATTAAGACACGTCCTTAAGACACGTCATTAAGCACGTCATTAAGACACGTCCTTAAGACACGTCCTTAAGACACGTCCTTACGACACGTCCTTAAGACACGTCCTTACGACACGTCCTTAAGACACGTCCTTAAGACACGTCCTTAACGTCATTAAAGACTGACCATGAGACGTGCAAGACTCGCTCGATTCCTTGAACCGTCTGTGACGTCCTTAAGACCGTCCTTAAGACACGTCCTTACGACCTTTAAGACACGCTTCACGACCGTCCAGACCGTCCTTCGACACGTCTTTAAGACCGTCCTTAAGACACGTCCTTCACGACAAAGAACGCCTACGACATCCTTAAGAACACGTCTTTAAGACACGTCCTTAGAACGACCGCCTTAAGACCGTCCTAAGACACTAATGATATGTGAGACTGACCATGAGATGCAGACTGGAGTCGATTCTTTGTTTCTGTCGACTTTAAGAACTTTAACGTCTCCGCTCTCTTCTCCGTGTTGTTAAACCGTGGATGACTTCCTGTTCCGGTTCCACAGCATCAGTAGCAGACTTACAAAATAAAAGCCTGTGAGCAACACACTTTTACAATAATAAAATAAATAATAAAACCTGCGTTAACGCGCGATAAAATAATGGTCAGCGTTAATTCAGTGATGATGATTAAAGCGTCCCTAATATATATATATATATATATATATATATATACACACACATATATATATATATATATATATATATATATAAAGTATTCATCTCATGATTGTGTGTGTGTGAAGTATCAGGTGTGTAACACTGTCGTCTCCTTCAGGTTCTGGACCTGCGTCTCCTAGAGAGTCAGGTGCTGCAGGAGGAAGCTGCCAGTGAGCAAGGCAGCGTGGGGGGCGGGGCCAGCGAGGTGGGGCGGCGGGCGGCGGCGCCGATGTACAGCTTCAACATGAGCTTTGAGGAGCTGAGCACCCTGGGGGGCCTGGAGGACGCCCCGAGGACAGGCTGGATGGTAGGTCACCCTCAGGTCACCTGACCTCCCCTCCCCTCACCTGACCTCCCCTCACCTGCGCCCCCCCCCATGTTGCTGGTCTTCTTCTGTCTCCTGCTGTCCGTGGGTGAAGTTCCTCTCCTGTCCTCAGGGCGGCGCTCATCGCACCGTCAGCATGAGCAGCCTGACCTCCCAGGCCTCGTCCAATGACATCGCGCGGCTGACGGAGCGGCAGCAGGACGAGTACCGCAGCGCGTACCAGGAGTACGCCGCCCAGATGGCGCAGGTGGAGACGGGCGGCGGCGGGCGGCCGGTGCAGCCGCGCGGGCCAGTTCATGCAGCGCCGCCGAAGGACCAGAACGAAAGGCGGCGGCAGCGGACGCAAGTCGCCGCCAGAAGGCGGCAAGCCGGCGCCGGACAGCGCCGACTCCGCCTCCGGCGCCGACGCCCTGGACCCCATCACGAGAGGGCGAAAAGGCGACCAAGCGGCGGGCGCCGCCGCCCCGCCAGGCCTTGTTCCCCGCCGCCGCCCGAGCGAGCGCGGCGGCGGCTCAGGCTTCGAGGCGGCGGCCTCGGCTCGAGCGGCGGCCGGCGGGCCTCGGCGGCGGCCTGCGCTACCAGAAGCTCACCAGCGACGACGAGGAGTCCGAGGAGTCCGACAACGCGCCGCTGCTGAAGGACGCCACGCCGCCCGGCGCCCGCCGGCCCGCCGCCGGCTCGCTGGCGCTGAAGGGGAAGGACTTCCTGTCGGACGCCACGCTGGACAAGAAGGACTCGTCCGACTCCGGCGTGCGCTCCAACGAGAGCTCGCCCGACCGCTCGCTGCAGGACGAGGAGGCGGAGCTGTCCCGGCCGGAGAGGGACGACCTCATCGAGCTGGACGAGGACCACGCCAAGCGCCGGTTACCCAGAAGCCTCGGCGACCCGCGCGAGGCGGCGCCGGCCCGCATGTCCGTGGGCTCCGAGGACGGCTGGCCCGCCGCCTTCAACCTCAACCGCACGGCGAGCAGCGTGGCGCTGCACAACCACGCCAACAACAGGCCGCGCCCCCCGGAAGGGGGCCCCGCCTCCTCCGCCGACCCCGCCTCCTCCTCCGGCGAAGTCATCCTCTCCCCGAGCTCCGCCTCCTCCGCCAGGCCCGGGCCCGACAACGAGAACGTCCGCGTGGTGCACCTGAAGAGGGGCCTGAGGCCCGGAGACCCCCCGGAGGTGTGCTCCATGTCCTCCGACACCGTGACCTTCGGAGAGGAGCGCGAGAGCATCCTGTGACCCCGCGACCTCGCCACGACCTCTTCACGGCATCGTGACATCATCGTAACTTCATCGTGACTTCGACTTCATCGTGACTTCATCGTGACATCATCGTGACTTCATCGTAACATCATCGTAACTTCATCGTGACTTCGTCGTGACCTTGTCGTGACCCGTGAACAAAGAGCACTGAGGTCCACTAGCAGCCGCCACTCAACCCTCTGAACCAATCAGGAAGTTTATAGTTTCATAACACCAGAATGAATCGTTCCCTTAAAGTGACAGACACCAGTATTAATAGTTCCCTTAAAGTGACAGACACCAGTATTAATAGTTCCCTTAAAGTGACAGACACCAGTATTAATAGTTCCCTTAAAGTGACAGACACCAGTATTAATAGTTCCCTTAAAGTGACAGATACCAGTATTAATAGTTCCCTTAAAGTGACAGATACCAGTATTAATAGTTCCCTTAAAGTGACAGACACCAGAATGAATCGTTCCCTTAAAGTGACAGACACCAGTATTAATAGTAATACCTTAAAGTCACAGACATCAGTATTAATAGTAATACCTTAAAGTGACAGACACCAGTCTGAATATTAGTTGATATTAGTTGAGGTATCACACTGTTGCGTTACGGTGCGTTCATGCTCCAAGCGGTAAAGATGTGTTTAATCTCTAAAATTTGGTGATGAAGTTCAATAAAT
The DNA here is from genome assembly GCA_036178185.1 of Liparis tanakae. Lineage (NCBI taxonomy): Eukaryota > Metazoa > Chordata > Actinopteri > Perciformes > Liparidae > Liparis > Liparis tanakae. The sequence continues at coordinate 20,003,737 of CM070101.1, forward strand.
CCAGAAGATTGAAGATGACACATGAATATAAAATATATATTAGAACCTACAAGCTGCTAATGAGTCATTCAAAAGGGTTAAAGAGGAGGAGGAGGAGGAGGAGGAGGAGGAGGAGGAGGAGGAGGAGGAGGAGGAGGAGGAGGAGGAGGAGGAGTGTCTGCTGGTGGACCTGTAGTTTAGTCCTGTAGTTCAGATCTTTATTCTCAGTAGAAGAACGGGAAGTTCTGTAGAAGCTCTGCATGTTGTTGTTGTTGTTGTTGTTGTTGTTGTTGTTGTTGTTGTTGTTGTTGTGGTGTTGGTGAAATGTCCAGATTGACTGGTGAAACAAAGTTAAAGAAGTAAAACTATAAAGATGAAATGATTGATTATTAATGGTCATTGTGAGTCTCAAGAAGCATTACTTTATTTTAACTTTGAGCGAAAAGAATAAATAAATAAGTTTGGATCGAAATAATGAAATCAGAAGCTTTTATTCTGAAGTTTGGGCCAAAAACATAAAAATCTGAAACTTTTATTCTGAAGGAAGAAATTAATATTTACAATCAATAAATTGTTTCTGAAATACAAAATGTATTAATTCAACGATCAATAAACAAAATTATATTACACAATATTTAAGTTTGTCGTTCAAACTGATCAATAAGTGATCACTAATCACCTGTCAGCGCTCTTCGTCTTTATTGTCTTCATCATCTTCATCGTCTGTTGTGAACTCAAAGAAATAAAATCTGAATATTGATCATTGATTCTTTTGACTCGTTTATTATTATTGTAATTGGTGACCCCTAATATTCAATTAAATATATATGTGTGTATATATATATACATATATATATATATATGTATATATATATATATGTATATATATATATATGTATATACATAGAGAACCCTTCCCTGTGATTGGTCAATCCGTTTGTCTGTTAACATTTTACGAAAAAACAAAACAAATGAACGCTCAGTAAATCACAAGGCCCGCCCCCCTCCCAGGTGAAGCTCATTAGCAGCCTGTCAGTCAGAAGCAGAGAACACCAGGAGGAGGAGGAGGAGGAGGAGGAGGAGGAGGAGGAGCCTCATGATGGAGAGATGGTTCTGTAGAACATGTGTGTGGGGGGGGGGGGGTCACATGCAACAGACTTTAATTTGTGAAATATATAAAATGCCCCCAGCCTCCAGAGGTCAACGTGACACATTTAAATGTGTCAGTTTCCAAAGCCACTGGTTCTGGTTCTGGTCCTCGTTCTGGTTCTGGTTCTGCTGTTCAGTGGTAAAGATGTCAGGACCAATGTGTCTCTAATGCACCTTGTTTACTAATCTGATGTTTCACTGAAGAAACTATTCATCATCCACAATATTAAATCCCTGGCTGGCCCTTTAAGGGGAGGAGCCTCTCTGAGACACAGCTGTGTGTCTTTAACAACAAATACTATCAAACAAGAGTCTAAAACACACGCTGTCTGAAGGATTACTGCTTCATGTACAAGATCTAGTCTTTAGAAGAAAAAGAAACAAGTAATCGCGATTAATGAATTTTAAAATGTGCGATTAATTAGTTAATTGTTTTTAATCGATTGACAGCCCTAATATATATTTGAGGTCACGTTGAAGTTTTTACTTTGTTTTCTTCACTTGTTTTTTTCATGTTTGTTTGAAATTCATTAATTTATCAGTTATATGTTAGTTTAATGTTCCATAAAAGTTTTATGGAACATTAAACTGATAAATTAATTTATTAATTAACTGATAATTGATAATTAATTAGTTCATTATTTTAAAAGTCCTCCTCTCTCCTCTTCCCGAGAATACCCCACATGCTGAGCTCCTATTTGTTGCCCCGGTGACCTCTGATCTCCTGGCCCCTATTGGCTTGGTGTCACGCCTCAGCTTTGCATTGTGGGTAATGTAAACCACACAAGAGGAAGGCGGCTGAGTTCTCCTGCTTACATGTCCCAGCATGCATTGCAGCAGCCATGTCCTCCGCAGCAGATAGTTTGACTGAGAATTGTATCCTCATCGCTGGTCTCACTGAGCATGCTCAGTACCGCCCCCTTTAGCCCCGCCCCTCAGCATTGTCACCATTCCAGAAATTAACATTTAAATAATTTTACAACTTTTAAAAGCCAATTAAAATTTTCTGAAAGCAACAAATACAAAAACTATTAAAATACCAAAAAAAAAATTGAAATTTAAAGTTTTGCTTACTTTCCATTATATGATTTCTTTAAACACTTATTGCTTGTAAACTTCTTTCAGTGTAAGATAGAGATTATATTTATATATATATATATATATATATATATAATTTATTTTACTTGTTACGCCTTTAAATGGACTTCAGAGGCTCGCTGGCCCTTTAAGGAGATCAATAACCAATCAGTTGACTCAGTTCCAGCTGATTTATTCAGTCATGACGTCACAGGTATTTCTGTCCCTTTATATTGCACACAAATAATAATGAACAGATTTGTGCCATTAATGTTATAAAAAAACAGAAAATACATTAAGACCTCAACTTTACTATTTTACACATGTACACGGTCCTGGTCCTGGACGGGGTCCCGCTTCTGGACCAAACGAACCACTTCCTGTCTGGACGCGCACGCGCTACAAAATCATATTTAACGTCCCGTATGTACAAAAATATTGACCTCTTCATATTTGTATTAAAAGAGCCGCGGTCCTCAAACCTGGCAACCACGCTGCGGAAGGGGGATGAGTCTCCGGGTCCGGGGGGGACATCCTGGGAGAGTTCTGGTTCAGACCCGAGAACCAGAAGACTGAGTCCACAAAACCCGGTTGAGGTCTTCGCAGGACCAGGTGGGTCCTGCTCCCCCTTCAGTCAGGGAGCCCCGGGAGGTCCCCCATCACCCCTACGAGCTTTGGCGCTCGGGGGGGGCCGGAGCGCCCTCCTCCCGAGCCCGGTGCGCCGGGTCGAGCCGGGTCAGTACGTGAAGACCATGTCGGAGAAGTTGGCCTCCAGCCAGCTGCCCGCGATCATCTCGCTGAGCTCCGGCGTGCAGCGGTCCGGGAAGTCGAAGTGGGAGCCGAGACTGCCCTCGCTGCTGCACGAGTCCAGGTCCCGGTCCACCGGGGACAGGCTCAGGTTCCCCGGGGCCGAGCAGGCCCACGAGCTCCAGGGCTCCGCGGAGGAGGCGTGCAAGCCGGCCAGCAGGCTCAGCGTGAAGTCGGCCCCGGCGTCCCGGTCCGGGTCCTCGTCCCCGCAGCAGGAGGACCGGGACGAGGAGCCGGGGGACCCCGGGTCGGCCGGGGCACCGGAGCCCTGCCCAGTGATGTTCTTGAAGCTGTAGAAGAGCCGCCCGGTTCCATCCGGGTCCCCGGAGCCCACCGGGTCCTCCGAGGAGGAGGAAGAGGAGGAAGAGGAAGAGGAGGAGGAAGAGGAGGAGGAGGACGAGTCTTCATCTTCATCCTTCTCGTCGGTGAACTCCCGTTTCACCGGCGTGCCGGCTCGGCCGCCGGGGCTCAGCAGGTACCGGTACCGGGGGTCGTGGGCCACCGCCGGCGGGCAGGGCTGCGGGCGGCGGCGCCTCTTCTGCGGGGCTTTGAGCGCCGGCCGCGCGGACGTCTTGTCCGGGGAGCGGGCGGCGGGCTTCCCCGCGGGGGACGCGCTCCCGTCCGCCTTGGGCTTCTTCTTGGGCCGGTACTTGTAGTCCGGGTAGTCCGCCATGTGCTTGAGCCGCAGCCGCTCCGCCTCCCGGACGAACGGGCCCTTCTCGGCGGCCAGCAGCGCCGTCCAGCGCTTCCCGAGCCGCTTGGAGATCTCGGCGTTGTGCATGTCGGGCGCGCGCTCCATGATCTTCCTCCGCTCGGCCTGCGCCCACACCATGAAGGCGTTCATGGGCCGCTTGATGTGGCCGGCGGCCGTGCGGCACCAGGCGGGCCGCTGCTCCGGGCCGGCCGGGCCCGCCCCGCCGCGCGGCGCCTGCTGAACCATGGGGCAAGACTTCAGCTGTGCCGGTCCTCCCGGTCGTCCCGGTAGCGCTGCCGTTACACCGACAGCCTCGCGCTCTGTTCAAACTTACACACCGGCGTCTTATTACCCGGCTGATGGAGCGCGGGCCGTCACCGAGCTCAGCCAATCGCCGCTCTTCTTCAGCCGCACACCTTCCCGCCTCCACGGCTCTCTCAGCCAATCGCCGCTCTTCTTCAGCCGCACACCTTCCCGCCTCCACGGCTCTCTCAGCCAATCGCCGCTCTTCTTCACTTGAACACCTTCCCGCCTCCACGGCTCTCTCAGCCAATCGCCGCTCTTCTTCACTTGAACACCTTCCCGCCTCCACGGCTCTCTCAGCCAATTACAGCTCTCCTGCCCTCTCTCATCCGCCCCCGCGCGTGCTCGCCAACGCTCGCGCGGCCGTCACTTCGATTCGATTTCCGTTGATAAGTCAGTATCCGGATCTAACGGTTTCTATTGGTGTTATGACATCACAGGATCGATACTTACAAAGTCAGTTCAATATGGTTCAGTCTGTTTGTCTTGAACCCGGAAAAGAAGAAAAAATACGAATAAAACATCAACAATAAATACAAATGAATACCAGAGATTTACAGGAAGTTATTATAACTATATCATCATGTTTTACTTTATGTTCTAATGTTTATATTTATTTGACGATTAAAATATATTATTAAATAAATAAAAAACAATGTGATCCGGTTTGAGCGGCGGAGGGATACGACAAGAAGTAGTCCCGACGCGCCAAATGGATTTTACATGACTATTGATCCGACCATGTGTGTTTGTGTGTTTGTGTTTGTGTGTGTGTGTGTGTGTATATGTGGCTCCATTCACATAGATGAGCTGAGCCGTTACTCAGGAATGTGGCTGTTGTTCTCCGAACTCAGGGGTCAGGGGTCAGGGGTCGGGGGAGGTGACGGCTGATCAGAAATATGTTTAATAATCACAGTGACAACAATCAATACACAGGAAACACAAGGGGACCGAGCCAGAGCCCTGAGGCCCGCCGAGGCCTCCACGGTGGACCAGGATCTAACTAGAGGACCAGGATCTAACTAGAGGACCAGGGTCTAACTAGAGGACCAGGATCTAACTAGAGGACCAGGATCTAACTAGAGGACCAGGATCTAACTAGAGGACCAGGGTCTAACTAGAGGACCAGGATCTAACTAGAGGACCAGGATCTAACTAGAGGACCAGGATCTAACTAGAGGACCAGGGTCTAACTAGAGGACCAGGATCTAACTAGAGGACCAGGATCTAACTAGAGGACCAGGATCTAACCAGAGGACATATACATATATATACAAATATATACATATATATATACAAATATATACATACAAATATATATGTATATTTGTATATATTTGTGTCTATATATGTATATATATATACAAATATATACATACAAATATATACATATATACATATCTATATTTGTATATATACATGTATACATATATATATACAAATATAAATATATATTTGTGTATATATATACAAATCTATACATACAAATCTATATATACATATATGTATATGTATATATACATATACATATATATATATAATATATACATCTATATTCTCATATAAAGGAGGGTTACAGGCCGACTAATAAGCTCCAACACAAAACCCCAGCAGGCCGAGGGGGAGGGGGGCAGATGGGGAGGGACACAGAGGGGGGGCAGATGGGGAGGGACACATAGCGGGGGCAGATGGGGAGGGACACAGAGGGGGGGGGCAGATGGATCCTGAAAGGAGGAATTGAAACCGGAGAAGTTGCAAAGCGTCCGTCTGTAATGAAGACCACGCCTCCGGGTTCATTGTCAATTAGAGTGGCGGTTAAGAGACAGCTGTGGCAGATGGTGAGGGGAGAGGGGAGGGGTTGTGTGGGGAGGGAGGAGAGGTGGGAGGGAGGAGAGAAAGAAATGGGAGGGGAGAGAGGGGAGGAGTTGTGCAGGGGAGGGAGGAGAGAGGGGGGGGAGGAGAGAGAGAAAGGGGAGAGAGAGGAAGGAAGGGGAGGGGGAGAGAGAGAGAAAGGGGGAGGGGTCCTCTCTGCATCACACTAGGTTAGGTTTTTGATTTGAAGTTGAGATTTTCCTGATTTGTGTTTCATATCTGATGTGTGTGTGGGGGGGTTGTCTGTGTGTGTGTGTGTGTGTGTTGGGGTGGGGATTGGGGTTGTCTGTGTGTGGGGGTTGTGGTTATGTGTGTGTGTGTGTGTGTGTCTCCATCTGCTCTGAAGGGCCACTATTCGGGATCAAAGGTCACCGTATCCTATAAAATCCATTAGCAATGTAGCCAGGCAACTCGGTCGCCATGACGACAGCAGTGTGACCAGTGTGATCGTCCTCATTCTCATCATAAACCTAACTAGTAGTTTAGTTGTGTGAACCTGAATAGTAGTTTATTTGTGTGAACCTAACTAGTAGTTGCATTGTGTGAACCTAACTAGTAGTTTAGTAGTGTGAACCTGACTAGTAGTTTTGTTGTGTGAACCTGACTAGAAGTTTAGTAGTGTGAACCTGACTAGTAGTTTTGTTGTGTGAACCTAACTAGTAGTTTTGTTGTGTGAACCTGATTAGTAGTTTAGTAGTGTGAACCTGACTAGTAGTTGTGTTGTGTGAACCTAACTAGTAGTTTTGTTGTGTGAACCTAACTAGTAGTTTTGTTGTGTGAACCTGACTAGTAGTTTAGTAGTATGAACCTAACTTGTAGTTTTGTTGTGTGAACCTAACTAGTAGTTTAGTAGTGTGAACCTGACTAGTAGTTTAGTAGTGTGAACCTGACTAGTAGTTTAGTAGTGTGGACCTGACTAGTAGTTTAGTAGTGTGAACCTAACTAGTAGTTTTGTTGTGTGAACCTGACTAGTAGTTTAGTAGTGTGAACCTGACTAGTAGTTTTGTTGTGTGAACCTAACTAGTAGTTTTGTCGTGTGAACCTGACTAGTAGTTTAGTAGTGTGAACCTAACTAGTAGTTTAGTAGTGTGAACCTGACTAGTAGTTTAGTAGTGTGAACCTGACTAGTAGTTTTGTTGTGTGAACCTAACTAGTAGTTTTGTTGTGTGAACCTGACTAGTAGTTTAGTAGTGTGGACCTGACTAGTAGTTTAGTAGTGTGGACCTAACTAGTAGTTTTGTTGTGTGAACCTGACTAGTAGTTTTGTTGTGTGAACCTAACTAGTAGTTTAGTAGTGTGAACCTGACTAGTAGTTTTGTTGTGTGAACCTAACTAGTAGTTTAGTAGTGTGAACCTGACTAGTAGTTTTGTTGTGTGAACCTGACTAGTAGTTTAGTAGTGTGAACCTGACTAGTAGTTTTGTTGTGTGAACCTGACTAGTAGTTTAGTAGTGTGAACCTGACTAGTAGTTTTGTTGTGTGAACCTAACTAGTAGTTTTGTTGTGTGAACCTAACTAGTAGTTTTGTTGTGTGAACCTAACTAGTAGTTTTGTTGTGTGAACCTGACTAGTAGTTTTGTTGTGTGAACCTGACTAGTAGTTTAGTAGTGTGAACCTAACTAGTAGTTTTGTTGTGTGAACCTGACTAGTAGTTTTGTTGTGTGAACCTGACTAGTAGTTTAGTAGTGTGAACCTGACTAGTAGTTTTGTTGTGTGAACCTGACTAGTAGTTTTGTTGTGTGAACCTGACTAGTAGTTTAGTAGTGTGAACCTGACTAGTAGTTTTGTTGTGTGAACCTGACTAGTACAGCCTCCTCAGTAATAGTTTCTTGTTTATTCTGTGAAGCTTACTTAGAGCCTAAAGCGATCGACCAATCAGCTGTCAGCTTTCTGCGGTCCAGAGGGGGGATGTGCCGACCTTTGACCTCCTCTTGGGGATCTCCCTGTTGATCTACAGCTGCGCAGGTGCATTCTGGGAGCCGAAGTCCGGTCTCAATCATCATTTCCCATCTGGAAAGACTCAACATCACAGAGCCTCTCTCTCCTCGCCATCCCATAATGACCTTCTTCACTCGCATCATATCAAACATCACTCCATCCGCCCAGCCATCGCCTTTATATATATATCTACATATACATATATATATATATATATGTGTGTGTGTGTGTGTATATACACACTGTGGCAGACCAGGGGGAAAAGCTGAGCAAACAGCGCATCGGAGGCGGATCCCAGAGCTCAGGTTGGGGGAAGTGATCCACGGAGCGTACTTCCCAGTGCAGGTGCTGCAGCCAATGGGCACATGGCAGTGGTCACACCTGCAGCCCATCAGCTAACGAGGGACCGAGGGTATATCTTCCCTCCACTGGAAGGCATCAGGGGAGAGCTGGCTGAAGAGGAGAGGAGAAGGAGAGGAGGAGCCTCAGGAGAGGAGGAGCCTCAGGAGAGGAGGAGCCTCAGGAGAGGAGGAGCCTCAGGAGAGGAGGAGCCTCAGGAGAGGAGGAGCCTCAGGAAAGGAGGCGCGACAGACCAGAGGTAACTGGACCCTCTCTCCTCTGCTCTGCCCGTACAGGAGCTACAAACCGTCTCACAGAAGGTGTGAGACCAAAGACCAAAGACCCGACCGGGAAGAATCCTTTGTTGCCGTTAGATGCCCATTCCCCCTTTTTCCTACACGTTTTATTAAAAGACCCTTTATTTTGCGCCACGTCTCTAAGTCTCATCTCCACTTCCCCCAGGTTGCCATAACACACACACATATATATATATATATATATATATATATATATATATACACACACAGTGGGGAAAAAAAGGATTTAGTCAGCCACCAATTGTGCAAGTTCTCCCACTTATAAAGATGAGAGAAGCTGTGATGTCATCCTAGGGAGACCTCGACTATGAGACAACATGAGGCTGTGATGTCATCATAGGGAGCCCTCAACTATGAGACATGAGGCTGTGATGTAATGTGTATATATATATATATATATATATATATATCATTGTGTTTAAAAGTATTAATAACCATCAGACAGACTTTATGTTTTATTCCTATTCAACACGTCAGAGTTTGGAGGCCGGTCTCTCCTGATTGGTCGGAGCAGCGGCGGTGGGGGCCGTGGGTCGACCCCAGAGGCGGAGCCTGCTGACGCCTCCGTCCGGGCTGATGACGAGACGCACGTGAGTGACAGGCGAGCGCAGCGCGAGCTCGTCCTCGCCGAAGACATGTCTGTGATGAGGACGCAGCTGCAGACAGGAAGCAGTTTAACAGACAGGAAGCGGTTTAACAGACAGGAAGCGGTTTAACAGACAGGAAGCGGTTTAACAGACAGGAAGCGGTTTAACAGACAGGAAGCAGTTTAACTGACAGGAAGTAGCCTAACACAGACAGGAAGTAGTTTAACAGACAGGAAGCAGTTTAACACAGACAGGAAGCAGTTTAACAGACAGGAAGCAGTTTAACACAGACAGGAAGCAGTTTAACACAGATAGGAAGTAGTTTAACACAGACAGGAAGCAGTTTAACTGACAGGAAGTAGCCTAACACAGACAGGAAGTAGTTTAACACAGACAGGAAGCAGTTCCACAGGTTTACCTTGTGGGGGGGCAGGAGGACCCCCCAGCTCCCGGACCCCCAGCTGCCCTCGGGGCTCAGGGAGCAGGCCTCCAGCCGGCACGAGTCGGGGAAGTTACCTGTGGAGACACGCAGGTGAGCGCCTGCTCAGGGGGCGGAGCCAAGCGGAGCGAGCAACAGGTGTGTGTGACCTTTGACCTTTGAAGTGGTCGGTGTGGACCTCCACGCGGCGGACGAGTCCCGGGTGACCGAGGCGGAACACGGCCCACTCGGAGCCGGGGACCCGGAGGACCCCCTGCTGGTCCACCTGAGACCAGGGACAGGTTCACACAGAGTACATGGAGTACACAAAGTACACAGAGTACACAAAGTACACAGAGTACTTGGAGTACACGGAGTACATGAAGTACACGGAGTACATGGAGTACACAAAGTACACGGAGTACATGGAGTACATGAAGTACACAAAGTACACGCTGCACACGGAGTACATGAAGTACACGCTGCACACAAAGTACACCATGTACAGTGTGTACTTCTTGGAACCTCAGCAGTGGTTCTGACCTCCAGTTGTTTGGGTCGGTCCAGTCGGCGGGCCGTCTCCCAGCCGTCGGCCATGTTGGCAGCTCGGCCCAAACCTGAAACACACAGAGGGGCCGGTCGCTCTAGACTCTAGTGGTACCGGTCGCTCTAGTCTCTAGTAGTCTCTAGTGGTACCGGTCGCTCTAGACTCTAGTGGTACCGGTCGCTCTAGTGGTACCGGTCGCTCTAGTCTCTAGTAGTCTCTAGTGGTACCGGTCGCTCTAGTGGTACCGGTCGCTCTAGTCTCTAGTGGTACCGGTCGCTCTAGTCTCTAGTGGTACCGGTCGCTCTAGTCTCTAGTGCCTCTAGTGGTACCGGTCGCTCTAGTCTCTAGTAGTCTCTAGTGGTACCGGTCGCTCTAGTCTCTAGTGGTACCGGTCGCTCTGGCCTCTAGTGGTCTCTAGTGGTACCGGTCGCTCTGGCCTCTAGTGGTACTGGTCGCTCTAGTCTCTAGTGGTACCGGTCGCTCTAGTCTCTAGTGGTACCTAGTGGTACCGGTCGCTCTAGACTCTAGTGGTACCGGTCGCTCTAGTGGTACTGGTCGCTCTAGTCTCTAGTAGTCTCTAGTGGTACCGGTCGCTCTAGTGGTACCGGTCGCTCTAGTCTCTAGTAGTCTCTAGTGGTACCGGTCGCTCTAGTCTCTAGTGGTACCGGTCGCTCTAGTCTCTAGTGCCTCTAGTGGTACCGGTCACTCTAGTCTCTAGTGGTACCGGTCGCTCTAGTCTCTAGTGGTCTCTAGTGGTACCGGTCGCTCTAGTCTCTAGTGGTCTCTAGTGGTACCGGTCGCTCTAGTCTCTAGTGGTCTCTAGTGGTACCGGTCGCTCTAGTCTCTAGTAGTCTAGTGGTACCGGTCGCTCTAGTCTCTAGTGGTACCGGTCGCTCTGGCCTCTAGTGGTCTCTAGTGGTACCGGTCGCTCTGGCCTCTAGTGGTACTGGTCGCTCTAGTCTCTAGTGGTACTGGTCGCTCTAGTCTCTAGTGGTACCTAGTGGTACCGGTCGCTCTAGTCTCTAGTGGTACCGGTCGCTCTAGTCTCTAGTGGTACCTAGTGGTACCGGTCGCTCTAGTCTCTAGTGGTACCGGTCGCTCTAGTCTCTAGTGGTACCGGTCGCTCTGGCCTCTAGTGGTACCGGTCACTCTAGTCTCTAGTGGTACCTAGTGGTACCGGTCGCTCCAGTCTCTAGTGGTACCGGTCGCTCTAGTCTCTAGTGGTACCGGTCGCTCTGGCCTCTAGTGGTACCGGTCGCTCTGGCCTCTAGTGGTACCGGTCGCTCTAGTCTCTAGTGGTACCGGTCGCTCTGGCCTCTAGTGGTACCGGTCGCTCTAGTCTCTAGTGGTACCTAGTGGTACCGGTCGCTCCAGTCTCTAGTGGTACCGGTCGCTCTAGTCTCTAGTGGTACCGGTCGCTCTGGCCTCTAGTGGTACCGGTCGCTCTGGCCTCTAGTGGTACCGGTCGCTCTGGCCTCTAGTGGTACCGGTCGCTCTAGTCTCTAGTGGTACGGGTCGCTCTAGTCTCTAGTGGTACCTAGTGGTACCGGTCGCTCCAGTCTCTAGTGGTACCGGTCGCTCTAGTCTCTAGTGGTACCGGTCGCTCTGGCCTCTAGTGGTACCGGTCGCTCTGGCCTCTAGTGGTACCGGTCGCTCTGGCCTCTAGTGGTACCGGTCGCTCTAGTCTCTAGTAAGTATTTGTGCTGATTCCAACCAATCATGTTGCGTGGATGTCCAAAGTGGGCGTCGCTATAACCGAGGCAGACTCCCCCATTGGTCAGAGCCACCAGGTCCAGGTCCTGGTCCGGGGGGACGGAGGACCAGTTCCTCAGCCCGACGCCGTAGACCCTCAGCCTGGCCACGCCCCCATCTGAGACACGAGAGTCCATGAGCACCGCTATCATCTCGGTGTGTGTGTGTATATGTGTGTATGTATGTGTGTGTGAATGTGTGTGTGTGTGTGTGTGTGTGTGTGTGTGTGTGTGTGTGTGTGTGTGTGTGTGTGTACCTGGGTACATGTTGAGGCGAAGGTGTGTGACTCTGTGCTGGAAGTTGACCTTGAAGTAGTTGTGGCAGCAGTCGGAGTATCCAGGCTTCAGCTCCGACACACACAGCAGTTCAGGCCACGCCTCCGAGCCCAGCTGTCAATCAAACCACACGTAGAGCGTCATGATACTCTAGAGCGGACGTAGAGCCTCATGGGTGGAAGCTCATGGCGGTTGGTATTCTTTGTGACTCATCCGGTTACCGTGGCGACAGCAGCCAGCTGGGCGTCGGAGGCCGCCATGCCGGTCCGGTCTCCCTGCAGCGTGAAGCCCGGCGGTTCCTCTGGGGAGAACCGCTCCGTTAGTCAGGTTCTCCTCGTGGACACCACGCCCCAGCTGGGGGTCTACCAGAGGACCACCAGATGTTGTGCATCTTTTAACAAGCTAACGGGTCCTTCTGGTTCCGTGATGTAGAACGTGATGATGTAGAACGTGATGATGTAAAACGTGATGATGTAGAACGTGATGATGTAGAACGTGATGATGTAGAACGTGATGATGTAAAACGTGATGATGTAAAACGTGATGATGTAAAACGTGATTATGTAGAAGCTGAGGTGTGAGCCAGCTGGTACCTAGACAGCCAGCCTGGACGGAGACGCAGGGCGAGTGGTTCCCAGTGAAGAAGGACGAGTCCACATCGAGGCCCTGGACCAGACCCGGGACCCCCAGCTGGACCAGGCACCAGTCGTGACCTCCACGGACATAAAGGAGCACAAAGAGAAATCTCCCTGAGACGTGCTTATACATCCTTATGTTACACATTTAGTTTGAGGACTTGAGTTGGAGACTAACTTCATATTTTATACTTTCATTATATAAATGTGTGTAGAACTATTGTGTAATGACTCTGAGGACTATCATATCATTATTATACGTGTTCTGTGAGCCGAGTCTGAATACTATAACATTAAATGCCGCGTTATGTTATTGTGCATATTGAACTATTCTTTAAATTATTAGAATTAATGATAATGATAAATTGTTGTATTTAATTATTCTCACCTTTATAGTTGATATAATATATGATACTGTTCATACTTCTTATTGAATATAAAATAATAAGAAAAAGGTGAAACTATTAATTATTAGAATTGTACATGAATACTAATTAGTAGTAATGGGAGCAGAAGTGTTATTGTGATGAACGTGTTATTGAAGATGATGATGAGGTGTTCTGGTACTGACCCACGCTCCTCTTCCTCCTCGTCTCCCAGCCGTCCATCCACTTCCCGAACTCAGTGAAGGCATCAGCTCTGAAGAGAGGCTTCTCTCTCTGGATGAACACATGAACACATGATGAACACCTGATGAACACCTGATGAACATCTGATGAACACATGATGAACACATGAACACACGATGAACACATGACGAACACATGAACACATGACGAACACATGACGAACACATGAACACATGACGAACACATGACCACATGACGAACACATGAACACATGACGAACACATGAACACATGACGAACACATGAACACATAAACACATGAACACATGACGAACACATGACGAACACATGACGAACACATGAACACATGACGAACACATGAACACAAACACATGAACACATGACGAACACATGAACACATAACAAACACATGAACACACATGAACACATGACGAACACATGATGAACACATGAACACATGACGACCAAATGAACACATGATGAACACATGAACACGTGACGAACACATGACGAATACATGACGAACACATGACGAACACATGAACACATGACGAACACATGACGAACACATGAACACATGACGAACACATGAACACAAACACATGAACACATGACGAACACATGAACACATAACAAACACATGAACACATGACGAACACATGAACACATGACGAACACATGAACACATGACGAACACATGATGAACACATGAACACATGACGACCAAATGAACACATGATGAACACATGAACACGTGACGAACACATGACGAACACATGACGAACACATGAACACATGACGAACACATGACGAACACATGAACACATGACGAACACATGACGAACACATGAACACATGACGAACACATGAACACATGATGAACACGTGATGAACACATGACGAACACATGCCGAACACATGAAAACATGACGAACACATGACGAACACATGAACACATGACGAACACATGAAAACATGACGAACACATGACGAACACATGAACACATGACGAACACATGAAAACATGACGAACACATGAACACATAAACACATGAACACATGACGAACACATGATGAACACATGAATTACATGACGAACACATGAACACATAAACACATGAACACATGACGAACACATGAACACATAACAAACACATGAACACATGATGAACACATGAACACATGACGAACACATGATGAACACATGAACACATGACAAACACATGAACACATGATGAACACATGAACACATGACGAACACATGAACACATAAACACATGAACACATGACGAACACATGAACACATAACAAACACATGAACACATGACGAACACATGATGAACACATGAACACATGACGAACACATGAACACATGACGAACACATGATGAACACATGAACACATGACGAACAAATGAACACATGATGAACACATGAACACGTGACGAACACATGAACACATGACGAACACATGACGAACATATGAACACATGACAAACACATGAACACATGACAAACACATGACGAACACATGAACACATGACGAACACATGACGAACACATGAACACATGACGAACACATGACGAACACATGAACACATGACGAACACATGACGAACACATGACGAACACATGAACACATGACGAACACATGAACACATAACGAACACATGACGAACACATGAACACATGACGAACACATGAACACATGATGAACACATGAACACATGAACACGTGATGAACACATGAACATGTGATGAACACATGACGAACACATGACGAACACATGAACACATGACGAACACATGAATACATGACAAACACATGAACACATGATGAACACATGAACACGTGATGAACACATGACGAACACATGCCGAACACATGAAAACATGACGAACACATGACGAACACATGAACACATGACGAACACATGAAAACATGACGAACACATGAACACATGATGAACACATGAACACATGATGAACACATGAACACGTGATGAACACATGATGAACACATGAACACATGATGAACACATGACGAACACATGAACACATGACGAACACATGAACACATGATGAACAAATGAACACATGACGAACACATGAACACATGACGAACACATGACGAACACATGAACACATGATGAACACATGACGAACACATGAACACATGACGAACACATGAACACATGATGAACACATGAACACATGATGAACACATGAACACGTGATGAACACATGATGAACACATGAACACATGACGAACACATGAACACATGATGAACACATGAACACATGACGAACACATGAACACATGATGAACACATGAACACGTGACGAACACATGAACACATGACAAACACATGAACACATGATGAACACATGAACACGTGATGAACACATGAACACATGACGAACACATGAACACATGACGAACACATGAACACGTGATGAACACATGAACACATGAACATGTTGTCTTCAACTCAAACCCTAGGGGGTCTTTAGGATCCAGAACCCTAATCAGGTGTTCAGGTCCAGGATATGGGAGGTTCCCTCCACCTTCAGTCTGAGTAGAACTCAAGAACTACTCCATCTCCTGGAGAAGGTTCCCTCCACCTTCAGTCTGAGTAGAACTCAACAGCCTCCGGTGGAGACGAGTCAAACATCAGCTTCACCTTCAGCAGGTTGGCAGCAGGAGCAAACCACTCGTCAGTCGCAAAGATGACCTGAGGAACACACACAGAACCTGAGGAACACACAGAACCTGAGGAACACACAGAACCTGAGGAACACACATAGAACTTGAAGAACACACTCAGTCTCAGTCTCAGTCTCAGTCTCTGGTCTCTGGTCTCTGGTCTCTGGTCTCTTGTCCTGGTCTCTGGTCCTGGTCTCTGGTCCTGGTCTCTTGTCCTGGTCTCTGGTCTCTGGTCCTGGTCTCTGGTCCTGGTCTCTGGTCTCTGGTCTCTGGTCTCTTGTCCTGGTCTCTGGTCTCTGGTCTCTGGTCCTGGTCTCTGGTCCTGGTCTCTGGTCTCTGGTCTCTTGTCCTGGTCTCTGGTCTCTGGTCCTGGTCTCTGGTCCTGGTCTCTGGTCTCTGGTCTCTGGTCTCTGGTCTCTGGTCCTGGTCTCTGGTCTCTGGTCCTGGTCTCTGGTCCTGGTCTCAGTCTCTGGTCTCTGGTCTCTGGTCTCTGGTCCTGGTCTCTGGTCCTGGTCTCAGTCTCAGGTCTCACAGCTCACCTGCCCCCCCACCGTCTCACAGGCCAGGTCGTTGGACTGCAGGAAGTCCGGTTCTGCTGCCGCGATCCTGTCCGCCGTCCTGTCCGCCATGTTCTCCGTCAGAGACTGAGCGGCTGCTGGAGGACGAGGGTCAGCCACCGCGGGGTCAGCCACCGCGGGGTCAGCGAACGCACGCCGGCATCACCGCGGGAACCTCGGACAGACCGGGTAGCAGGTTCTGAGTGGACCCGGTTCTGAGTGGACGCGGTTCCACAGAGCAGGAACCCTGAAGCGAAGGAACCTCTGGGGTTTCAGGGTTTGACTTCAATCCAATGTATTTGATAGAGCATCACGCATGATGAACTGCCCTCTTTCCACTCTGTACACAGAGACATCCTGACCTTTGACCTTTGACCTCACTTTAGGAAAAACTCCCCAGAAATAGAAAACATTCTTTCAAAGCTAAATGTCCACAGTGTTTACTCATCTCTCCTCCAGTGAGACCTCTGCACCTCTAGTTCAGGGTTAGTTAACTCAGAGCTAACTCTTGTAGCTTGTAGTACCATGTTACCCCACTAGAGAGCGTGTAGTACCATGTTACCCCATTGGAGAGCTTGTAGTACCATGTTACCCCACTAGAGGGCTGTAGTACCATGTTACCCCACTAGAGGGCTTGTAGTACCATGTTACCCCACTAGAGGGCTTGTAGTACCATGTTACCCCACTAGAGAGCTTGTAGTACCATGTTACCCCACTAGATTGTTATGCAGATGATACTCAACTATATCTATCGATAAAACCAGAGGAGACCAACCAGCTCACTAAAGTTCAAGCATGTCTTAGTGACATAAAAACATGGATGACCGGCAACTTCTTGATGTTAAACTCAGACAAAACCAAAGTAATTCTACTTTGAGCACCTCAGAGATCAATTATCTGGTGATGTGGTTTCTGTAGATGGCATTACTCTAGCATCAACATAAAGAATCTCTGTTATCTTTGATCGGGACTTGTCCTTTAACTCCACCTGAAGAACATCTCAAGGACTGCATTCTTCATCTACGTAATATTTCAAAAATCAGGCACATCTTGTCTCAAAAAGATGCAGAAAAATTGGTTCACACGTTCGTTACTTCGAGACTGGATTACTGCAACTCCTTATTATCAGGCTGCACTATAATTCAATTCAATTCAATTCAGTTTATTTGTATAGCCCAGTTTCACAAATTACAAATTTGTCTCAGAGTGCTTTACAATCTGTACACATAGACATCCCTGCCCCAAAACCTCACATCGGACCAGGAAAAACTCCCAAATAACCTTCAGGGGGGAAAAAAAGGGAAGAAACCTTCAGGAGAGAACAGAGGAGGATCCCTCTCCAGGTGGACAGAACAATAGATGTAATGTGTACAGAAGGACATATTTAGAGTTAAAATACATTCAAGGAATCTGACAGAGTTTATCAATAGTTCATATTTAGGCATATTCCACGATGGAGAGTTTGGAGACCTCCCAAGTGGAGGAGTGGGCGGAGTCCCAGCAGGGCAGTGGCACAGCTGGTGTCAGGAACTCACGATCCAACCATCGAAGGTCCATCAGCAGATGGATCTATGCCGTCTCAGAGGGTCACATGACCCCATGAGACGTGAAGTCAGAAGGACTCCGGGGAGAAGCAGAGTTAGTCATGTGTGATGGAGAGATGAAGATTCATCCATAGGAGAAAGAAAAGAGGAGAGAGGTGCTCAGTGCATCCTAAACATCCCCAGCAGCTATCAGCCTCTAGCAGCATCTCCAGGTGTGGACCAGGTGAACCTGATTCAGCTCTGACTATCAGCTCTGTCAAAGAGGAAAGTCTTCAGTCTACTCTTGAAGGTGGTGACTGTGTCTGCCTCCAGGACTGAAGGTGGAGCTGGTTCCATAAAAGAGGAGCTTGATAACTAAAGGCTCTGGCTCCCATTTTACATCTTAAGACTCTAGGAACTACAAGTAGCCCCGCATTTAGTGAGCAGCTCTCTGGTGGGGCGATACGGTACTACAAGCTCTTTAAGATATGATGGTGCATCACCAATTAAGGCTTTGTAGGTTAAGAGAAGAATTTTAAAAGTGATTCTTGATTTTACAGGGAGCCAGTGCAGAGCAGCTAGTGCAGGAGTCATGTGATCTCTGTTCTTAGTTTTAGTGAGAATACGAGCTGCAGCATTCTGGATCAACTGGAGGGACCTAAGAGATTTATTAGTGCAGCCTGATAATAAGGAGTTGCAGTAATCCAGTCTCGAAGTAACGAACGCGTGAACCAATTTCTCTGCAACTTTTGAGACAAGATGTGCCTGATTTTTGAAATATTACGTAGATGGAAGAATGCAGTCCTTGAGATTTGCTTTATGTGGGAGTTAAAGGACAAGTCCCGATCAAAGATAACGCCGAGATTCTTTACAGTGGTGTTGATGCTAGAGTAATGCCATCTACAGAAACCACACCACCAGATAATTGATCTCTGAGGTGCTCAGGGCCGAGTAGAATTACTTCGGTTTTGTCTGAGTTTAACATCAAGAAGTTGCCGGTCATCCATGTTTTTATGTCACTAAGACATGCTTGAATTTTAGTGAGTTGGTTAGTCTCCTCTGGTTTTATCGATAGATATAGTTGAGTATCATCTGCATAACAATGAAAGTTTATAGAGTGTTTCCTGATAATATTGCCCAAAGGAAGCATGTATAAGGTAAATAGAATTGGTCCAAGCACAGAACCTTGTGGAACTCCGTGACTAACGTTGGTGGTCATCGAGGCTTCATCGTTTACAAATACAAACTGAGATCGATCTGATAAATAGGATTTAAACCAACTTAGGGCGGTGCCTGAAATACCAATCGACTGCTCCAGTCTCTGTAATAGGATGTCATGGTCAATGGTGTCGAATGCAGCACTAAGGTCTAACAAGTCTCTTAGGTCAACTCTTTATTATCAGGCTGCTCTATAAGTCTCTTAGGTCAACTCCTTATTATCAGGCTGCTCTATACGTCTCTTAGGTCAACTCCTTATTATCAGGCTGCTCTATAAGTCTCTTAGGTCAACTCCTTATTATCAGGCTGCTCTATACGTCTCTTAGGTCAACTCCTTATTATCAGGCTGCTCTATAAGTCTCTATAGTCAAATCTTTATTATCAGGCTGCTCTATAAGTCTCTTAGGTCCCTCCAGTTGATCCAGAATGCTGCAGCTCGTGTTCTCACTAAACTAAGAACAGAGATCACATGACTCCTGCACTAGCTGCTCTGCACTGGCTCCCTGTAACATCAAGAATCACTTTTTAAATTCTTCTCTTAACCTACAAAGCCTTAGTTGGTGATGCACCATCATATCTTAAGGAGCTTGTAGTACCGTATCGCCCCACCAGAGGGCTGCTCACTAAATGCCGGGCTACTTGTAGTTCCTAGAGTCTTAAAAAGTAGGAGGAGCCAGATCCTTTAGTTATCAAGCTCCTCCTCTTTTATGGAACCAGCTCCACCTTCAGTCCTGGAGGCTCCGCCCCCTCATGGAGACTGAAGACTTTCCTCTTTGACAGAGCTGAGAGTCAGGGCTGAGTCAGGTTCACCTGGTGCACACCTGGAGACGCTGCGATAGGCTGAGAGGAGGGGGGCGCTAGGAGACACTGAGCTCCTCTCTCCTCTCTCCTTATGGATGCTAGGAGACACTGAGCTCCTCTCTCCTTATGGACGTTTAGGAGACACTGAGCTCCTCTCTCCTCTCCTCTCTCCTTATGGATGCTAGGATACACTGAGCTCCTCTCTCCTCTCCTCTCTCCTTATGGACGCTAGGAGACACTGAGCTCCTCTCTCCTCTCCTCTCTCCTTATGGACGTTTAGGAGACACTGAGCTCCTCTCTCCTCTCTCCTTAAGGACGCTTAGGATACACTGAGCTCCTCTCTCCTCTCCTCTCTCCTTATGGACACTTAAGGCTGGAGCATACTTCTACAACTGCGTGCGTTCGTTGCGTAAATCGTTGTGTAAATTGCTCGTTTCAATTCATAGTTCCTAAAAGGGTTGCGTCGCTTGCGTGTCGCAAAGCAATTCACCGCCCCAACAATAGGTGGAGTAACGTTTTTTTGTCGAAGACGACATAGAGAATGACGTCTTTGTGTGGAAGTCGTTGGTTTATTTATTGACCAGGTCTGGTTGTCCACACACAGTGAAGGATGGCACCCGAGATCATTGGGCTTGTCTACATGTTCATATCTCCTCCCCTCTTCCAACTGGACCCGACCAGGCCGTCCGACTAAACATTTAGAAATCATACGCGGCTCAGGTCGGGGGATTAATGCAGCGGGACAATGGAGAAGAAACGTTGTGTTTTAAGGCAGCTGCTATGGATTATACACTAAACAAATTGCGAAATGAAACAAAGGGCAAAGAATGTACGAGCTCTAGAGGTGTGAGACATGAATTGATGCAATTCTATGAGCAGCGAGCGAGTGGTCACAGGCACAACTGAGCCTAGATGGCCTGACAACGACCTCATGAACTGACCACAACGTTCAGGGACGTGAATAAAACATTCCAACTGTTTCAAAACGTATTTGCTGTTTTATTTAAATACAAGTACGCCCAACCAGGAAAGCGATAAAAAAGGGAGAAGGATCGCCTTCTTCTCGCGGACAAATTTGTCGCGCAGTCTCCTCCACATGTTCAGGCACAAAGGCACAGGTCCACCGCCAAACCACGTGGGAGGAGATCTCCCTCCACCAATGGGAGGCCATCGACGGGTTATAGAGGTGCTCATACCTCCGGACTTCCTCGCTTAGCAGCTCCTCAATAGCGTTCATCTTTTTAAAAAGATCGTCTTGGGTTTACTTTGCTATTAAAAATGGCGGTATTATGCTATGAAAACCGGAAATGTGAGACTCCATAAAGGTAGTAGTCATCAGACCAGCAGACCAATCACAGCCTTGCAAGCTTGCGTATGCTTGTGTAGATTTTTGACGCGTGGATAGAAAAAGGGGTCGACGCACGCAAGGTCTGAAAAAGCTTGCGTGCGTCTTGCGTGAAGCTTGAGTATCCGTCCGTCCGTCCGTTTTTCTGAAAACGCCGAAGTATGAATCGGCCTTTAGGATACACTGAGCACCTCCAACCCCCTGATTGAAAGACGGAGTCTTATCGGCTTCATATTAAAGTATCAGTAATAAAACTACTTCTAAGTATTATCTGTAGTATTTTAGTTTTACTTTAAAGTAGTACTTCGGTAGTATTTACTTTTACTTTGAAGAAAATGTTTAAAACAAACCCGGAGTTTAAGTTTGAAAGAGAGGAACTTCCTGTAAGCTTCAGCGTGTGGTTCCTGTAAACTGCGCGGAGTGAGCCCTCCTCCCCGCGGCCCCGCCCGCGCAGTGCGCTCAGGTGGTTGCACAGCACGGAGGAAGGAGCCGTCAGCCCGCCATACAGGCCTCTCTCTCGGGTCCGCGCGGCGCGACGCCTCGGCACGACGCACCGGCACGACGCACCGGCACGACGCACCGGCACGACGCACCGGCACGACGCGCGGAGCAGCGCGTCTCTGACGGGTGTTCCGGTCTCTGTGGTCCAGGTGTTCCGGTCTCTGTGGCCCAGGTGTGGCCGCCCTACCTGCGGGTTCTCTTGAGGGGCCAACATGCCGGAGCTCATCAGCGTGACGGAGTTCATCCACGAGACCAATGAGGACTTCAAAGCGCCGACGACCTCCAGCTTCACGACCCGGATGTCCCACTGCAGGAGCACCGTGGCGGCTCTGGAGGAGGTGGGCCACACACACACACACACACACACACACACACACACACACACACACACACACACACACACACACACACACACACACACGCGCGCACACAGAGACAGACACACACACTCATACACATATATGTATAACACACATGTATACACACATACGTATACACACATACATGTATACGGAAACACACACAGTGTGAATGAAGTGAAGTGGGTGTGAATGAAGTGTGTCTGTGGGTGTGAATGAAGTGAAGTGTGTCTGTGGGTGTGGATGAAGTGTGTCTGTCGGTGTGAATGAAGTGACGTGTGGATGTGAATGAAGTGAAGTGTGTCTGTGTGTGTGAATGAAGTGGCGTGTGAGTGAAGTGTGTCTGTGGGTGTGAATGAAGTGAAGTGTGTCTGTGGGTGTGAGTGAAGTGAAGTGTGTCTGTGGGTGTGAATGAAGTGAAGTGTGGGTGTGAATGAAGTGAAGTGAAGTGTGTCTGTGTGTGTGAATGAAGTGGCGTGTGAGTGAAGTGTGTCTGTGGGTGTGAATGAAGTGAAGTGTGTCTGTGGGTGTGAGTGAAGTGAAGTGTGTCTGTGGGTGTGAATGAAGTGTGTCTGTGGGTGTGAATGAAGTGAAGTGTGTCTGTGAGTGTGAATGAAGTGAAGTGTGAATGAAGTGAAGTGTGTCTGTGGGTGTGGATGAAGTGTGTCTGTCGGTGTGAATGAAGTGTGTCTGAATGAAGTGAAGTGTGGGTGTGAATGAAGTGAAGTGTGTCTGTGTGTGTGAATGAAGTGGCGTGTGAGTGAAGTGTGTCTGAGTGTGAATGAAGTGAAGTGTGTCTGTGGGTGTGAGTGAAGTGAAGTGTGTCTGTGGGTATGAATGAAGTGAAGTGTCTGTGAGTGTGAATGAAGTGAAGTGTCTGTGAGTGTGAATGAAGTGAAGTGTGTCTGAGTGTGAATGAAGTGAAGTGTGTCTCCAGGCAGTTCAAGTGTTCCTCAGTGAAACGGGAACAGAGAAACTTCCTCCTGGTGAAGCCGTTGATTCTTCATCGTTTTGTAAGAGTTGCTTCTCTGTTTTGCAACGCAGAGACGAGCGTGCACGTGACGAGCGTGCACGTGACGAGCGTGCACGTGACGAGCGTGCACGTGACTAGCTGAACAATATGAGGAACTGCATCAAGAGGTCAAAGGTCGCCGGTGAAGGCTGAGCATATGATCACATGATTCAATTCACTTTATGTGTAGAGCCCATTTTCACAAATTATAAATTAGTCTCATAGTGCTTTACAATCTGTACACATAGACACCCTGACCTTTGACCTTTGACCTTACATGGATCAGGAACAACTCCCCCCAACCCTTCAGGGTAAAGGTCAGACCCCTTGAGGAGAGAACAGCATCACCAATCAAGGCTTTGTAGGTTAAGAGTAGAATTTAACAAGTGATTCTTGGTCACTGATGCAGTGGCTTGAAATGTTTGAGGACCCCAGAAGAAGAACTTTCAGACGAAGGAGGAACAGTAATAAGAGAAGACAAAGACGTCCTGAGTGGTTAATTAACAGAAGAAGAAGAACTTGACATGTTGAAGCAGAGTATTCTTTTGTCCAAATTACACAGTTTCAACTTCTCCTCCGGTACTTCAATGGATGGAATCATGTTTGCTCAACAGGTCACAGTCGGTCCAGATTCAGAACCATCAATCCACTGCCCTCCGCTTGTCCACAGGTGTCCTACAAGGATCTGTCCTGGGCCCATTATTAGTTTCCTTATGTATTAATGCTCGGCCATCAGTGTGTCCTCGTACCCATACTACAATGTGTGCTGATGACACGTCATTTACTTGCATGGCAGCCATTTGGGAGATGGAGCCAAAGGGATGAGACGACCTGGTTAACGCAATGTTGTCTACAACTCAATACATCCCAAACTGTGTGTATGTCTTTTACCAAAAGAAACTCTGATAGGGTAGAACCGGATGTTTGTGTCTGGGGAGGGGCTACAGGTTGTATCTGACTACAAGTATCTGGGAGTACTTTTTGATTCAAATCTGACTTTCAAATCACAGGTGAAAAAAGTAATCGGGTAAAATTAAATTTATCCAATTTCAGATTCTCACGCAACGACATGTCAACAGAGGCTAAAACATTCATGCATTCAATGGTTACCCCCCCCCCCACACACACACACACACACACACACACACCTACTGGTTAACAATCTGGTCGCATGCTTGTGCCACTACTCCAAACCATCAGTCATTATACAAGCCTCACAACTCTTGATAAAGAAAGTTCTGTCACATCACTGTCCGATACTAGCAAAATACAACTTGCTTAGTTGTGGTAACTTGATAAAATAACTGCTGTCTGTCTGATATCCAACATCATCCATGGATGGACCCATCCTCAAACCACGTGTCACCACAAGAACTGGAGAGGGGAGGGGCTCAGAGCGGTCAGTCACGCTGTTCTCAGGACCAGCAGCAGCTCATGGATCTGCATTCCAGGATCTATCAGAGATCTACGAGCAGAGATCTACGAGCAGAGATCTATCAGAGATCTTTGCCCTTATTTTGTTTGTTTGTCTGTAGCTTGTTTTCATGATCTTGTGTCTGTAGCTTTGCTCCTAACATCGAGCCTCCTGTCTAACTGGCACATGTACTGACATGTTGTCAACGAGCCCCGCCCCCTTTCAATGAGCCCCGCCCCTTTTCAATAAACCATATCAAATAAACAAAGAAGAAGTGAAACTAATAAACAAAAAAACAGTCCAGCTCTGTTTCTGCTGGTCCTGTTTCTGCTGGTCCTGTTTCTGCTGGTCCTGTTTCTGCTGGTCCTGTCTCTGCTGGTCCTGTCTCTGCTGGTCCTGTCTCTGCTGGTCCTGTCTCTGCTGGTCCTGACTCTGCTTGTCCCCCTTCAGGCTCTGGACCTGGACCGATCCGTTCTATACAAGATCAAGAAGTCTGTGAAGTCCATCAACTCGTCTGGTCTGGGTGAGCGAAGTGTGTGTGTGTGTGTGTGTGTGTGTGTGTGTGTGTGTGTGTGTGTGTGTGTGTGTGTGTGTGTGTGTGTGTGTGTGTGTGTGTGTGTGTGTGTGTGTGTGTGTGTGTGTGTGTGTGTGTGTGTGTGTGTGTGTGTGTGTGTGTGTGTGTGTGTGTGTGTGTGTGTGTGTGTGTGTGTGTGTGTGTGTGTGTGTGTGTGTGTGTGTGTGTGTGTGTGTGTGTGTGTGTGTGTGTGTGTGTGTGTGTGTGTGTGTGTACAGCACTATTGGACTACAGGATTACTGGACTAGTTTAACTTAAGACGCTTTAGTGACGCTGCTGCTGGCGAACAGAGACCAGGACCAGTGAGACCAGGATCAGTGAGACCTGGCCCAGCCGGCTTGAGGCCCCAGGGGGGCGGGGCCAGGGGGGCGTGCTCAGACAGGTGCAGTCTCACCTCCACATTCCTGTCATAGCGGCCGCGTCCCAGCATGCCGAGCGAGAGGAGCTGCGACCTTTGACCCCGAGAGCCATGTTTCTGTCTGGTCTGGAGGAGAGTTCATATATATATATATGTATATGTGTGTGTGTGTGTGTATGTATGTATGTGTATGTCAGTGTTTCCCCTACCATTGTAGGCGGCCCGCCCCCCTGTAAATTACATCTACCTACTATTGAAGTCAGTCATATATTTATGTATATATATTTATGTATGTATATATATATATACATATATATACATATATATATAAGGGCTGTCAATCGATTAAAAAAAATTAACTAATTAATCGCACATTTTGAAATTCATTAATCGCGATTACTTGTTTCTTTGTCTTCTGAAGACTAGATCTTGTACATGAAGCAGTAATCCTTCAGACAGCGTGTGTTTTAGACTCTTGTTTGATAGTATTTGTTGTTAAAGACGCCTTCACACAGCTGTGTCTCAGAGAGGCTCCTCCCCTTAAAGGGCCAGCCAGGGATTTAATATCCTGATGATGAATAGTTTCTTCAGTGAAACATCAGATTAGTAAACAAGGTGCATTAGAGACCCATTGGTCCTGTCATCTTTACCACTGAACAGAACCAGAACCAGATCCAGAACCAGAACCAGAACCAGGACCAGAACCAGAACCAGTGGCCTTGGAAACTGACTCACATTCACATGTGTCACTCTTTATTAACAAAAGAAACCTTTTAAAGTCTTTGGCATATGACACACAACCCCACGTGTTCTACCTCAAACCTTCCAGAACAATCTCATCTCTACATGAGGCTCCTCCTCCTCCTCCTCCTCCTCCTCCTCGTGTTCTGTCTCTGGCTGACAGGCTGCTAATGAGCCTCACCTGGGAGGTGGGCGGGCCTTGTGGTTTACTGAGTGTTCATTGGTTGTTCTTTCACAAAATGTTGACAGACAAACGGATTGACCAATCACAGTGAAGGTTTCGTGTGACGAGTTCTTTCTCTCTCTCGTGTGTGTGTGTGTGTGTGTGTGTGTGTGTGTGTGTGTGTGTGTGTGTGTGTGTGTGTGTGTGTGTGTGTGTGTGTGTGTGTGTGTGTGTGTGTGTGTGTGTGTGTGTGTGTGTGTGTGTGTGTGTGTGTGTGTGTGTGTGTGTGTGTGTGTGTGTGTGTGTGTGTGTGTGTGTGTGTGTGTGTGTGTGTGTGTGTGTGAGCAGCCGGGATGAGAAACCCTCCGGATTCAGTTAAAACTCATTTCTGCTCCGTATTTTCGTGGAGAACTCATAGTTTTAAAACGTGAACCGTGTGAGACGCTCTGCCGTGACGAGCCTCTCAGAGGAGAGAAACAACTTCAACCAACACCGGAAGTAAACAGAGTTGAGTTAAAATATTTTAGTGCGTTAACGCGGCCAAATTAAACGCATAGATTAACGCTGACAGCCCTAATATACATACATACATATATGTTTGTGTATATATACATGTGACACTGTAGTGGACTCAAGGCCTCTCTGGTTCCAGCTCATGTGGACTACGAGGACCAGTACGTCCAGTCCCTGGAGCGGCTCGGGGACAGCTGCGTCAGCAGGGAGGACGTGGAGGTGGGCGGGGCCTTCCTCAAGTTCTCCGTGTTCACCAAAGAGCTGACGGCTCTCTTCAAGAACCTGGTGAGGGTCTGAGTGTCTGGGGGTCTGGGGGGCTGAGGTCTTGGGGCTTCCTGCGCGCTCTAAGGCCACTTCCTGTGCTCCAGCTGCAGAACAGGAACAACATCATCAGCTTCCCTCTGGACAGCCTGCTGAAGGGAGATCTGAAGGGGGTCAAGGGGGTGAGTCTCAGAGGGGGAGGAGCCAACGGATGCAGTTTGTAATAAATGTGTAATAACAGTTGTTATTACCCTCTGTTGTTGGGAATGAATGCCGCGATGTGATTGGTCGGTCTGACATGATGACGTCACTTTTCAGGATCTGAAGAAGCCGTTCGACAAATCCTGGAAGGACTATGAGACCAAGCTGTGAGCTCCCGTCTGATCAGTGCAGCGCGGAGACAGAGTCCTCCACGGGGACTCGGGCCGCCTCCTGGCCTTGAGCCTCTGACCTTTGACCCCCAGGGCCAAGCTGGAGAAGGAGAAGCGGGAGCACGCCAAGCAGCACGGCATGATCCGCACCGAGTTCAGCGGAGGAGAGATCGCCGAGGAGATGGAGAAGGAGCGGCAGCTGTTCCAGCTGCAGACCTGTGAGGTGAGGAGGTCCACAGCGCCTCCTGGAGGTCACCGAGGTCTAAACCACTTCCTCTGTCCACAGTACCTCCTGAAGGTCAACGAGATCAAGGTCAAGAAGGGCGTCGACTTCCTCCAGAACCTCGTCAAGTATTTCCACGCGCAGTGCAAGTATGTTGTTCTGCAGAAGGAACCTCGAGAACCTCTTCAGGGTCTATGAGACACCACAGGGTCTCTTCAGGGTCTATGAGACGCCACAGGGTCTCTTCAGGGTCTATGAGACGCCACAGGGTCTCTTCAGGGTCTATGAGACACCACAGGGTCTCTTCAGGGTCTATGAGGACTCTATAATTCAAATAGAGACAGGATGTTTAGAAACATTTCATCACAGTAATTCTGGACTTCCTAAGAGGCCCAGGTCCTCCTGGTCCAGGTCCTCCTGGTCCAGGTCCTCCTGGTCCAGGTCCTCCTGGTCCAGGTCCTCCTCTAACGATGTGGTTCTCTTCAGTTTCTTCCAGGACGGCCTGAAGGCCGTGGAGAGCCTGAAGCCGTCTGTGGAGAAGCTGATGACGGAGATGACCACGGTATAAAGTACCACATGTACCTCTTAGATGTAGTGGGAGTATAAAGTACCACATGTACTTCTTGGATGTAGTGGGAGTATAAAGTACCACATGTTCCTCTTCGACCTGAAGCGGCGGTCGTCAGTATCTGGTGTTTCTTCTTCTGTGGTGTCCAGATCAAGCAGACGCAGGACGGGGAGAGGAGGCAGCTGACTCAGCTCCGAGACGCGCTG
>CM070101.1:20037427-20102427 GCA_036178185.1 Liparis tanakae
ACATGTGAGTGACATGTGAGTGTCATGTGACATGTGAGTGACATGTGAGTGTCATGTGAGTGACATGTGAGTGACATGTGACATGTGAGTGACATGTGACATGTGAGTGACATGTGACATGTGAGTGACATATGAGTGACATGTGAGTGACATGTGAGTGACATGTGAGTGTCATGTGACATGTGACATGTGAGTGACATGTGAGTGTCATGTGACATGTGAGTGTCATGTGACATGTGAGTGTCATGTGACATGTGACATGTGAGTGACATGTGAGTGTCATGTGTCATGTGAGTGTCATGTGACATGTGAGTGTCATGTGACATGTGAGTGTCATGTGACATGTGAGTGTCATGTGACATGTGACATGTGAGTGACATGTGAGTGTCATGTGAGTGAGTGTCATGTGACATGTGAGTGTCATGTGACATGTGACATGTGAGTGACATGTGAGTGTCATGTGTCATGTGAGTGGCATGTGACATGTGAGTGACATGTGAGTGTCATGTGACATGTGAGTGACATGTGACATGGCGACTGTTCTCCTGTTAATCCTCCAGGCAGACCAGGAAGGACTTCATCACGGCCAAGTACACGGAGCGGCGCTTCGTGCGGCGGCTGTGTGGCGACGCCGCGGCGCGGCTGCAGCTTCTGTACGCGGCGGTGCGGAGCAGAGACGTCCTGGCCCTGATGCAGGTCTACGCTGAGGGGGTGGACCTGCAGGAGTCCATCCCGCAGCCAAACCAACACGTAGGACTTCACCGCCAGGCCCACGAGCCAGCTGTGTTCCCTCTCCTGACCACCAGGGGCGCTCCTCTGGTTGTATAGAAGCCTCTGCCTCTACGTCACCCTGGACATTCACAGACTGTTGGTTTCAGGAAGCTGGAGAGACGGTGCTCCACCTGGCGGTCCGGATGGTCGACAGGAACTCGCTCCACATCGTGGACTTCCTCGCCCAGAACAGGTGACATCATCTTCTTCTTCATCATCTTCATCATCATCATCATCATCATCATCGTCTTCATCATCTGTGTGTGTGTCAGTGTGAACCTGGACCAGCAGACGGCCGGGGGCAACACGGCGCTGCACTACTGCTGCCTGACGGACCGCAGCGAGTGTCTGAAGCTGCTGCTGAGAGGGAAGGCCTCGGTGACCACGAGTAAGAGCCTCTGACCTCTGACCTCCTGCCTCTGACCTCCTGCTTCTGACCTCTGACCTCCTGCCTCTCCTCAGCCAACGCCGCCGGCGAGACGGCGCTGGACGTGGCCAGGCGGCTGGGCCACGCCCAGTGTGAGGAGCAGGTGAGTGCAGCTCCCATCGGGGGGGGGGGGGCTGACCCGGGCTGACCCGCTCTCTCCAGCTGACTCAGGCGCAGAGCGGGCGCTTCGACCTGCACGTCCACGTGGAGTACGAGTGGCGCCTGCAGCACGCCGACATGGACGAGAGCGAGGACGAGATGGAGGACAAGGTCAGCGGCAGACGAGCGGCGCCGGGCGAGACGGAGACCGGGACTGACGCCTGTTGTTGTTGTTGTTGTTGCCGTCTTACTGCAGCCAATCCCCAACCGGCGGGAGGAGCGTCCGGTCAGCTGCTTGGTGCCGGGCAGCGGCGCCACGCAGCCCAACATGGCGGCGCTGGCCCGGGACGCCGCCATGTTGGCGAGGGACAAGAAGCCTCAGATGATCAGCAACGAGACCTACGGGGCCACGATGGAGCCAATCAGAGGTCAGCCTGGAGCCACGCCCACCATGCACACACAGCACAGGCTTCTATACAACCAGGAGCCCCCTGGTGGTCAGGAGGGAGAAGGCAGCTCTAAAGCCAGCATGTCTCCAGTGTGAGCCTTAGTGACAGTTGATTGACAGGTGAAGCCCCGCCCATCAGTGAGTGGTGAGTTCTGTCTCTGCAGGTGCCGGTAAACATGTTGCCATGGAAACCCTGGGCAGACAGCGGTCGTCCTCCGACCCCCCGAACCCTCCGACCCCCGACAGGAACTCCTCCGTGTACGGTGAGTCCCTGACTTCCTGTCGGCCGCCGCCAAAATAAAAGCTCTTTATTGATCTGATCCACTTGGTGCTCCTCCCAGTGCTCCCACTAGCTCCGCCTCCAGTGAGCAA
Organism: Liparis tanakae; assembly: GCA_036178185.1. Lineage (NCBI taxonomy): Eukaryota > Metazoa > Chordata > Actinopteri > Perciformes > Liparidae > Liparis > Liparis tanakae. The sequence goes on from CM070101.1 coordinate 20,039,545, forward strand.
GAGATCCAGCATGTTGGAGACCAAGACCCAGTCCGCCAGGAATACCCCCCTGCCCCCCCTGCCCCCCCCACCCGGACCCGGCATCCCACCGCCACCCCACTACAAAGCTCCGCCCCTCCCACCACCAGTCCCCCTTCACCAGACCAGCAGACCACCGGGACCACCGGGACCCAAGTCCCCTAAATCACCCACCGGGTACGTTCTGGACTGTAGTGGACTGTAGTGGTCTGTGCTGGTCTGTGCTGGTCTGTGCCAGTGGTGTCCAGTCAGACCCGGTCTGGTTTGTGAAGGACCTCCCTCTGATCCCAGACCAGTGAAGCGGCCTCCACAGAGACCTCCTCTCAGGACCGCCTCCACGGACCGACGAGGCGCCCCCCCACACGGCGCCGCCCCCCCCACGCCCCGCCCCCGGAGCACCTTCTGCGTGAGCCACGGCCCGAGGTCAGAGGTCAGAGGTCAACACGGGCGGACTCATTAGTGTGTGTGTGTGTGTGTGTGTGTGTGTGTCTCTCTGTGTGTGTGTGTGTGTGTGTAGAAGCAGAAGCCCCGGCGCGTGAGGACCATCTATAACTGCTCCGCTGACCATCCAGACGAGTTGACCTTCTCTGAGGGGGAAGTGCTGGTGGTGGAGGGGGAGGAGGACAGCGAGTGGTGGGTGAGTAACAGGAAGTCATCATCAGTAAGAGGAAACACATCATTAGTAACAGGAAGTCATCATCAGTAACAGGAAGTCATCATCAGTAACAGGAAGTCATCATCATGACTTCCTCTTTGCTGTCGTCTGTCCTCAGGTGGGCCACGTTGAAGGAGACCCGGCGAGGAGAGGAGCGTTTCCTGTCACCTTTGTTCACTTCATCACGGAGTAACGGAGAGAAGCCCCGCCTCCACGCTGCTCACCTGGACAGACCCCGCCCCTCAGAGACCCGCCGGAGGCCTGAGCCACACCTCCACGTTCAAACTCAAAGAACTTTATTGTAAATCCAGTCTGTGGTCCAACAGGAAGTCCTCCTGAGTCTGTAGTCCAACAGGAAGTCCTCCTGAGTCTGTAGTCCCACCTCTGATGATGTAACTTCCTGTCTGGTCTGAGGCTCCTCCTCTGATGATGTAACTTCCTGTCTGGTCTGAGGCTCCTCCTCTGATGATGTAACTTCCTGTCTGGTCTGAGGCTCCTCCTCTGATGATGTAACTTCCTGTGTTTCAAAAGAGCCCAAATCCTCTTCTTCATTTGTTTCTGGTATATTTAGTTATATTTTAATGCCGGCTGAAGGGAACTTTATTATCAACTTTATTATCAAATTTGATGTTATCGTCTTTGTTCTTATTCCATTAAAAACATTAAATACTGCTTTAACACACTGAACGTGTCACTTTATTACTTCGCATTGAAGATGCAGAAGGTCATGTTTTGATCGCCGTGTATTTATTTGTTTGTATGCGTGTTACTCGCATAACTAAAAAAGTATTAAACCGAATCGCATGACATGTGGTGGGATGATTGGTTATTATCAGGGGACCATTGGATTAGATTTTGGGATCGGTCGGGTCAAAGGTCAAGGTCATGAAACGGTCAACATCTTCTTTTTACTAATTGTTACCCAATTGGCAACTAATGCCAAAATGTTCATAATTCAATGCCCGATCAATTCAATTCAGTTTATTTGTCAAGCCCAATTTCACAAATTACAACCTCCCCTCAGAGGCTTTACAATGTGTACCCATAGACATCCCTGACCTCTGACCTTTGACCTCACATGGATCAGGAACAACTCCCCACAACCCTTCAGGGTAAAGGTCAGGAGGACCCTCTCCAGGTGGACAGGTGTCATAGAGGTCATGTAGTGACTGATGAGTCCTCTATCAGCACTAAGGTCTACCAAGACCAGTACAGAGAGGAGTCCTCTATCAGCACTAAGGTCTAACAAGACCAGTACAGAGAGGAGTCCTCTATCAGGACTAAGGTCTACCAAGACCAGTACAGAGAGGAGTCCTCTATCAGCACTAAGGTCTAACAAGACCAGTACAGAGAGGAGTCCTCTATCAGCACTAAGGTCTAACAAGACCAGTACAGAGAGGAGTCCTCTATCAGGACTAAGGTCTAACAAGACCAGTACAGAGAGGAGTCCTCTATCAGCACTAAGGTCTAACAAGACCAGTACAGAGAGGAGTCCTCTATCAGGACTAAGGTCTAACAAGACCAGTACAGAGAGGAGTCCTCTATCAGCACAAAGGTCTAACAAGACCAGTACAGAGAGGAGTCCTCTATCAGCACTAAGGAGACACGGCTCCCTTCTTAGTTTAGTTTATTTTTATTTATTTTATTTTATTTTTGAGTGTATAGCGTTTCTAGATATGTGTAGTTCGCAAGGAAAGACAGTAGGTGGCGGTCATGCACCAGCTTGGATGCCAGCCGCCTAAAAACAAAAAGAAGACGAAGAAGGAACCGAAGTTTCGACGGGTGGTTCTACACGGAGAGGTTTTCCTGCAGTAACCGGAAGTGACGTTTTAGCATCCGAACTGTGTGCTCCGCGCGCGCTGCTCCAGAAGATTCCTCCACGAACACCACCATGGCGGCGAAGCGTAAAGGTGACGTCACGGTCCCCGCGGAGGAGAGCGACCAGCTGCTGGTCCGCCCGCTGTGAGTCCAGAGGGGGTCCGTCCGTAGCGGACTCTGCCGGACTCACATGAGCCGCGTCCACTTCACAGGAACCTGTTCCGGACCCCACGTGACCGAGGAGCTGGGACCCGGTCCCTCAAAGAGACCCGGTCCCTCAGAGAGACCCGGTCCCTCAGAGACCCGGTCCCAGTCCACTTGGAGACCTGGTCCACCGTCACGTTCTCTTCCTTAAAACTGTTCTTCACGATAATGTGCTGCATGAAATACCAACGTGTGTGTGTGTGTGTGTGTGTGTGTGTGTGTGTGTGTGTGTGTGTGTGTGTGTGTGTGTGTGTGTGTGTGTGTGTGTGTGTGTGTGTGTGTGTGTGTGTGTGTGTGTGTGTGTGTGTGTGTGTGTGTGTGTGTGTGTGTGTGTGTGTGTGTGTGTGTGTGTGTGTGTGTGTGTGTGTGTGTGCGTGTGCGTGTGCGTGTGCGTGTGCGTGTGCGTGTGTGTCCGTCCGTCCGTCCAGAGGCGCGGGACAGGAAGTGGGACGATCCTGCATCATTCTGGAGTTCAAGGGACGGAAAATTATGGTATGTTGGACCCATCAGCTGTAAATGTTAACACCAGCTGTGTGTGGGGGGTAACCTGTGTGTGTGAATGGGTAACCTGTGTGTGTGAATGGGTAACCTGTGTGTGTGAATGGGTAACCTGTGTGTGTGTGCAGCTGGACTGTGGGATCCATCCCGGTCTGGAGGGGATGGACGCTCTGCCGTACATCGACCTGATCGACCCGGCTGAGATCGACCTGCTGCTCATCAGCCAGTGAGATGAGACACACACACTCTCACACTCTCACACTCACTCACTCACTCACTCACTCACTCACTCCCCCCCCCCCCTCAGCTTCCACCTAGACCACTGTGGCGCTCTGCCGTGGTTCCTGCAGAAGACGAGCTTCAAAGGACGCACCTTCATGACGCACGCCACCAAGGCCATCTACCGCTGGCTGCTGTCGGACTACGTCAAAGTCAGGTGAGCGTGAGCTTTAACTGTGTGTGTGTTAACTGTGTGTGTGTGTGTTAACTGTGTGTGTGTTAACTGTGTGTGTAGCAACATCTCAGCAGACGACATGCTGTACACGGAGACGGACCTGGAGGAGAGCATGGAGAAGATCGAGACCATCAACTTCCACGAGGTCAAGGAGGTCGCCGGCATCAAGTTCTGGTGTTACCACGCCGGCCACGTGCTGGGGGCCGCCATGTTCATGATCGAGATCGCCGGGGTCAAGGTCAGCGTCTGTAGTCCCACAGGAAGTCCTCCTGCGTCTGTAGTCCCACAGGAAGTCCTCATGTGTGTGTGTGTGTGTGTCTCTGTCTGTGTGTGTGTGTGTTTCTCTCTCTCTCTCTTTCTCTCTCTCTCTTGCTGTGTGTGTCTCTGTCTCTCTGTGTGTGTGTGTGTGTGTCTCTGTCTCTCTGTGTGTGTGTGTGTGTGCGCGTCTCTGTCTCTCTGTGTGTGTGTCTCTCTGTGTGTGAGTGTGTGTGTGTCTCTGTGTGTGTCTCTCTCTGTGTGTGAGTGTGTGTGTGTGTGTGTGTGTGTATGTCTCTGTCTCTGTGTGTGTGTGTGTCTCTGTCTCTCTGTGTGTGAGTGTGTGTGTGTCTCTCTCTGTGTGTGAGTGTGTGTGTGTGTGTCTCTGTGTGTATGTCTCTGTCTCTGTGTGTGTGTGTGTGTGAGTGTGTGTGTATGTCTCTGTCTCTGTGTGTGTGTGTGTGTGTGTGTCTCTGTGTGTGTGTGTGTGTGTGTCTCTCTGTGTGTGTGTGTGTGTGTGTGTGTGTAGTTGTTGTACACAGGGGACTTCTCCCGTCAGGAGGACAGACATCTGATGGCGGCGGAGATCCCGAGTGTGAAGCCAGACATCCTGATCACGGTGAGTTCATTCAAAGTGAACAACTGTATCACCTGTATCACCTGTATTCCCTGTATTAATTGGCCCCGCCCCCAGGAGTCGACCTATGGGACGCACATCCACGAGAAGCGCGAGGAGCGCGAGGCTCGCTTCTGCAACACGGTGCACGACATCGTGAACCGCGAGGGCCGCTGCCTGATCCCCGTGTTCGCCCTGGGCCGCGCGCAGGAGCTGCTGCTCATCCTGGGTAGGCCCCGCCCCCTCAACGCCGCCACGGGGGGGGGGGCGGGGCTGACTGACTGTGTGTGTGTGTGTGTGTGTGTGTGTGTGTGTGTGTGTGTGTGTGTGTGTGTGTGTGTGTGTGTGTGTGTGTGTGTGTGTGTGTGTGTGTGTGTGTGTGTGTGTGTGTGTGTGTGTGTGTGTGTGTGTGTGTGTGTGTGTGTGTGTGTGTGTGTGTGTGTGTGTGTGTGTGTGTGTGTAGACGAGTACTGGCAGAACCACCCGGAGCTCCACGACATCCCCATCTACTACGCCTCGTCTCTGGCCAGGAAGTGCATGGCGGTGTACCAGACCTACATCAACGCCATGAATGACAAGATCCGCAAGGCCATCACGGTCAACAACCCCTTCGTGTTCAAGCACATCAGCAACCTGAAGGTGCCCCCCTGTCCCGCGGTGTCTGGACCCCCCCCCCTCAGTGCCGCGGTGTCTGACCCCCCCCCCTGTGTTCCCAGAGCATGGACCACTTCGATGACATCGGGCCCAGCGTGGTCATGGCGTCCCCCGGCATGATGCAGAGCGGCCTCTCCAGAGAGCTGTTCGAGTCCTGGTGCACCGACAAGAGGAACGGGGTCATCATCGCCGGATACTGTGTGGAGGGCACGCTGGCCAAGGTGGGAGGGGTGGGGGGGGGGCTGGCCAAGATGGGGGGCACAATGGTGATGTATTTGAACCGGGTATTGACTTGTTGTTGTTGCTGCAGCACATCATGACGGAGCCCGATGAGATCGCCACCATGTCGGGCCAGAAGCTGCCCCTCAAGATGTCCGTGGACTACATCTCCTTCTCCGCCCACACCGACTACCAGCAGACCAGCGAGTTCATCCGGGCCCTGAAGCCACCGCACGTGGTGCGCTGTGACCTTGTGACCCTGTGACCACGTGACCTCATATGACCACGTGACCTCATATGACCCCATGACCACGTGACCCCATGGCCTCATGTATGTGCGTGTGATCGTAGATCCTGGTGCACGGCGAGCAGAACGAGATGGCCCGGCTGAAGGCGGCGCTGATCCGCGAGTACGAAGACAACGACGAGGTCGACATCGAGGTCCACAACCCCAGGAACACAGAGGCCGTCACGCTGAACTTCAGGGGGGAGAAGCTGGCCAAGGTGTGTGTGTGTGTGTGTGTGTGTGTGTGTGTGTGTGTGTGTGTGTGTGTGTGTGTGTGTGTGTGTGTGTGTGTGTGTGTGTGTGTGTGTGTGTGTGTGTGTGTGTGTGTGTGTGTGTGTGTGTGTGTGTTTTAACTCCCAGGATGCTATGCTGCAGGTGATGGGCTCTCTGACCGACAAGAAGTGCGTTCAGGGTCAGAGGGTCTCCGGGATCCTCGTCAAGAGGAACTTCAACTACCACATCGTGACGCCCTCCGACCTCTCCAGTCAGTACCGTGTGCCTGTCTTCGTGTCTCTGTGGGGACCGTGTTTTGAGCCATCCTTGTGAGGACATGTCGCTCCTCACTCACTGAACAGTTTCAATCCCCACAGAGGAGAGATGTTGTAGTCGTGTTGTGTTCAGGCTCCGTGTTCAGGCCGTGTTGTGTTCAGTCTCCGTGTTCAGGCCGTGTTGTGTTCAGGCTCCGTGTTCAGGCCGTGTTGTGTTCAGTCTCCGTGTTCAGGCCGTGTTGTGTTCAGGCCGTGTTGTGTTCAGGCTCCGTGTTCAGGCCGTGTTGTGTTCAGGCTCCGTGTTCAGGCCGTGTTGTGTTCAGGCTCCGTGTTGTGTTCAGGCTCCGTGTTGTGTTCAGGCTCCGTGTTGTGTTCAGGCTCCGTGTTCAGGCCGTGTTGTGTTCAGGCTCCGTGTTGTGTTCAGGCTCCGTGTTCAGACCGTGTTGTGTTCAGGCCGTGTTGTGTTCAGGCTCTGTGTTGTGTTCAGGCTCCGTGTTCAGACCGTGTTGTGTTCAGGCTCCGTGTTGTGTTCAGGCTCCGTGTTCAGACCGTGTTGTGTTCAGGCTCTGTGTTGTGTTCAGGCTCCGTGTTCAGACCGTGTTGTGTTCAGGCTCCGTGTTCAGGCCGTGTTGTGTTCAGGCTCCGTGTTCGGACCGTGTTGTGTTCAGGCTCCGTGTTCAGGCCGTGTTGTGTTCAGGCTCCGTGTTCAGACCGTGTTGTGTTCAGGCCGTGTTGTGTTCAGGCTCCGTGTTCAGGCCGTGTTGTGTTCAGGCTCCGTGTTCAGGCCGTGTTGTGTTCAGGCTCCGTGTTGTGTTCAGGCTCCGTGTTCAGGCCGTGTTGTGTTCAGGCTCCGTGTTCAGGCCGTGTTGTGTTCAGGCCCCGTGTTCAGGCCGTGTTGTGTTCAGGCTCCGTGTTCAGGCTCCGTGTTCAGGCTCCGTGTTGTGTTCAGGCTCCGTGTTCAGGCTCCGTGTTCAGGCCGTGTTGTGTTCAGGCTCCGTGTTCAGGCCGTGTTGTGTTCAGGCTCCGTGTTCAGGCCGTGTTGTGTTCAGGCCCCGTGTTCAGACCGTGTTGTGTTCAGGCCGTGTTGTGTTCAGGCTCCGTGTTGTGTTCAGGCCTTGTTGTGTTCAGGCTCCGTGTTGTGTTCAGGCTCCGTGTTCAGGCCGTGTTGTGTTCAGGCTCCGTGTTCAGGCCGTGTTGTGTTCAGGCTCCGTGTTGTGTTCAGGCTCCGTGTTCAGGCCGTGTTGTGTTCAGGCCCCGTGTTCAGGCCGTATTGTGTTCAGGCCCCGTGTTCAGGCCGTGTTGTGTTCAGGCCCCGTGTTCAGGCCGTGTTGTGTTCAGGCTCCGTGTCTCTTCCAGACTACACGGACCTGTGCATGAGCACGGTGACCCAGACGCAGGCCGTGCCGTACAGCGGGCCGATCTCCCTGCTGGTCAGCCAGCTGCGCAGCCTGGCAGGTGGGTGACGGCTCACCATTATTGCATATTCATTGTTTTCATATTTGTAAATTTATATTCTGATTTATTCTGTATTTTATTTATTTTACTAATATTTATTCATTTTATTAATACCATGTCTTTTTTAATCTATTAATAAATAGTACACATTAAAAAAAACCAGGTTACGTATTTTTACTTAAATAAGTTTATTATGAAAAAATCTTCTTTCTTTGTTGTTTTAACAACGTTAACTTTGACACTAATGGTTTTACCAAAGTGAATACTTGTTAAAGCTCTGTGTACTCTGTGTACTTGTAGGCGACGTGGAGCAGGTGGAGGAGGCGGAGAAGATCACGGTGCGCATCTTCAAGAGCATCTCCCTGGTCTACGAGGCGGGCGTGGTGCTGCTGGAGGTGCGCTTGATTCTGCAGGGTCGCTAACATCGAGCTACGCTGACATCGAGCTACGCTGACATCGAGCTACGCTAACATAGAGCTACGCTAACATCGAGCTACGTCGACGTAGAGCTTCGCCTCACTGGGTTAGCGCAGCGTGGTCATGCCAGTAGCCTGACCGCTTAGTGTTTAGTTAGCATGCTAACGCTCGCTGACGCGTCTTTGAGTTTAACTGAGGGCGCCTGAACGCCTCGTGGCGATCCGCGGGGCGTAACCGTCTGTGACCGCTCTCGTCCTCAGTGGATCGCCAACCCGCTCAACGACATGTACGCCGACGCCGTCACCACCGTGGTGCTGGAGGTCCAGTCCAACCCCAGCGCCCAGAAGTGTGAGTAAAGCAGCGGCTCCGGGGCCCGGCGGGTCAGAGCCGCTCTAACCTCCGTGTGTTTCAGTTCTGGAGGGCAAGAAGGAGGCGCTCCACGAGGAGGTGTTCGTGGAGCGGCTGGCGCTCATGCTGCAGTGAGTAGCCACCCGCCTTTTACTTATAATATATATATATATGTTTATGTTAATATGTATGTTTATTTTAAATATGTATCTTTATAAATGTATATAAATATACAGACGGCTGTCGACTGAAACATGAAACATGATCCCGCTGCTCTGCTGTCAGTGAGTGGAGGTCGCAGAAGGTCACCTCAAGACTTCATGACCTTGTGTCCAGAAGCTGTGGCTTGAAGGTTAAAGCGATGACCTCGTGGCGTATTTGAATGAGCGGTTCAGGTCTCTGGACGTACTGAAGTTTCTTCGTAAGCACAGCTCGTCTGTGTATGTTATAGAATCACCGCGTGGCAAACGAAACAACGCGAGCTGAAGATGCAGGGATTTTCAAAATAAGAGCTGGTCTCGGTGGCCGACCCAGCAGACCGGTGTTGTTGTGTGTTGCAGTGACATGTTCGGAGACGACTGCGTGAACTTCAGAGACGGAAAAGACCTGAGCGTCACGGTGGACGGGGTCACGGCCTCCATCGACCCCGAGACCCGGGTGAGGACGGTGGCCCAGGAGGACACGGGTCAAATACAGACTGTCAGGCGGTTTACTAAGAGGCTGAAACTAACCACGTGTTGGTCGGACTTCCTGTCTGCCTTCTGACTTCCTGTCTGAGTCTTCTGACTTACTGTCTGCCTTTTTTTACTTCCTGTCTGAGTCTTCTGACTTCCTGTCTGTCTTCTGGATAAAAAGCATTTCATTTTCTTTGTTTTGATCCATTTATTGTGATACATTGACAGCTACATGTTTATTTTCGTATGAATGAAACGAAGAGCAGGGCACGGCCATGACATCACTTGTATGACCTCTGACCTCTGTCTGCAGTCGGTGGCGTGCACAGAGGACGAGACTCTGAGGGAGATGGTGGAGGTGGCCGTGCATCGGCTCTACGACGCCCTAAGCCCCGCCTTCTGACTGTTGCCGCATGGCGTGAACAAAGACGAGCTCTTTGTTTGAAACCTGATTCCAAAGGAATCAACCACACCATTTATTTTGTACTTCATTTATCTGTCAAATTAAAAAAGTTTGTTCAGAGTTGTTTTGTTCTCTGATTTCTAATAGTCATCTTCATAATTCAGTTCATTTATTAAAGCTCTTTTTCACATTCATAATATCTTTTCAGTTCATATATAAACTCTTTAGTGGCTGAATCTCATCCACTTGAATCTCGCTTAAAACTGGCAGAACAAAGCAGGAAGAGAAACGGTGACGGACACCGGCGGAAGTAGCTACCGCGGCGGGGGGGGGGACTTCAAGACTAGGTTATTTAATTAGATTATATTATAATGGTAGGGGAAACACTGAGATATATATATATATATATATATATATATATATATATATATATATATATATATATATATATATATATATATATATATATATATAGAAACACACATATGTATACACACACACACCTTGTATTACGTGTAGTTCCTGGTCCGGCCTGAGGGGCAGCAGAGCGTCAGAAAGCCTTCAGTCTACCGGAAGTCATCGGAGAAGAAGAAAGCCCAAACAAACCCTGCGCGAGGCCGCAGGACTCCGGGAGAAGTGTAAACTACGCGTTGAGACCTTTGTTCTCGATACAAGATGGACGAGGAACAAACGGTGAGTTATATTTCATGTGTGTGTTATGTATAGAGATGTATATATGTCCTCGCTGGAGAAAAGCAACGTAGAGCTCGCGCCACACTAACCGCCTCCACGAGCCAGAGGACCGGTGTCATAGCTGTCCTCGTGAATGCCTGCTTGGTTTCATTTTGTAACGCAGGGTCAAAACCTATCGTATACTATACATAATAATATAAACTTTACGAATGAAATAATGCGTCATTCATTGTTCCTATTCAACAGTAACTATGACAAGTCGGACTCGGTTAAAGTTGACGCGGTGCCCGTTAAACCGTATGTGTGTGTGTGTGTGTGTGTGTGTGTGTGTGTGTGTGTGTGTGTGTGTGTGTGTGTGTGTGTGTGTGTGTGTGTGTGTGTAGGCTGGCTACAGGGAGCCCTGTGCTGTGTGTTCTGCGGTGGATTGGGGCGTTTCAGATGAAGGTCGTTTCTACTGCAGGTCCTGTCACAACGTCATCGAGGTAAACAACAACAACATACTCTAAAGTGTCATCTTAGTGACTCCACCTTGTTATGGTTCATGAGCTCTACAACATTTAACGTTTGTCTTTTGTAATTCTTGCATTCTGTTATCAAGAACATTTTTGGGAAATTATCAGAATATATTTCTGTATAAAAAGAAGAATAAATCCAGCTTGGGATTTTCTTTAAAACTTTGTCGGAAAGTTTTTTCTTAGTTTCCTACAGGCTGCAGTTCTGCTGCTGGTCAGCAGGTGGCAGCTGTGTCCCTGTTTACATGAAGTCCAATGTGGCCATGTTTATAACGTGTTAAGTCCATGTCTATAACATGTTTAGTCCATGTGTATAACATGTTCATAACATGTTCATAACTACTCAGAGAACCAGAGAGGTGGTGGACCCGACCTTCACCCTCGGCTCCGCCAGAATCTCCACCATCGGCCGGGGAACCAGAACCAAGAGGCCCGGTCTGTGTTTTTTATTATTATGTATATTATTAGAGTTATTGTTATAATTATTACACAACTTATTATTACTATAAATGTATGAGAGTTATTACTGTTATGAGTAGATTATTCTAATACTTATTGGTTGTTGTTATTATTTATTTTATATATTATAATTATTGTAAATGTTTTTATTAGATGCATTATAATCTTATAAATTACTATTAGATTATTTTAATAATAATTTGATGCCATGATTTATTAATCAATGTATTATTATATTTTTTATGAAATATATTATTAGAGTTAATTAAAGTCAATAATGTTTCTGTAGCAGCAGATTGTTGTGTTCTTGTTGCTAAGCGATGACCTTTGACCCCTGTGTGCTGCAGCGCGCGGCCGTCAGTGGGTGGTGTGCGAGGGCTTCCAGTTCATCCTGAGGAACCAGGCCGACGCGCTGCTGTCTCTGGGAGTCAGCCCCCAGTTCAAGGTCAGCCGGTCTCCTCCTCACGGTCACCTGGCGAGGAGGAACGGCTGACCGAGCTGTTGTTTCAGGACCAGGTGCTGAGTCACCTGTGGAGAATCTACCTGCAGAAGAGCCGCCAGGCCTACACCAGCAACCCCATGAGGACGGCCCGGTTCAGGGTGGTGAGTCCCTCGCCTGGTGGTCGGATGGCTCTCAATATATTTTCATTACTATTATCATTACTATTATTATTATTATTATTATAATTATTATAATTATGGTTATTATAATATTATTATTATTATAATAATAATTATGGTTATTGTCATATTATTTTCATTATTATTTTATTATTAGAATTAAATTATCAATATTATTATGGTTGTTATTGTTATGAGGTGGTCAAAGTGACGACGTCATCACGATCTCCTCAGCGAGCTCCGGGCTCTGACTCTGACAGCGCCGCTGAGGCGTCCGTCCTCTCGGCCAGCGAGACGGACGCAGACACCAACGCCTCCAGCGCCGCCGGCTCCACCGCAGGTGAGCCCCAATCCATCATCGATACAGCGGCACATCGCGTCCACGGTGGGAAGCGTCGGTGTGCTCGTACGATTGGTTGAGGAGAAACGTGTGACTCCACAGGGAGCTCCTCTGATTGGTCGCCGTGTTCGGGCTCTCTGGACGCCGCCCACTACCTGACGGATCGCCTGAGGAGGAGCCGACACGCTCTGATGAGCATGAAGAAGACTCTGGCCCTGATCCACCTGGCCCTGGTCTGGACCGGGGAGCCGCTGACGCTCAGCGACCTGCTCAGGTAACACACACCTGCTCAGGTAACACACACCTGCTCGGGTAACACACACCTGCTCAGGTAACACACACCTGCTCAGGTAACACACACCTGCTCAGGTAACACACACCTGCTCAGGTAACACACACCTGCTCGGGTAATACACACCTGCTCAGGTAACACACACCTGTCTTGACTTCAGGCTGGTGAATGAAGGTCACGTCCCGTATCTGAACGCTTACGAGGAGCTTCCTGACGAGATGAGGCTGGAAGGAAAAGACGCTCTCATCTTCAGAGTGGAGGTCAGAATCAACACTGAATCAATACTGTGATCAATACTGAATCAATACTGTGATCAATACTGAATCAATACTGAATCAACACTGAATCAATACTGTGATCAATACTGAATCAACACTGTGATCAATACTGAATCAACACTGTGATCAATACTGAATCAATACTGTGATCAATACTGAATCAACACTGAATCAATCCTCTGATCAATACTGAATCAATCCTGTGATCAATACTGAATCAACACTGTGATCAATACTGAATCAACACTGAATCAATACTGTGATCAATACTGAATCAATACTGTGATCAATACTGAATCAACACTGTGATCAATACTGAATCAATACTGAATCAATACTGTCATCAATACTGAATCAATCCTGTGATCAATACTGAATCAACCCTGTGATCAATACTGAATCAACCCTGTGATCAATACTGAATCAACACTGTGATCAATACTGAATCAACACTGTGATCAATACTGAATCAATACTGAATCAATACTGAATCAATACTGTCATCAATACTGTGATCAATACTGAATCAACCCTGTGATCAATACTGAATCAACCCTGTGATCAATACTGAATCAAGACTGTGATCAATACTGAATCAACACTGTGATCAATACTGAATCAATACTGAATCAACCCTGTGATCAATACTGAATCAATCCTGTGATCAATACTGAATCAACCCTGTGATCAATACTGAATCAAGACTGTGATCAATACTGAATCAACACTGTGATCAATACTGAATCAATACTGAATCAACCCTGTGATCAATACTGAATCAATCCTGTGATCAATACTGAATCAACCCTGTGATCAATACTGAATCAATCCTGTGATCAATACTGAATCAACCCTGTGATCAATACTGTGATCGGTCCTGTGATTGGCCCTGTGATTGGTCCTGTGATCAATACTGTGATCGGTCCTGTGATTGGCCCTGTGATTGGTCCGTGGTCCCGTGGGGCTGAGAGCTGCTTGTTTCGCCCCCCAGAGCGTCCCTCCCCACCGGGTGGTGCACCGCGACGCTCGCGCTCTCATCCTGTTCCTGCAGCTTCCTGCTTTTCCTCCAATCAGCCGGCAGAGCCTGTTGCACCCGTCTGCACTCAGCCTGCGCTACCTGATGGACGCCAATCTGCCCGGTAACACGGCACGGCTGGCACAGTACCGGTACTACTGGTACTACGAGTACTACGGGCAGTACTAGTACTGCTGCTAGTACTGTCCCTTACCCTCTGGCTCCTCCCCCTAGACGAGCTCCACCCGTGGGTGTGCAGGCTGATGGAGCGAGTTGGTCTGGCGTCTCCAACGCGCCTCACCTTTCACCGCCGCATCTTCCCCTTCTTGCCGCGGTACGACGTGCAGGCCGCCGCCCTCGTCATCGTCACCATGAAGCTGCTCTTCGGCCTGGACGACCACACCGAATGGTGAGGCGGCCGACGCGCCCCATTGGTCGGATTACAGTGACGCGTTACAAACCCTTCACTCATCCACTTCCTGTCTGAGAAACACTTCACTCATCCACTTCCTGTCTGAGAAACACTTCACTCATCCACTTCCTGTCTGAGAAACACTTCACTCATCCACTTCCTGTCTAAGAAACCCTTCACTCATCCACTTCCTGTCTGGAGAACACATTCACACAGCCACTTCCTGTCATTCACACTTCCACTTCCTGTCTGAGAAACCCTTCACTCATCCACTTCCTGTCTGAGAAACCCTTCACACATCCACTTCCTGTCTGGAGAACACATTCACACAGCCACTTCCTGTCATTCACACATCCACTCTTCCTGTCTCTCAGGGATCAGTCCAACGCGGCCGGAGACCACAATGCCTCCAGTGAGTCCTGCTGCTGTTGGCGGTGATGACATCCCCAGACCCCCTGAGGACCTGGTCCAGGCCCCAGACCCCCTGAGGACCTGGTCCAGACCCCCTGAGGACCTGGTCCAGGCCCCCTGAGGACCTGGTCCAGGCCCCAGGGGATCTGACCCGTGTGTGTGTGGCAGGAGGCGTGTTCAGTCTGAGGAGGTGGTTCAGGGTGGTGCAGGCCGGCCTGGCCAAGGCGCAGCAGAGGAGGGACCACCACGTCGCCAGGTGAGGCCTCCGACATATATATATATATATATATATATATATATATATATATATATATGTATATATATATATGTATATATATTAGGGCTGGCCACGTTAATCGTGCGTTAACGCATCACTGAATTAACGCCGACAATTATCTTATATCTTATCGCGCGTTAACGCAGGTTTAGTTATTTATTATTGACATGTATTAGAGCTCAGCTGTGTTGCCCCCCCCCCCCCCCTCTCAGCCTGATCAGCTGTTGTGCGGCAGGTGAACTCTCTCTAGTCGCTAGGTTAAACAGAGAGAGAGAACATCCCCCTTATGAGGAAGTGGTGTCATTGTGACGTCACGCCATATGAGGCGCACCAGCGCCTCCTCCTGGACAAATATAATGACATGCATCCATACATTTATCAACACTCAACATGGCAATAAGCTTTAGTTGTGTTTGTTTTGATACCATTGTTTAAGTGGAGATTTACACAAAGTATGTATTTCATTTAACTTTAACTGCTACTATACACACATGCTGATGTTAAGTGTTTGTTTCACAACAGGTGTTATGGCCCTTTAGTTCATCTGGAGCGACATTTAAAATACAAGCTATACACTACTTTAGAACTCATTATTGGAGTTTGCGTCTACAAATGCGATTAATCGGGGACATCATGCGATTAATCGCGATTAAAATTTTAATCGTTGGCCAGCCCTAATATAAATATATATATACACCGTGGAAGACTTTAAAAGGGGAATTTATATATTTTTGTAAAATGTATAAAATGCCCCCAGCCTCCAGAGGTCAACATGACACATGAATGTCAGTCAGTTCCAAGGCCACTGGTTCTGGTCCTGGTTCTGGTCCTGGTCCTGGTTCTGGTCCTGGTTCTGGTTCTGGTCCTGGTTCTGGTCTGATGTTTGACTGAAAAAACTCTTCCTCCTCAGGATATTAAACACCTGTCTGGCCCTTTAAGGGGAGGAGCCTCTCTGAACAGCTGTGTG
This sequence comes from Liparis tanakae, assembly GCA_036178185.1. Taxonomy (NCBI): domain Eukaryota; kingdom Metazoa; phylum Chordata; class Actinopteri; order Perciformes; family Liparidae; genus Liparis; species Liparis tanakae. The sequence goes on from CM070101.1 coordinate 20,055,284, forward strand.
TGAAGGTGTCTTTAAAAACAAGAAAAAAAACCTTTTGATCGTGATTGATGAATTTAAAAATGTGCGATTAATTATTTAATTCTTTTTTAATCGATTGACAGGATATATATATATATATATATATATATATATATATATATTAGGGCTGGGCAACGATTAACATTTTTAATCGCATGATTTCCCCGATTAATCACATTTGTAGACGCAAACTCCAATAATGAATTCAAAGTAGTGTGTAGCTTGTATTTTAAATGTTGCTCCAGATGAACTAAAGAGCAGCAGCAGCCGGGAGGAGAAACCCTCCGGATTCATCACCAGTTTAAACTCATTTCTGCTCCGTATTTTCGTGGAGAACTCATAGTTTTAAAACATGAACCGTGTCAGACGCTCTGCTGTGACGAGACTCTCAGAGGAGAGAAACAACTTCAACCAACAAATAATATAAGACTGGAGTTCTCGTGAGGAGTCGATTCCTCTCTGTGACGTCCTTAAGACACGTCCTTAAGACACGTCCTTAGACACGTCCTTAAGACACGTCCTTAAGACACGTCCTTAAGACACGTCCTAAGACACGTCCTAAGACACGTCCTAAGACACGTCCTTAAGACACGTCCTTAAGACACGTCCTTACGACACGTCCTTAAGACACGTCCTTAAGACACGTCCTTAAGACACGTCCTTACGACACGTCCTTAAGACACGTCCTTAAGACACGTCCTTAAGACACGTCCTTACGACACGTCTTTAAGACACGGCATTAAGACACGTCCTTAAGACACGTCCTTAAGACACGTCATTAAGACACGTCCTTACGACACGTCCTTAAGACACGTCCTTACGACACGTCTTTAAGACACGGCATTAAGACACGTCCTTAAGACACGTCATTAAGACACGGCATTAAGACACGTCCTTAAGACACGGCATTAAGACACGGCATTAAGACACGTCCTTAAGACACGGCATTAAGACACGTCCTTAAGACACGTCATTAAGCACGTCCTTAAGACACGTCCTTAAGACACGTCCTTAAGACACGTCCTTAAGATGATATGTGAGACTGACCATGAGATGCAGACTGGAGTCGATTCCTCTCTGTGACGTACGACTTTGTTTCTGTCGACTTTAAGAACTTTAACGTCTCCGCTCTCTTCTCCGTGTTGTTAAACCGTGGATGACTTCCTGTTCCGGTTCCACAGCATCAGTAGCAGACTTACAAAATAAAAGCCTGTGAGCAACACACTTTTACAATAATAAAATAAATAATAAAACCTGCGTTAACGCGCGATAAAATAATGGTCAGCGTTAATTCAGTGATGCGTTAACGCAGATTAACGCGTTAACGTGCCCAGCCCTAATATATATATATGAAGTATTCATCTCATGATTGTGTGTGTGTGTGTGTGTGTAGGAAGCAGTGGGCGCCGAAGAAGAAACTTCTTCACACCGACAGCACGAAGAAAAGTGTTGTTGAGAAAAGAAAGAGTGAGAAGGAGATGCACTTCAATATGTTTGTGTGTGTATGTACACACACATCTACTATGTGGATACATGTGTGTACATCTACTGTGTGTACATGTGTACTTGGTGTACCTCAGGGATCGCACAGCAGGTGGCGCTCTGCTTCGAGAGGCTCTCCTCCCGGCCGGCCGGCGGCGAGCGCTCGGCGCCGTGCAGCTTCAGGTTCTGCTGGGGGGGCGGAGCCTCCGACGGACCCAGCCTGCACCACCAGAGGCTGGACGGGGTCCTGAGAGGCCACGCCCCCTCCAACGCCTCCTACTGGCACCCAGCGGTCAGAGCCTCCCAGTACGACCCTAAGCCCTTCCTCTTCCTGTCCCAAGCCCCTCCTCTTCCTGTCTTATCACCTCCTCTTCCTGTCCCAAGCCCCTCCTCTTCCTGTCTTATCACCTCCTCTTCCTGTCCCAAGCCCCTCCTCTTCCTGTCTGAGCACCTCCTCTTCCTGTCCCAAGCCCCTCCTCTTCATGTCTTATCACCTCCTCTTCCTGTCCCAAGCCCCTCCTCTTCCTGTCCCAAGCCCCTCCTCTTCATGTCTTATCACCTCCTCTTCCTGTCCCAAGCCCCTCCTCTTCCTGTCTTATCACCTCCTCTTCCTGTCATAAGCCCCTCCTCTTTCTGTCCTGTTCTTCTTGTCATAATTCCTCTTCCTCCTCCTCCTCCTCCTCACAGGATGTGCTCCTCCTCCTCCTCCTCCTCACAGGATGTGCTCCTGCTCCTCCTCGCAGGATGTGCTCCTCCTCCTCCTCCTCCTCCTCACAGGATGTGCTCCTCCTCCTCACAGGATGTGCTCCTCCTCCTCCTCCTCCTCCTCCTCCTCCTCCTCACAGGATGTGCTCCTCCTCACAGGATGTGCTCCTCCTCCTCCTCCTCCTCCTCCTCTTCACAGGATGTGCTCCTCCTCCTCACAGGATGTGCTCCTCCTCCTCCTCCTCCTCCTCCTCCTCCTCCTCCTCCTCCTCACAGGATGTGCTCCTTCTCCTCCTCCTCCTCCTCCTCCTCCTCCTCACAGGATGTGCTCCTCCTCCTCACAGGAATTTGCTCCTCCTCTTCCTCCTCCTCCTCTTCACAGGATGTGCTCCTCCTCCTCCTCCCTCCTCCTCACAGGATGTGCTCCTCCTCCTCCTCCTCCTCCTGCTCCTCCTCCTCACAGGATGTGCTCCTCCTCCTCCTCCTCCTCACAGGATGTGCTCCTCCTCCTCACAGGATGTGCTCCTCCTCCTCCTCCTCCTCCTCACAGGATGTGCTCCTCCTCCTCCTCCTCCTCCTCCTCACAGGATGTGCTCCTCCTCCTCCTCCTCCTCCTCACAGGATGTGCTCCTCCTCCTCCTCCTCCTCCTCCTCCTCTTCACAGGATGTGCTCCTCCTCCTCACAGGATGTGCTCCTCCTCCTCCTCCTCCTCCTCCTCTTCACAGGATGTGCTCCTCCTCCTCACAGGATGTGCTCCTCCTCCTCACAGGATGTGCTCCTCCTCCTCCTCCTCCTCCTCCTCACAGGATGTGCTCCTCCTCCTCCTCCTCCTCCTCCTCACAGGATGTGCTCCTCCTCCTCACAGGATGTGCTCCTCCTCCTCACAGGATGTGCTCCTCCTCCTCCTCCTCCTCCTCCTCCTCCTCCTCCTCCTCCTCCTCACAGGATGTGCTCCTCCTCCTCACAGGATGTGCTCCCGGCTGTTCGTGGAGGTGGAGGCGTCGCTGCCCCGGAGCTTCGTGTGGCTCCTCCAGCTCTTCTGCTTCCTGCTGGACGTGAAGCCGGCCTACCTGATGGAGGAGGTGCTGAGGGTGGAGACCAGGTTCATCAACAAGGCCAGGAGGACCAGGACCAGGACCAGGACCAAGACCAGTACCAGGACCAAGACCAGGACCAGGACCAAGACCAGGACCAGGACCAGGACCAGGACCGGGTCCAGGTCCGGCGCCCGGAGAGGCGGGGCAGCTGGAGAGACGAGATGAAACGGTTTCCCGCCTGTGACTGTCGGTGCATTCATGGACAATCAGATTTTAATGTTTGTTGCGGTTAGTTGAGTATTTCTTTAGTTGCTGAAAAACATAAAAACATTAAGCACATATGTGTGTGTGTGTGTGTGTATAAATATATATAAATATATATATATATATATTTATATATATATTTATTTATATATGTATAAACTTTGAGACATGTATTTACATTCTCAGACAAACGTATCAACATAGTACTTGTACACAGTTATCAGTACTTATGCCATAGTACTTGTACACTGGTAGCAGTACTGTATCTGAGTATACATATCCACAGAAACATCAAAGTGAATATTTCTCTCTTAAAGTCTCGCGAGATGAAAAGGTAAACAAGTCATCTGAGGACGCGGCAAAAATAAATCCTTGTCTGGACGCCGGACGCAACGAGCCGACCATGAACGCACCGCCGAGTGACGCGCTAAAGGCTGCTCCGTAGTATCACCATGGCAACAGCCGCAGCGTGTCCTCACGCGACGTCTGGCGCGCAGGGCGCAGAGCAGGTTACCATAGCAACTGAGAACAAAGACCTACAACTACGGGTTCGTCCGAGCATCCAAAAAGTTACGGAACAGAGTACTAATACTGCACTAAAGTAACAAGTACATCATGTACCTCTGAGTGTAGGACAGTATACAGTACAGCATGTACCTCTGAGTGTAGGACAGTATACAGTACATCATGTACCTCTGAGTGTAGGACAGTATAAAGTACATCATGTACCTCTGAGTGTAGGACAGTATACAGTACATCATGTACCTCTGAGTGTAGGACAGTATACAGTACATCAGGTACATCTGAGTAGGACAGTATACAGTACATCATGTACCTCTGTGTAGGACAGTATAAAGTACATCATGTACCTCTGTGTAGGACAGTATAAAGTACATCATGTACCTCTGAGTAGGACAGTATAAAGTACATCATGTACCTCTGTGTAGGACAGTATAAAGTACATCATGTACTTCTGAGTAGGACAGTATAAAGTACATCATGTACCTCTGTGTAGGACAGTATAAAGTACATCATGTACTTCTGAGTAGGACAGTATAAAGTACATCATGTACCTCTGAGTAGGACAGTATAAAGTACATCATGTACTGTCTACAGCAGCATGTTGAGCTCAGTGATGAAGATGAGGTGTAGTGAGGACGTTCTCCTCTTCATCAAACACTTGAGACACAAAGCTCTTTGTCCTCCTTGTAGACAGGAAGACGTGTCTCCTCCTCTTCCTCCTGCTCCTCTTCCTCCTCTTCCCGCTCCTTCTCTTCCTCCTTCTCTTCCTCCTCCTCCTGCTCCTCCTCTTCCTCCTCCTCCTCCTGCTGCAGCTTAAAGGGTTAACATGCAGCCATAACAAAGGAGCTGCTCGAGAGTGTGTGAGGGAATGGGGGAGATGAGGAGGAAGATGAGGATGAGGGGGAGAAGGTGGGGGGAGATGAGGAGGAAGATGAGGAGGAGGGGGAGGAGGTGGGGGGAGATGAGGAGGAAGATGAGGAGGAGGGGGAGGAGGTGGGGGGAGATGAGGAGGAAGATGAGGAGGAGGGGGAGGAGGTGGTGGCCGTCTTGCTCCGCCCTGGAATTGTTTAAACCCGACCAGAGGAGTTCATCGGCCTGGAGGGGGGGGGGGGGGGGGGGGGGGCTTTGTCTGATTCTTCTTCTACTCCATGTTTGTTTGTGTCTAAACATCCAGAGCCCCCTCCTCCTCCTCTTTATACCCCTCCTCCTCCTCCATCCTCCCTCTTAAAGATGCCCTCATGTCAACCCTCCAGTTTTATTATTGTCTCTGAAATGGTTTGTGGAGCTCCTCTTCTTCTTCATCTTCGTCCTCTTCTTCGTCCTCGTCCTCGTCCTCCTCCTCCTCCTCCTCCTCCTCCTCCTCCTCCTCTTCCTCCTCCTCCTATGTGTTTACATTGGGCCTCGTATACTACAGAATGTCTCAATAAAGAATGAAGTTAATGTAACACTTATTATTGTTGTTGTTATTATTTAGTTAGTTATTGTTGTTATTATTTCCTAAAGTTCATTTATATTTGTAACTTCAGCCATAAAACTAAACTGAATATAAAAACATCAAGTAGTGTTACATCTTTATTATTCTGTTAAACAATAGACAAACATATATTTAATACATATTGTTATATTCCAATAGGTTGAAGCGTAACTTTAGTCTAAAATACATAAAGAAATCACATCAAACGCCAGAGTGACGTTATTGATCTTATATTTCTTCATTTAGTTTGAACCCCACTAAACAACAGATCACAATAACGGGTTTTATTGTGTTACATGTTGTTATATTTCTTTACGTTTATCTTGAATCTGCAGCAGCCACGCGCCTCTCTCTCTCTTGGCGCGTCCCCGCGGCCGGTTGGTGTCGCGCGCCTCGCCCGCCCAACCTTTCCCCCAGATCGGGAGCGCGCCGCGGGTTCAGCGGGTTTACTGTGACACCGCTGACTCCTGGCCACGCCCCCCGACAGGCACGCAGCTCGCGTCGTGCCAATCGCGTCACCGACCGCGTCCCGGTCACGCCCCTCCTTGCCTCTGATTGGCCGCGGGCCGCTACACCTTTGCCTCTGATTGGCTGCTGGTTACCACCCGCCGGACGGCTCCGACTTTTGTTTCTGTTTTATTTTTTCTGCTATATATTTATTTTCTGGTCTCACATGAAGCGCGCCGCGGCTGCTTGAGCTCGTCCTCGCGCTCGTGTCTGCTTTACTCCTGCTGCTCCTCCTGCTGCTCCTCCTGCTCCTCCTGCTGCTCCTCCTCCTGCTCCTCCTCGTCGCTTCTGCCAGGTAAGTCTTTATTATTTTTATTTTTAACAAAGTTGTCGCTCAGTATTAAAACACCGAGCCGTAACCTGCACGTGCACAACGTGCACGACGTGCACGATGTGCAGGCGCGCGCTGGTCTCAGGTCAGCTCGTGCACGCTCGGTTGTTGGGTTCAACGGAGCAGTCTGGTTATCTGAGGTCACACTGCGTGGAAGTGTGTTTGTGCGTGTGCCTGTCTGTCTGTGTGTGTGTGGGAGGGGTGCGCGTGCGCGTGCGTGCTTGTTTGCAACAGTTGCATCGCTGCATGATAAAGTTTGAACTAGTTTTTATTGTTGGTGAGTAGAATCTATTTATATATATATATATATATATATATATATATATATATATATATATATATATATATATATAAAAATATAAATATATGTACACGTATTATATATGTTATATATTAAATGTCATAATATATGTATTTTATAATACATAATATAATAAATATATATTATATTATAAATAATAATGTATGCATTACATATTATATAATTTATAATTTATACATAATATCATATTTATATATATATTGTATTATATATATTATATAATATTATATATGTATTTATACATATATGATATATGATATATAAATATGTATAAATACCTGACTACAGGATCAATTATCAACTTGTTACAAATATTTTATCAGGTAAACAAACAACGTGTGTTGTTGTGTTTATGTGTTGTTGATACATATATATACATACATATGTATATATATATATGTTACATTACATGACATGTCATTTATCTGAGGCTTTTATCCAAAGCTTACAATCCTGTTACATTCACACCGTAGAGCAGCTACAGGGAGACACTCAGGGGGAAGAGTCTTGCTCAAGGACACATCGACCAGGGCGGGGATCGAACCACCAACCCCCTGATTGAAAGACGGGCCTGCTATATATATATATATATATATATATATATATATATATATATATATATATATATGTGTGTGTATGTAAATATCTGGAAGCCTCTGTGTATTTATATATATTTGGACTTCTCACTATAAATTCGTGCATTTTCCCTGGAGAAGGAGCATCCTCCCAGTAGGGAGCCATTGGGCATCCCAGCGTGTCTCCAGACATTTCACTGGAGAAGTTTCACAAATAATGTTGTCGGAACACATTTGGAGTCCCCACTCAAGTTGTTGTCTGTTTCTGGACTCAAAACAAACCCAATATGTTGCAGAGCTCCATTTTATTTGAGAGGAAACAGTTAGGATTCATTTGGGATCCCAACACACATTTAAAGCTGCTGTAACTCAACATAAAGTGTAATTTCATGAACCAGTTCCAACTAAAGTTGTTTTTACACAAAGTAAAACAAACAAACGTACATAATGAGTGTATTCTCATTAGAGGAGGACACATTTGGCATCACTGTTTTATTAACTTAGATTTTCTGAGCAAAAAAGGAAAAAAATAACTTTCATGGAGAGCTTGATTTGGGATCCCAACTCCTGAGAAGAAGACGCTTCATTTAAATCACACCAAACAACGTTATGAATCACCGTTTTTCACGATGCATTTGGGATCCCATCCCGACTTCTGCGGAGGAGATGGAGGCACTTCACATGTATTGAGAGGCTTCAGCGATGACCTCATCGGTAGACTGTAGTGAAATAAAAGCTGCTCGGCTTCCCTGAGACGACATGAGTCCGAGGGAAGCAAAATGGCAGCGACGTTTTCTTCCTTTGTATTTCATTGTTTTGAAGAGGGAAAGTAAAACCTGAACGTAACCTGGACCTCGTCCTGCAGGGCGGCGCCATGGAGCCGAAGCCGAGCGCCCAGCACCTTGACCTGGAGGCCGCCGAGGCGCTCGTCAGCATGAGCTTCTGGGGTCAAAGGTCACACAAGCCCCGCCCACTGACCCCCACCTCCGACTCCTGTGACTCCACCCATCTCCACCAGGAGGGGGGGGACGCCCCCAAAGACCTGATCGCCCTGTCGTCGCTGGTGAGGAACAATAATATCATATAATACACTATATTATACATTTTATATGTGTATATATATATATATATATATATATATATATATAAACATATATACATATATATATATCATATTATACACTATATTATACATTATATATATATATATATATATAAAACATGAAAATATATATATAATACATTATATATATATCATATTATGCACTATATTATACATTTAATATATTATATATAATACATTAAATATATATTGTATATCATTATACACTATATTATACATTATATATATATATATATATATTGAACATGTTATATATATATCATATTCTATATATAAATATATATAACTTAAATTGTCCTCCTTTAAAAGTAACTCAATATTGAATGATTAACTAATTGATTGATTAAATAATTGAATGATTGACAAAATGATTAAATAATTGAATGACTAACTAATTGATTAACTAATTTATTGATTAAATAATTGATTGATTAAATAATTGAATGACTAATTGATTAACTAATTGAATGATTAACTAATTAATTGATATTCTCTTCGTGCTTTTCCTCCGTCAGTGTATGACTCCTCCTCACAGTCCGAGCTTCGCCGAGACCTTCGCCACCTCCGCCCTAAGCCCCGCCTCCGGGCCAGTCTTACCCCGCCCCGGCCCCGCCCTCCTCCTCAGTGACTCCTCCTCCTCAGCCCCTCAGGCGGAGTCCAGCCGAGCGATGCTCACCAGCGTCATCCGCCACACGGACAGCCTGAGCGCTCCTCCCCAGGAGCCCGGAGCCCCGCCTCCTCCAGAGGAGAAGGCCATAGCCCCGCCTCCTTCCTTCTCCTCCTCTCCGGTCCTATGCCAGGTGTTCCCTGTGAGCGGCCGGACGGCGATGATCTCGGTCCAAGTGCAGGCGGCGGGGGGGCCTAAGCCCCTCCTCCCCCACCCGGGGCTGCTGGTGGGGTCCACCGTGCCGCCGGGCGCCGTGATGTTCGTGCTCCCCCAGGCGTCCGTGTCCCAGGCGCCGCCCACCGTCATGACGCTGGGCAACACCAAGCTCCTCCCCCTGGCCCCGGCCCCCGTGTACCTGCCCCCGGGCGGCGGCGGCGGCGGCGTGCAGGCCGACTTCTCCCGCAGACGCAACTACGTCTGCAGCGCCCCCGGCTGCAAGAAGACGTACTTCAAGAGCTCGCACCTGAAGGCCCACCTGCGCACGCACACAGGTAACCCCCGCACGACCTCTGACCTCTGACATCCGGTTTGTTTACTTCCCAAAGAGTCATTTAAAAAGATTTAACAAATACATCCAGATTAAAATGTCTCCTCCTCCTCCTCCTCCTCCTCCTCCTCCTCCTCCTCCTCATCCTCCCCCTCCCCCCCTCCTCCTCCTCCTCCTCCTCCTCCTCCTCCCTCCTCCTCCTCATCCTCCCCCTCCTCCTCCTCCTCCTCCCTCCTCCTCCTCCTCCTCCCTCCTCCTCCTCATCCTCCCCCTCCCCCCCTCCTCCTCCCCCTCCTCAGGAGAGAAGCCGTTCAGCTGCCACTGGGCGGGCTGTGATAAGCGTTTTGCCCGTTCTGACGAGCTCTCTCGTCACCGCCGCACGCACACGGGGGAGAAGAAGTTTGCGTGTGGCGTGTGCGCGCGGCGCTTCATGCGCAGCGACCACCTGACCAAACACGCCCGGCGCCACGTGACCAACAAGAGGGCGTCGCCGTGGCCCGCCGAGACCCGGGACCCGCGGCGAGCGGCGCCGGCCGGGGGCCTCGCGCTGCCCGTCGGCGTGCTGGTCTCCAACTGACTCAGGAGCCTGGGGGGCGGAGCTTAAGCCCTGACTGTCAATCAGCTTTCTACCAATCAAACTCTGCCGGTTCACTTTGACCTGGTTACTGTGGCACTTCCTGTTTCAGAGGCTCTGTGGCACTTCCTGTTTCAGAGGCTCTGTGGCACTTCCTGTTTCAGAGGCTCTGTGGCACTTCCTGTTTCAGAGGCTCTGTGGCACTTCCTGTTTCATAGACGCTCTGTGGCACTTCCTGTTTCAGAGGCTCTGTGGCACTTCCTGTTTCATAGACGCTCTGTGGCACTTCCTGTTTCAGAGGCTCTGTGGCACTTCCTGTTTCAGAGGCTCTGTGGCACTTCCTGTTTCATAGACGCTCTGTGGCACTTCCTGTTTCAGAGGCTGTGGCACTTCCTGTTTCAGAGGCTCTGGGGCACTTCCTGTTTCATAGACGCTCTGTGGCACTTCCTGTTTCATAGACGCTCTGTGGCACTTTCAAAGTCAGACTCAGCTGTACCGTTAGCAATTTTAGCATCTTAGCACATTAACACATCATGTTACAGCAACATGCTAATGTTAGCATATTAGCACGTTCACACATGTTACGTCAACATGCTAATGTTAGCATATTAGCATGTTTACACGTCGTGTTACCTCAACATGCTAATGTTAGCATATTAGCATGTTTACACATGTTACGTCAACATGCTAATGTTAGCATATTAGCATGTTCATGTGACCTTTAGTTAGCTAACGTTTAGCTCGTTAGCCATAATATGTTCATATGCTGACATCTGTAACGTTAGCATTCAGCCCGGAAGTCATTCAGTGTAGTTGTTGTTGTTGTTGACGTTCATCTTTTAGGATCTTTTAGTCGTTTTTGTTTGACCAACTCAACCCAGAAGTTATATTTATAGATCTCAACTAGTGCCACAGTAACAAACTGATGAAGACGAAGGTGTTGGTCACATCCAGGTCTGAGGTGACGAAGACGAGGACGAGTGTCCCGCACAGCTCAGGACATTTTATTACCAACCAACTCATCAGAGGAGGAGGAGGAGGAGGAGGAGGAGGAGGAGGAGGAAGAGGAGGAAGACGAAGGCGGACAGAAACCAACAAAAACCTGACATTGCACTGGATTTATTAAATCTTGCTTGTTTTTGTGTTCTCCTGCTTACTCCCAGTTTACTCCTTGTTTACGCCCTGTTTACTCCTTGTTTACTCCTTGTTTACTCCCTTGTTTACTCCTTGTTTACGCCCTGTTTACTCCTTGTTTACTCCCTGTTTACTCCCTGTTTACTCCTTGTTTACTCCCTGTTTACTCCCTTGTTTACTCCCTGTTTACTCCTTGTTTACTCCTTGTTTACTCCCTGTTTACTCCCTGTTTACTCCTTGTTTACTCCCTGTTTACTCCCTGTTTACTCCTTGTTTACTCCCTGTTTACTCCCTGTTTACTCCTTGTTTACTCCTTGTTTACTCCCTGTTTACTCCCTGTTTACTCCTTGTTTACTCCTCGTCCCGCTCCAGGCTGGAGCCCAGGCCTCCGTGCTCTCCGACTGTACATGCTGTAAATAAGGTGATACCTGTGGTTGTGTACATGATGTAAATAAGGTGATACCTGTGGTTGTTTACATGATGTAAATAAGGTGATACCTGTGGTTGTGTACATGCTGTAAATAAGGTGATACCTGTGGTTGTGTACATGATGTAAATAAGGTGATACCTGTGGTTGTGTACATGCTGTAAATAAGGTGATACCTGTGGTTGTGTACATGCTGTAAATAAGGTGATACCTGTGGTTGTTGACGTGTCAGGTGTTCCTCACTGGGACCGTTATGGTTATTATTTAATGAACATGTGTTCGGGCCCAAAGCCAGTGGGAACAATACCTCGTTGTTAAATGTTATTCTTAATAATAATGGCGTATATCGGAATAATAGCGAAGGAGAAGAATATGGATTTTATAATAAAACAAACCTCATAAACATTCATTGTCTTTCTTTGAATCAAGTTTAAATTATTAGCTCAGGACGTAGTTAGCTTAGCATAAACCCATTATTACCCAATTATTAGCTCAGGACGTAGTTAGCTTAGCATAAAGACGGAAACACCCCATCAGGTTTTAGCTTAACAGGTACACAGTACAGGTAAGATACTAGAGCACAGGTATTAGTACCTCAGTTAGAGAGTAAATACATTTACTGAAGTACTGTTCTGAGTTTTCAGGTATTTGTAGATATTACTTTATACGTGTACTACTGATTCTGATACTACCGTACCTTTTATAACTGGATTCACATGAATATAGTATTTATTAAACTACTCGCAAAGTACAATAGGTACGAGCATGAGTTCTTTTATTTAGCTGGTAATACTTTTTACGTTTTACTGGACAGTTTATTACAAAATCAGATTGTCATGAGCTTGGTTGTTGTTGTTGTTCATATAGCTGAGAACTCGGTGTTTCTTTATAGAAACATGTTGTGGATAAAGTTTCTTCCGCTCCCTCTCCACCCAGTAACAACCAATCCAGAGCCAGCGCTCAGGGTGGGTGGGGCCAATGGGTGACGACGAAAGTGAGACGGGGGCGTGATTGGCTGAGGAGGGACCCGCCCACTTTTCTTCCTGACCGACATTCAGCTGAAGCCAAAGAACATAAATAAAGGAACTCAAATATATCAATAAAGATGAAAACACTGGAGTCACAGTGACATCTTGTGGCCTGGGGCGGTATCACAGTACCGCAGAGACGATACACTGGGTATACACATGTATATATACAAATACTAATCAAAATGTACTCAATTAAAAGTCGTAATCAAAGTATACTAAAAGTAAAAGTACTGATAATGCAGAATGTTCCTAATACTTTAATACTTAAAACTGGTAACATCACAGACTTTATTATTATTCTTATTCTTATTATTCTTATTCTTCTTCTTCTTATTATTATTATTATCTGAATCTGTATGGAAACTCTTAACTCTAGTTGGATGGATTTAATGGAGTAAAAAGTACGAAAGTATTTACTATTACATAAAATTAACAAGAACTCGAGTAAAGTACAAGTACCTCAAATGATTCTTTCATTACAATACAGGATCTTCTCTATTAAATTGTATTGTCATTTAGATTTCATTTGTTTTTCATTGAAATAAAACGTTCTGATTTTGCTTAGTATTATTAAATGATAATATTATATGATTATAATATAATAAATTATATATATGTATTATGTGTTTCCCAGAGGACAGACTCTGCCTCTTGACCTACATTTTACAGGAACAAACCGGGAAAGTACTAATGGCCCAATGACGTCACACAAAGGAGGCCGTTTCTCAATTCAAAGTACACGACTGCAGACTTGTGTTCTTCTGGAGTCTGGTCTTGGGAGTCCAGACTCCGGAGGACGGGAGGACGGGAGGACGGTCTTTCTGCGATTGGAACAGCATCTGACTTGATGATGTCACCACATCAGCTGTTCTTGCTCCTGAGTTTATTCTAATTATTCAGTGTAAATTATTACAGTCAAATAAACAAAACATCCTAAAATGACATTCCGTGACTCAACAACAGTATTTATAAAAAGTCATCTGTCAGTTGTTTATTTTCTCCTCCGCTATTGTTTCTGGTTGCTGGTGAAATGCATTGTGGGATATCTGCTGGCCAGAGTACCACAAGTCTCCTGTGATGCATCCTGGGTAAAGTGGGAGGATCAAGTCACATCCGGGCATTTTGACCGTGCTTTGCGAGAAGCGAACTTTGAATGTGAACATGTACCCGGGCTGAGACTGATGACGTTTCACGAGTCCACGAGGACACAAGTAGAGGAAAGGACACACAAGTACGTTGATTGAGAAACGGCCAGAAATGCAACAGAGCGGCTTCCGGCTGCCGTAAAACACCAACGAAGAAGAGGAAGTCCTCCCGGCAGCCAATCAGCTGCTGCGTCGGAGCCGCTTCGCTTTTAGGGATGACACTCTCCTTAAAACGTCTCATTTTAGATGGAAAGATGAGATACAACTTGTTTCAGAGCCCGAAAGCGGAAGGAATGGAAGGTACAACACGTCAGAGACACAAATACGCATTTATTACCAGTGATGTACCGAAATGAGGGAGAATATCTCAGTGTCGAAGTACATTTGACCTTTTGCGTCTGTAACTGAATGCAAACCTTATTCTGCTCGTTTGACTTCAGACATGTAACCGAGCGCTGAGGGCTCGTGTGTGAGCTGCACTGACGCCACGGCGTCCCTCTTTTGTTTGTTCCCTTAAGCCGTTACCTTTCCTCTCTACGGTAACCCCGAAGGGACATATCCTCTCCAACCCAACGGGGGCGACAGTCGGTTACAGGCCGTTTACCGGGGTCAAAGGTCGCTGGCCGAATCTAGAGAAACGCGTAAACGCTCATTTAAATAGTTCCGTGACGTCTCTTTCGGGCATTTCCGGAACCTCCGCACGAACAAAGCCGAGTGTTTTCCCCACAGCCGGTCGGGCTTCGCCCCCTGATTGGCTCGGCCAGCAGCGTCACTTTAAAGAGCCGAGGCTCGCGCTGCGTCGCTATTGGCCGGCTGCGTTCTGGCGCCAGTATTTCAATAAGAGGCTCGCGGACAACGGAAGCCGCTTCAGTCCCCGCGCCTCCTCCTCGTGCCCGCTGCTCCTCGTCGCTCCGGGTTTAAACTCTTCTTTAGTGACGTGTCTTTTATTCTCCACGATGCTTTCTGCTCGCGCTCCTCTCAGCGAAGCACGAGCCGTCCCTCCGCGGGCAGATGGACAACATGGCGCTGGACAAGGAGAACACGGTGAGGACCGGAGAGCCACACGTTAACCGAGAACACGTCCCGCGTTGAAGCCTCGACGGCCGGGCCAGCCTCCGTGGACATGCCGGCCCTTCCTCCGGTAGCTCGTGGTGTCACGGCGCCATGGCGTCGTGTGTGTAACGGCTCCTCTTCGTGTCTTTCAGCCGCCGAGTCTCAACACGAGCCGCATCTTGGCGTCTAAAACCGCGCGAAAGATCTTCGGCGACGTCCCGGTGAGTCCAGACCCCACGTGACCTCCAGGGTCTCCGCTGACGTCACGGACGCGTTGGTTCATGTTCCCGGGTCTTTGCATTGTGTTGCTGCGTTGGCGCCTAAAATGTCAGTTCTGGCGCCAAACGATCAGCTGCTCTTGTAAACAATCAGTACGGCTGTTTATGTATTTATCTTCAGGTAGAGCCAACACATATGTTCGATTATCAATCATTATTGAGTTTAGCTGGTGATCAGCAGTTCAGACTAGAAGCATGATCAATAATCTGCAACATTTGTTACTCTTCACAAGTGACTGTTTTATCTTTATCAAACAACTGTGACACATTTAATATACTTATTGATGAGTGAAGCTGATCGTAGAGACAGAATGGCATGCTGCTGTGGAGACGATCGGATCAATAACAGACGTTTAGTTTAAAGCCCCACTATATGGGTCTGTGGCCAGAAAACTGCTGAATGTAAACATTTTAGACGCCGGCTCCCATGCTGTAGTGACTATAGTGTGTAGGAGAAGTGTGTAGTGACTATAGTGTGTAACTGTCCCTGAAGAAGACCAGCAGGGAGGAAGAGGAGCCGCTCCTGAAGAACAACCCTCGGCGCTTCGTCATCTTCCCCATCAAGTACCACGACATCTGGCAGATGTACAAGAAGGCCGAGGCCTCCTTCTGGACCGCAGAGGAGGTGAGGAGCCCTGTGGGGGACTGGGGGAGGGGAGCCCTGTAAGGGGCGGGGCCTCCAGGGCTGGGGGAGGAGCCTCCGGGGCTAACCACTTCCTGTCTGCCAGGTGGATCTGTCCAAGGACCTGCAGCACTGGGAGTCTCTGAAGGACGAGGAGCGCTTCTTCATCTCCCACGTGTTGGCCTTCTTTGCTGCCAGCGACGGCATCGTCAACGAGAACCTGGTGATTATTGGTTATTGACTATACCGGGAGTCGGCTTTAATATAAACTAGGTGAAAGCATTGCTGTCATGTGACCACCAGGTGGAGCGCTTCACCCAGGAAGTGCAGGTGACGGAGGCCAGGTGTTTCTACGGGTTCCAGATCGCCATGGAGAACATCCACTCTGAGATGTACAGCCTCCTCATCAACACCTACATCAGGGAGCCCCAAGAGAGGTGAGCGGGTCCTGGCCCGAGACCCGGCCCCCGACCCGGCCCGTGTCTGACGGTGCGTTCACTGACCCCCAGAGAATACCTGTTCAACGCCATCGAGACTCTGCCGTGCGTGAAGAAGAAGGCCGACTGGGCCATCCGCTGGATCGGAGACAAGGACGCCAACTTCGGTAAGGCGTCTCTGCGGCGGGACGGGCCCGGTGCCGGTCGGTGCCGGTCCTGACGCTGCGGTTCCCCCAGGAGAGCGCGTGGTGGCCTTCGCCGCCGTGGAGGGAATCTTCTTCTCCGGCTCCTTTGCCTCCATCTTCTGGCTGAAGAAGAGAGGCCTGATGCCCGGCCTGACCTTCTCCAACGAGCTCATCAGCAGAGACGAGGTACTGGGCGGGTTCAGGGTCCCCTCTGTGGTACTGGGCGGGTTCAGGGTCCCCTCTGTGATACTGGTCTGGTCTCGTTTCAGGGTCTCCACTGTGACTTTGCGTGCCTGATGTTCAAACATCTGGTGAACAAGCCGTCGGAAGAGAAAGTCACCAAGATCATCCGGAACGCCGTGGCCATCGAGCAGGTGGGTCAACGTGCCGGTCTGGGTTCTGGTCTCACTGGTCCGGTCTCTCTGGTCTGGTTCTGGTCTCACTGGTCCGGTCTCCCCGCCCTCAGGAGTTCCTGACGGAGGCTCTGCCGGTGAAGCTGATCGGGATGAACGGGGATCTGATGAAGCGGTACATCGAGTTTGTGGCCGACCGGCTGCTGCTGGAGCTGGGCTTCTCCAAGGTAAGCTCCTCCCACCGGGACCCCGGCAGCCAATGAGAGTCTCCGTGGTGATGAGACGCGCAGGGGTACGGACCTCGGCCGATGATGGGGGCCGAGCGGCGCCGGCGCTCCCGTCGGAGGACGAGTGGTTCGCCGTCGGGGGTCCGGCGCCGCGATACAGACGCCGGTCTGAACGGACCCGCCCACGCTGCCCTAGGATGCCCCCCGTGGTCTGGCCTGACCCGGTTCTGTGTGTTCTGCAGGTCTACCGGGCCGAGAACCCCTTTGACTTCATGGAGAACATCTCTCTGGAGGGGAAGACCAACTTCTTCGAGAAGCGCGTGGGAGAGTACCAGAGGATGGGCGTGATGTCGGGAGCCTCGGACAACACCTTCAGGCTGGACGCCGACTTCTGAGGGGGGGGGGGGATCTGACCCCAGACCAGCTGTTGGTTTTTAATGTGTATATATATATATATATTAAATGTGCTGTATATATTTTACTTTTTTGTACAGTTTGGGTGTAATAAATACTTTTAGAAGCTTTTAATTGTTTGTTCAACTTGTGTTTAATATTTGTAATAAAAATTCATGAGCTACTGCCAGTGTTGGGAAGGATACTTTCAAAATGTATTTCGTTACAGAATACATGCCTAATCTGTAACGTATACCGATACATGAACTATTCTGAGTACTGTATTCCGAATACTTGGATTACTTCCACATTGAACAGGGTTCGTACGTCATGGAAAACCTGGAAAAGTCATGGAATTTTGAAATGCTGTTTTGCCTGGCAAAGTCATGGAAAAAAATAAAATCCCAAAAGTTTTGAAAGAGTCATGGAATTTTGTTATACTAATATATTCATGTCGTTCATTTGCGCTGAGTTTAAAATAATAAATATGCTATTAAAATAGAAACCGGCAAATGTTCTCCTACTCTTTGCACCAATTATCCGTGCTGCGTGTGAACGCACCTTCAACGTTCGTTGGTAATGGCGACAGTAGCTCTGGGAAGGGTCAAGTGAATGCATCATGCCAGGGAAGTGTACATTTAACAATGCGTGGCTACATATGGAGAAGTACAAGTCGTTACACCAGACAAAGACCCGGGACGAGCACAGTGTCGGTCGTGTGGTGGCGGCGTTAGCGAGTCCCGCTAAAGGTAGCCATTCGGAGCGCCGCGGCTAGTGGAGCTAAAGCTACCCCGATGACCAGCTTTCTCACCACAGCAACTACTCTGCCAACTCCATTATTCCGTTAAATCATCCGAAGATGCAGGCCTGCTGTTTAAACCAATGTTCCCTGATAGCCAAAGTGCATCCCAATTTGCTTGTGGCGAAAACAAATACGCGTATCTGTGTTCGGAAAGCAATGTGTGCACTAGCTGGATGCAACTAAAAGCTCTTATTGTCAGTGTTATGAACGCCTGTCAACTGGACTATATACATGTATCTTTAAATATTGTTCTTTAAGTCAAACTATTGTCTCTCATTCACGTGGGTCATTTAAAGCATACTTTATGTTTTGGAATTCTCATTGTTAGTTTAAATACGACATTTTCTCACTTTTTCATGTTTATATCAAGATTTCACAAAATGTTAGGTCATGGAAAATTGGTTAAAGTCATGGAAAAGTCATGGAAATCCATTGGTCAAAATATGTAAGAACCCTGATTGAATTGCGTTTTATAATGTAGGAATGCGGCCATCAAATCCTGCTTACTAAGAAGGCCTGTTCTGTATTCTTATATTCTGGTGTGTTCTTCTGTTCCAACGGGCTGAATGTGTTAAGGAAGTCTCCCTGAAAGTGTCATTTTATTGTATTATAATTTGCTTTAGAGGGACAAACGCTATAAGAGTATGTTAACACAAAAGATGTTTTACTTGGTAAAGAAAGAGTTAACAAATGTTCCCTTTTCAGTTTCTCTATGTTCTCAACTGTGAATGACACACTAACAACTGTCCATCAAAACAAAACATAAGCTCAAACTGAATGTGATGATGGCAAAATATATATATTTTTTAAACTATGCCATCAAATATCATTTTGCCCACATGAAACAATGTTTAACTCAAAAAAAACATTACTCCTTGGTAATGTAACAAAGGCTAGCAGCAAAAAACAATCCAAAATGTCAAAGTTATAGAACAAAGGTCAAAAAGGTGATATGACAAAAGGTGTTTACACAAATGTCAAATGAAAAAAGATAAATGACTTTACACAGAAATGAAGCTGTCAATGTCCATGCATTGCCTGCGAATCCCCCAGCCACTACTATGGCCGAGTAGTATTGTAGTATGTACTTTATGAAGAGGGCTCTGATCATTGGATACATCTTCAATGAAGCCAGTGACTTGTCCGTTACTCTTGTCCGTTACTCCCCAACACTGACTACTGGTCCTATTAGACCTTAGAGTCGGTTAATTACAGGCCACTCAACACCATGAGGCTCAACGCCCCCTCTGACCTCTGTCTCTCTCTCTGTCTCTCTCTCTGTCTCTCTCTCTGTCGCTCGCTCTCTCCTCACGTGAGCTAAACCGGATGCAGTTCCGAGCTCGGACCTGCATCCGGAAACGTCGTCCTTGTGACGTCATATGCGGAAGTAAACAACGGTCCAAAGAGCTCTTCCGCGCAGCTCCTGCTCCGAGATGGCGGCTCCGAAGCCGAGACAGACGTTCCGCAGCCCGGTAAGAGGCCCGTCGGCACCGGTACCTCATGGCCGGAAGTGACGTCAGGCGATAATGTAGAACACTTATATCAGTCAGGAGCTTCAGGCCGCTGACTTCCGCTCTTCGGGTATACTGCGTGACGTAATTCGTAATGACGTAACCCCCCCCCCACCAGGCGATCCCCTTCGCTGGGACCATCCTGGGGGGTCTGCTGCCGGGGGAGATGGTTCTGGTCCAGGGCTCGGTTCTGTCTGATGCCGACAGGTGAGGAGGTGCCGATGACATCATCGCGACCTGAACTAGAGGCCGGTGTTCACCCCCCCCCCCCCCCACAGGTTCCAGGTGGACCTCACCTGCGGCAGCAGCGTGGAGCCGAGGGCCGACGTGGCGCTGCACTTCAACCCGAGGTTCAGGACCCCGTGTGTGGTCCTCAACGCGCTGCAGGGGGGCCGCTGGGGCCGGGAGCAGGTCCTGGACCAGAACCCCCTCAGGGCCGGGGAGCCCTTCGAGCTCGTAGTCCTGGTCCTGAAGGACTCGTTCAAGGTGAGGGACCCACTAGACACCAGGATCCTGTCCCCTGCAGTACTGTGGTCCTGGGTCCCCTGTAGACCAGTACCCTGGTCTACTGGGTCTGCTTTAGACCAGTACCCTGGTCTGCTGGGCCCCCTGTAGACCAGCTCCCTGTCCCCTGCAGGTGGCCCTGAACGGGGCCCACCTGGCGGTCTTCCCTCAGCGCGTGGCCCTGCGCCACGTGGACACGCTCTGCGTCTCCGGGGCGGTCCGGGTCCAGGTGGCGGCGGTGCTGCCGAGCCGGGTGAGCCTCATGGAGCTGCTCCGTCTCCCCGAGACCGGGAGAAGTGACTTGTTGTTGTTGTTGTTGTTGTTGTTTAGACCGACATTTCTCCTGCAGCAAGTCTGACCAATCAGGAAGCTCCAAAGATGAACCAGGAAGTCCCTCAGACGGTAACGAGTCAATATACAATTTCTTCATTTAATGTGAGGAATTGTTTACTTGAATTTCTGTTGACTATAAATCTTTGTGCGCACATTTGGGCTGAGCGATGTGCGCTCAGAGCTCAGAGCTCAGAGCTCAGAGCTCAGAGCTCAGAGCTCAGAGCTCTGAGCGATGTGCGCTCAGAGCTCTGAGCGATGTGCGCTCAGAGCTCTGCCAGGGAGCTCTAGAGACCGACTGACGTGTTTTAATGTCGTGCTGCTGGAGAGACGGCCAGCATCAGATCATCAGGTACGCGGAGGAGGAACACTGTGGCAGTACGCATTGGGGATTATTTTCGCGCATGCGTACCTGCGTACCAGTTATGTGCACCCCTGACTATTATATATTATATAATATTTAATATATATATATATTTATATAATATTTAAAATTATATATATAATATTATATTTATATAATATTTTAGATTTTATATATATATATATATATATATATATATATATATATATATAATATATTATATGTATTTGAATACCCTTAAAATAAGACGATTGTGAGTGATGTCAGCAGGAGAGTAGAATACATCTGTTTGGAAACACAAACAGCTTGTTGTTTTATTCATGTTGTTGTTGTTGTTGTTGTTGTTTCAGATGATCATCTCCTCTCCGGCTGACTTGGTGAGGGTTGTTATGGATGTTCATGAATTCATTATATTTAAAGTTGTACGGTTGTTGTGTTGCATTCACTGACCAGAGGAGGACTTGTGTTTGATGAGAGCTGACGTCTGATTGGTCAGAGATGAAGCTCCGCCTCCTCCAGCTGATCTCTGTTGTTCCTCCAGAGGATTCCCTTCAGAGGAGAGCTGAGAGGCCTGAGAGCTGGAGGCAGCCTCCGCATCACGGGGGAGAGCCAGCAGCAGGCACACAGGTACCCGTCTGCCTGCCTGTGTGTCTGTCTATGTGTCTGTGTGTGTGTGTCTGCCTGTCTGTGTGTCTGTCTGTGTGTCTGTGTGTGTCTGTCTGTCTGTCTGTCTGCCTGCCTGTCTGTCTGTCTGTCTGTCTGCCTGTCTGTCTGTCTGTCTGCCTGTCTGCCTGTCTGCCTCTTCTTCGTGTGTCTCAGCCTCCTCGTCTTCTTCTTCTTCGTGTGTCTCAGCCTCCTCTTCTTCTTCTTCTTCGTGTGTCTCAGCTTCAGTGTGAACCTGCGTGTGTCGGGCAGCAGTGACATCGCTCTTCATCTGAACCCTCGCCTGAACAAGAAAGTCTTCGTCAGGAACTCCTTCCTGTCTGAGTGTTGGGGCCCCGAGGAGAGACAGCTGGCCCCCCCCTTCCCCTTCAGGGGGGGGCAATACTTTGAGGTACCCACAACAACAACACCAAAACCATATATATATATATATATATATATATATATATATATATATATATATATATATATATATATATATATATATATATATATATATACACAGGACTGTCTCAGAAAATTAGAATATTGTGATAAAGTTCTTTATTTTCTGTAATGCAATTAAAAGAAACTTTAATGTCATGCATTCTGGATTCATTACAAATCAACTGAAATATTGCAAGCCTTTTATTCTTTTAATATTGCTGATTATGGCTCACAGCTTAAGAAAACTCAAACTCTAAACATTAGAATATCATGATAAAGTATTCTCTAGGGTATTCAACTCATCACTTGAATGTCTCATTAACTGGAAAGAAGCAGCGGACAGGTCAGAGGGTCCAAAGTCCTCTTTCCAGACCAAAGCAAGTGTTGAGTTTCATCTGGAAGTCAAGGCCCAGAGTCTGGAGAAAGGCTGGAGAGGAGCAACATCCCAGTGGATCAAATCCAGTGGGAAGCTCCCAGTCAGTGATGGTTTGGGGAGCCATGCCAGCTGCTGGTGTTGGTCCACTGGGTTTCATCCAGTCCAGAGTCAATGCAGCTGTGGACCAAGAGACTTTAGAGTCTGCTGAAAAGCTCCATGGAGATGAGCATTTCATTTCCCAGCATGATCTGGCACCTGCCCAGTGCCAGAACCAGCAGTAACTGGTGTCCTGACCATGGCATTACTGGCCTCCATTGGCCTGAACCCCAGAGAGAATGTGTGGGGTGTTGTGAAGAGGAAGCTGAGAGACACCAGACCAACAATGCAGATGAGCTAAAGGCCCTAGTGAAGCCTCCTGGGCATCCATAACACCTCAGCAATGCCACAGGCGGATTGCCTCCATGCCACGCCGCATTGATGCAGTAATCCGTGCCAAAGGATTCCCAACAAGTCCTGGACATTTATGGACATTTTACAATGTTTGATTTGGTTTTGCTGTTATTAATCTTTTGTTTTACTTGGTCTGAGGAAATATTCTAATATTTAGAGATAGGATATTTGAGTTTTCTTAAGCTGTAAGCCATAATCAGCAATATTAAAAGAATAAAAGGCTTGCAATATTTCAGTTGATTTGTAATGAATCCAGAATGCATGACGTTTGTGTTTTTTTAATTGCATTACAGAAAATAAAGAACTTTATCACAATATTCTAATTTTCTGAGACAGTCCTGTATATACATCATATATATATATATATATATATATATGTATTTATATATATATAATGTATTTATATATATATATATAATGTATTTATATATATATGTATTTTTACTAGTGCTGTGAAAAATAACGCGTTAACTTAAAATACGGAGAATTTCGTTAATGTGATTAATCATGATTAATCCACAGAAACCTGATTAATTAAACATTGTAATCGTTTCACAGCCCTAATTTATAAATACAAATATTATATATATATTTCAATAAATATCTTTATAATATATATAAAAGTATGAATGAAGATATATCTATTCAGTTTTCAATTCAGTTTATCTGAGCCCATTTTCACAAATTACACATCCCCCTCAGAGAGCTTTACAATCTGTACACAGACATCCTGACCTTTGACCTCTGACCTCACGTGGATCAGGAACAACTCCCCACAACCCTTCAGGGTGAAGGTCAGACCCTTGAGGAGAGAGGAGGAGGAGACTCTCCAGGTGGACAGGTGTCATAGAGGT
Organism: Liparis tanakae; assembly: GCA_036178185.1. Classification (NCBI taxonomy): domain Eukaryota; kingdom Metazoa; phylum Chordata; class Actinopteri; order Perciformes; family Liparidae; genus Liparis; species Liparis tanakae. The sequence continues at coordinate 20,078,938 of CM070101.1, forward strand.
CATGTGACCAGAAGTTAAAACGTTCAGTGAAGATGACAGAGTGATGAAGAGTTCATAGTCGGCATATTCCACTAACCTAAGTTATTCATTGATATATTTATACATAGTTATTGGTTTTGTCGAAGGTTGGGAAAAGATGACCAGGACGGCAAAGTCAACTTTAAAACAAAGTGGATTTAATCCAGTGTGGTAGAACAAAAGTCAGGGTGGAGCTCAGGGTGGGGCTCAGGGTGGAGCTCAGGGTGGAGCTCAAGGTGGGGGTCAGGGTGGAGCTCAAGGTGGAGCTCAGGGTGGAGCTCAGGGTGGAGCTCAAGGTGGAGCTCAGGGTGGGGGTCAGGGTGATGTCACCATCTTCTCTCCATCATATCAGTGTGTGTGTGTGTGTGTGTGTTGTTGTTCTCCATCTAAAGCAGGAGCTGTGGAGTTTTAATATAATAGAAACTATAAAGGCTTTGAAACTATCTGTTGCTTCATAAACAAGTTCTACGGCTCTTATTACACCTCAACTCTACGACTGAGAGGTCAGGGGGAGGTCAGAGCCCGGGGTTGTGCATAGCTTTGTGTCTAGTCGTCCTCCCGTGTGGATGCTTCATCTTCTGTTTGTACCTATCTGAGCTTCTTATCCAGAGAGGTCAGTATGTTCCAGAGCGTGTGTGTGAGCTGTTCTCTCTGGTCAACATGTTCCAGAGCGTGTGTGTGAGCTGTTCTCTCTGGTCAACATGTTCCAGAGCGTGTGTGTGAGCTGTTCTCTCTGGTCAACATGTTCCAGAGCGTGTGTGTGAGCTGTTCTCTCTGGTCAACATGTTCCAGAGCGTGTGTGTGAGCTGTTCTCTCTGGTCAGTATGTTCCAGAGCGTGTGTGTGAGCTGTTCTCTTTGGTCAACATGTTCCAGAGCGTGTGTGTGAGCTGTTCTCTCTGGTCCGATGTTCCAGAGCGTGTGTGTGAGCTGTTCTCTCTGGTCAACATGTTCCAGAGCATGTGTGTGAGCTGTTCTCTCTAGTCAACATGTTCCAGAGCGTGTGTGTGAGCTGTTCTCTCTGGTCAACATGTTCCAGAGCGTGTGTGTGAGCTGTTCTCTCTAGTCAACATGTTCCAGAGCGTGTGTGAGAGCTGTTCTCTCTGGTCAACATGTTCCAGAGCGTGTGTGTGAGCTGTTCTCTCTGGTCAACATGTTCCAGAGCGTGTGTGTGAGCTGTTCTCTCTGGTCAGTATGTTCCAGAGCGTGTGTGTGAGCTGTTCTCTTTGGTCAACATGTTCCAGAGCGTGTGTGTGAGCTGTTCTCTCTGGTCAACATGTTCCAGAGCGTGTGTGTGAGCTGTTCTCCCTGGTCAGTATGTTCCAGAGCGTGTGTGTGAGCTGTTCTCTTTGGTCAACATGTTCCAGAGCGTGTGTGTGAGCTGTTCTCTCTGGTCCGATGTTCCAGAGCGTGTGTGAGCTGTTCTCTTTGGTCAACATGTTCCAGAGCGTGTGTGTGAGCTGTTCTCTCTGGTCCGATGTTCCAGAGCGTGTGTGAGCTGTTCTCTCTGGTCAACATGTTCCAGAGCGTGTGTGTGAGCTGTTCTCTCTGGTCAGTATGTTCCAGAGCGTGTGTGTGAGCTGTTCTCTCTGGTCAACATGTTCCAGAGCGTGTGTGTGAGCTGTTCTCTCTGGTCAACATGTTCCAGAGCGTGTGTGTGAGCTGTTCTCTCTGGTCAACATGTTCCAGAGCGTGTGTGTGAGCTGTTCTCTCTGGTCAACATGTTCCAGAGGTTTCAGGGCCGTAATGCTTAGTGAGGGACATGGGGACTACATTTTTTTATATATATATATATATATAAGTTACTTATATTTATAGTATACATAGTCATTGGTTTTGTAAATATTAGTAATATTTACAGGTTTTATATATACACAGGTAATATTTATAGTCAGTTTGTTTTGGTTGCCGGTTGGATTCCCTGCAGATGATCATCCTGTGTGAGGCCCAGCGGTTCAGGGTCTCCGTCAACGGCCTCCACCAGCTGGACTACAGGCACCGGGTCCAGGACCTGGACCGCATCGGCCAGCTGGAGGTCCAGGGGGACGTCAGGCTGCTGGACCTCCAGGTCCTCTGACCCATCCAGGACCCCTCAGGGTCTAGACCCATCCAGGACCCCTCAGGGTCTAGACTTTGTACTCACATCGTCATCGTGCTGAAATAAAAACTACCAGGTGATGTTTAGAGAACTTTATTACAAAACCAAATAAAAAACGCTATGTACATATTTGACATGGTACCTGAACGCGCCACCGACCTAAAAGCACCAATAAATACATTTTATGAGAAAGGATTGATTATTATTTACAAACGTCTTTAAGAGCCCATCCCAGCATGCAACGGGGCAGAGGCACCACTGGGTTGAATTGAGCCCCCCCCCTCAGAAGTCGGCGTCCAGCCTGAAGGTGTTGTCCGAGGCTCCCGACATCACGCCCATCCTCTGGTACTCTCCCACGCGCTTCTCGAAGAAGTTGGTCTTCCCCTCCAGAGAGATGTTCTCCATGAAGTCAAAGGGGTTCTCGGCCCGGTAGACCTGCAGAACACACAGAACCGGGTCAGGCCAGACCACGGGGGGCATCCTAGGGCAGCGTGGGCGGGTCCGTTCAGACCGGCGTCTGTATCGCGGCGCCGGACCCCCGACGGCGAACCACTCGTCCTCCGACGGGAGCGCGGCGCCGCTCGCCCCCATCATCGGCCGAGGTCCGTACCCCTGCGCGTCTCATCACCACGGAGACTCTCATTGGCTGCCGGGGTCCCGGTGGGAGGAGCTTACCTTGGAGAAGCCCAGCTCCAGCAGCAGCCGGTCGGCCACAAACTCGATGTACCGCTTCATCAGATCCCCGTTCATCCCGATCAGCTTCACCGGCAGAGCCTCCGTCAGGAACTCCTGAGGGCGGGGAGACCGGACCAGTGAGACCAGAACCAGACCAGAGAGACCGGACCAGTGAGACCAGAACCCAGACCGGCACGTTGACCCACCTGCTCGATGGCCACGGCGTTCCGGATGATCTTGGTGACTTTCTCTTCCGACGGCTTGTTCACCAGATGTTTGAACATCAGGCACGCAAAGTCACAGTGGAGACCCTGAAACGAGACCAGACCAGTATCACAGAGGGGACCCTGAACCCGCCCAGTACCACAGAGGGGACCCTGAACCCGCCCAGTACCTCGTCTCTGCTGATGAGCTCGTTGGAGAAGGTCAGGCCGGGCATCAGGCCTCTCTTCTTCAGCCAGAAGATGGAGGCAAAGGAGCCGGAGAAGAAGATTCCCTCCACGGCGGCGAAGGCCACCACGCGCTCTCCTGGGGGAACCGCAGCGTCAGGACCGGCACCGACCGGCACCGGGCCCGTCCCGCCGCAGAGACGCCTTACCGAAGTTGGCGTCCTTGTCTCCGATCCAGCGGATGGCCCAGTCGGCCTTCTTCTTCACGCACGCAGAGTCTCGATGGCGTTGAACAGGTATTCTCTGGGGGTCAGTGAACGCACCGTCAGACACGGGCGGTCGGGGCCGGGTCTCGGCCAGGACCCGCTCACCTCTTGGGGCTCCCTGATGTAGGTGTTGATGAGGAGGCTGTACATCTCAGAGTGGATGTTCTCCATGGCGATCTGGAACCCGTAGAAACACCTGGCCTCCGTCACCTGCACTTCCTGGGTGAAGCGCTCCACCTGGTGGTCACATGACAGCAATGCTTTCACCTAGTTTATATTAAAGCCGACTCCCGGTATAGTCAATAACCAATAATCACCAGGTTCTCGTTGACGATGCCGTCGCTGGCAGCAAAGAAGGCCAACACGTGGGAGATGAAGAAGCGCTCCTCGTCCTTCAGAGACTCCCAGTGCTGCAGGTCCTTGGACAGATCCACCTGGCAGACAGGAAGTGGTTAGCCCCGGAGGCTCCTCCCCCAGCCCTGGAGGCCCCGCCCCTTACAGGGCTCCCCTCCCCCAGTCCCCCACAGGGCTCCTCACCTCCTCTGCGGTCCAGAAGGAGGCCTCGGCCTTCTTGTACATCTGCCAGATGTCGTGGTACTTGATGGGGAAGATGACGAAGCGCCGAGGGTTGTTCTTCAGGAGCGGCTCCTCTTCCTCCCTGCTGGTCTTCTTCAGGGACAGTTACACACTATAGTCACTACACACTTCTCCTACACACTATAGTCACTACAGCATGGGAGCCGGCGTCTAAAATGTTTACATTCAGCAGTTTTCTGGCCACAGACCCATATAGTGGGGCTTTAAACTAAACGTCTGTTATTGATCCGATCGTCTCCACAGCAGCATGCCATTCTGTCTCTACGATCAGCTTCACTCATCAATAAGTATATTAAATGTGTCACAGTTGTTTGATAAAGATAAAACAGTCACTTGTGAAGAGTAACAAATGTTGCAGATTATTGATCATGCTTCTAGTCTGAACTGCTGATCACCAGCTAAACTCAATAATGATTGATAATCGAACATATGTGTTGGCTCTACCTGAAGATAAATACATAAACAGCCGTACTGATTGTTTACAAGAGCAGCTGATCGTTTGGCGCCAGAACTGACATTTTAGGCGCCAACGCAGCAACACAATGCAAAGACCCGGGAACATGAACCAACGCGTCCGTGACGTCAGCGGAGACCCTGGAGGTCACGTGGGGTCTGGACTCACCGGGACGTCGCCGAAGATCTTTCGCGCGGTTTTAGACGCCAAGATGCGGCTCGTGTTGAGACTCGGCGGCTGAAAGACACGAAGAGGAGCCGTTACACACACGACGCCATGGCGCCGTGACACCACGAGCTACCGGAGGAAGGGCCGGCATGTCCACGGAGGCTGGCCCGGCCGTCGAGGCTTCAACGCGGGACGTGTTCTCGGTTAACGTGTGGCTCTCCGGTCCTCACCGTGTTCTCCTTGTCCAGCGCCATGTTGTCCATCTGCCCGCGGAGGGACGGCTCGTGCTTCGCTGAGAGAGGAGCGCGAGCAGAAAGCATCGTGGAGAATAAAAGACACGTCACTAAAGAAGAGTTTAAACCCGGAGCGACGAGGAGCAGCGGGCACGAGGAGGAGGCGCGGGGACTGAAGCGGCTTCCGTTGTCCGCGAGCCTCTTATTGAAATACTGGCGCCAGAACGCAGCCGGCCAATAGCGACGCAGCGCGAGCCTCGGCTCTTTAAAGTGACGCTGCTGGCCGAGCCAATCAGGGGGCGAAGCCCGACCGGCTGTGGGGAAAACACTCGGCTTTGTTCGTGCGGAGGTTCCGGAAATGCCCGAAAGAGACGTCACGGAACTATTTAAATGAGCGTTTACGCGTTTCTCTAGATTCGGCCAGCGACCTTTGACCCCGGTAAACGGCCTGTAACCGACTGTTTACTGTTCATTACATTTCTATTAAGGAAAGCAAAACGATCTTTAAAAAACAAATCCACCCTCATAACCCAACTGTCTTTGTTAAAGAGAGGAACACGTTTTTTATTTGGATATCTTAATATTTCATGTATCATATGAAATATGACTTTTTCATCTTTGGCTTTGTACAGTAATAAGACTGATTTTAAATGATTTGTATTTACTTAAATACTGCATTTAATTTTAAGGTAACGTTACTTGAATAATAATAATAATACATTGGTTTTATAAGGCGCCTTTCAAGGCACTCAAGGTCGCCGTACAACATATTTTAAAATGGACACAATTAAAAGCAGAAAAGTTCAAACCAGAGCAGTCTGCAGCAGAGCAGCCAGGAGGGGAACACGTCAGGCATAGGCCTGCCCTACAAGGTGAGTTTTGAGGTAGGTTTTGAATAAAATGATAGAGTTTACTTTACTTGAATATTCCATGTAATATTACTCCATACAAATCTAATTATTGAAATATATTTGAATATTAAAGTTCATTATCAGATACAATTAGGACATGAAGAAAAAATATTATAGATCATCTGATTTTATCATATTGCAAACTTGGATAGTTATATGAAGGAGCGTGAGACCTCAAATGTTCCCTCGAGAGTCAACAGCGGTTTAGACAATTGACAATCTTTGCTTCAGTCATCTGCCTCTCGTTTCGTTCGTAAAATAAACTTTAAAAGTGTGAAAATAAAATACATGTATACTTTATACACAGAATAACAAACGATACTTAAATATAAGTTTCGCCAATCGAATGGATATTTAATAATAAAAAAAACATAAATGAAGTTCCTAGCTGGCTTGTTTCTCTGTAGGGATGAGGGTTACATTTATTTATTTATATATTTATATATATTGGGGTGGGGGGGTGTTTGTTTTGTTTGTTTTGGGGGCAAACAGTACTCCAGAAGGTGGCGGTAATGCACCAATTATATTGATGCATTACCGCCGTTAAGAAGAAGAAGAAGAAGAAGAAGAGTTTCTTTTCTAACGAGATGTTTCTAACGAGATGTTTCTATCATTTAGTTTGGTTGGTTCGTTTTGGTTGGTTAGTTATGATTTGTTTTGTTGAAGCTATATATATATATATATATATATATATATATATATATATATATATATATGTGTATATGTGTGTTTTGTTTTGTTATGTTGTGTTGTTGGTTGTTTTTGTCATTTGTTATTTTATTTAGTAGTGTTAATTATTGATAGGGCAAGCTCTAGACATCCTGATCCACACTCCATACCAGTTGGTACTGCGGTAAACTCAGCCGACACTCGGATCTTCGTTGTCAACTCAGCCGACACTTAAATTTCTGTGCCCCTATAGACTGATGTTGACGGTGAACGCGTTCGATCGGGAGCGCGCGAGGGTTTTCATAAAGTTAGCGGAAGGATTCACGTGACACATTATCCGGTTTTACAAAGTTAATGGAAGAACTATGTGAAACAACATCCGTTTTTCAAAATAAGATGTCGACAAATCAGACACAAGCATATAAAAGTAGGCAATTAACTGATGTTGTATCTTTATAGATATATAGAAAGATCGTTTCTGAGATTTAGATTAAATTATACTAACATTAAAACATGTATTTATTTATTTAAGAGTTTATAAAAATAAAAGTCAGACTTTTGTATGTTAAAAAAGTCCTGTATATAGATTTCCCCAAGAGTTTCAGGAAATGACTGATCCAGATGTGTTAAGGACATCTCTGACTTATCCTACACTGGCAATCAATCCATTTTACTGTACCAATTGGTAGTTATTTCAAAGTAAAGGTCATACATTTTAGCGATAAATTCGTCATTTTGGAATGTTTGAGGCTCTGTAAATATAAACACATATACACACAGACACACACTCAGACACACCACAGACACATACATACACACACAGGCAGAGACACACACACACACACACACTCACACTCACACACACACACACGCACACACACAGACACACACTCAGACACACTCACACACAGACAGTCACATACATACACACACAGGCAGAGACACACACACACATACACACACACACACACACATACACACACACACACACACACACACAAATACACATGCACACACACGCATACTCTGCAGACTGACCCTTGACCTCCCAATTGTCTCTCAGATATAACCCTACTGCTTTATATTTAATATATAATATCTACCTAAATATAATACTTTGAGGTCATGGGGGGGGAATCCCCTCCAAAACCTTCACAAGAGAAAATTGTCACCGTGCCAATAACCCTTGCACGATCCTTAAAATATTTTAGTTACTTTTTCATACTTTCAATCAACTTAAAGATATGGATTCTTTTCAGATTCAAAGAGGGGCATCTGAATATGAATTCCCTAAAGCTTTGGACCGATAGCTCTGAGTTAAGGGCCCCAAAAACAGGTCTAAAGGGTCAAATTGGGCCTTTTTCTCTTAAATTTGCATATTTTCTTACAAGTGCAAAAATGGCCATAAACTCCTAAATATTAGTCCTAGAAATCCCAAATTGAACACAGACACTCAGGATAGGGCCTAATGAGGTGGTGGGGTGAAATTTCCTCTAAAACACCCACAAGAGTTAATTGGCTGTCTGAAAACCAGGACTTGAAGAGGGTGTATGGTTTAACAAATCTGAGACCCTGTTGAAAGCTTGGGCTGATTTTAGCTTTTTTTTCTTCTAAACATGTCAGAGCTTAGCTTTCTTTTGAAGGTTGTAGCCACTCCCAAATGAGGCCCAACCATGTAGGCTGGCAACATGTAGCACGTAGCATCGCTGCATGGGAGGGGTTTAAAAACCCGGAAAAAAACAAAATTCCTTCCTTCAAAGTTTAACAACTCCTCAAATGTTTGTAATATATGAACAATTTCAATTGTATTCTAAACCATTTGGGAGTGGATACAACCTGGAAAAGAAAGCTAAGCTCTGACATGTTTACACAATTTGACCCTTTAGACCTGTTTTTGGGGCCCTTAGCTCAGAGCTATTGGTCCAAAGCTTTAGGGAATTCATATTCAGATGCCCCTCTTTAAATCTGAAAAGAATCCACATCTTTAAGTTGATTGAAAGTATGAAAAAGTAACTAAAAGACTGGTTTTAAGGATCGTGCAAGGATTATTGGCACGGTGACAATTTTCTCTTATGAAGGTTTTGGAGGGGATTCCCCCCCCATGACCTCAAAGTATTATATTTAGGTAGATATTATATATTAAATATAAAGCAGTAGGGTTATATCTGAGAGACAATTGGGAGGTCAAGGGTCAGTCTGCAGAGTATGCGTGTGTGTGCATGTGTATTTGTGTGTGTGTGTGTGTGTGTGTGTGTGAGTGTGTGTGTGTGTGTCTCTGCCTGTGTGTGTATGTATGTGACTGTCTGTGTGTGGGTGTGTCTGAGTGTGTGTCTGTGTGTATATGTGTTTATATTTATAGAGCCTCAAACAATCAAAAATGACTTGTTTATCGCTAAAATGTATGACCTTTACTTTGAAATAACTACCAATTGGTACAGTAAAATGGATTGATTGCCAGTGTAGGATAAGTCAGAGATGTCCTTAACACATCTGGATCAGTCATTCCCTGGAACACCTGTGAAAACTATATTTATAGAGCCTCAAACATTCCAAAATGACGAATTTATCGCTAAAATGTATGACCTTTACTTTGAAATAACTACCAATTGGTACAGTAAAATGGATTGATTGCCAGTGTAGGATAAGTCAGAGATGTCCTTAACACATCTGGATCAGTCATTCTCTGGAACTCTTGGGGAAATCTATATACAGGACTTTTTTAACATACAAAAGTCTGACTTTTATTTTTATAAACTCTTAAATAAATAAATACATGTTTTAATGTTAGTATAATTTAATCTAAATCTCAGAAACGATCTTTCTATATATCTATAAAGATACAACATCAGTTAATTGCCTACTTTTATATGCTTGTGTCTGATTTGTCGACATCTTATTTTGAAAAACGGATGTTGTTTCACATAGTTCTTCCATTAACTTTGTAAAACCGGATAATGTGTCACGTGAATCCTTCCGCTAACTTTATGAAAACCCTCGCGCGCTCCCGATCGAACGCGTTCACCGTCAACATCAGTCTATAGGGGCACAGAAATTTAAGTGTCGGCTGAGTTGACAACGAAGATCCGAGTGTCGGCTGAGTTTACCGCAGTCAGTTGGTGGCGGTAATGCACCAAACAGTTGTTTGCCAACCGCCAATAAACCTCAAAGAAGAAGAAGAGGAAGAGGCTTGTTTCTCGTCGGTCCCTTTCCGCGGACGGACTGAATCCAACATGGCCGCCGCTGACCGCCGCGGAGCCGCGGAAGACGAAGCAGACGCGAAGCTGCAGACGCTGAAAGGTTCGTGACATGTCGAAGTTATGACGTCATAATCCAACAAGCAGTCGTTACTAGTGTGCCGTCAGACAGTCAGACGGACAGACAGACCCCGCCTGCCCTCTGCTCCGCCAATCACAGGCTCGCCGCCCGCCCGGCAGCGCGATGCCACGCCGTGATTGGCCGACTCGTCCAGGGTCGGCCAATCGTTCACCTCCTCTCCTTTGACGTGTCCCACAGCGGCTCCGCACGTGGAACTACAACACATAAATATACGTTGCTCTTTGAAGTGCCAGATGTTCTGATTCATTTAGACAACAGGAATAGTTTGTGACACTGATGTCTTCCGGTGTTTAGGCGCCGCCTTCCTCACCGCGGTGGCTTCTGGGGGATTGGTGGCGGGGTTCGGCTCCTCGCTGGCGCTGGCCAAGAAACACGACCCCACGTGGTTCAGCAAGGTGAGCTGTCCCCTCACCTCCCCTCACCTCACCTCACTGTCACCTCTGAAACTGAGCTGATCAGATCAGTATCACAAAAGTGTAATATATATATGTATATATATGTATATATATATATTTGTTAATTCTCTCTATATATAAAAAGCTGTGAATCTTTACCTTTTTCTAATGTTATGTTCAATGACGGTGCGTTCACTGACTGGCCCCTGACGGTGCGTTCACTGACCGGCCCCTGACGGTGCGTTCACTGACCGGCCCCTGACGGTGCGTTCACTGTCCCCTCTGCAGGGCGTGGCGGCGGCGGCGCCGGAGGGCGGGGCCTCCGTGGCGCTGCGGGCGCTGGGCTGGGGCTCCCTGCTGGCCTGGGGGGGCGTGGCCCTGCTCAGCCTATCGGTGTGGAGCGCTCTGGGGGTTCACAGCGTAAACCTCTTCATTCATAATCAAGATTAAAATACATGAAAATAACACGTTCGGAATAAAAACGTAAACAAATATATTTGAATGCTAATTTTATAAAATAAAAATGTAAAAGATCACGTGGATAGAAAATATTATTGTTTTATTTTCAATTTTTAGACCTGATTTAAAATCTTTGCTTAAATTGTTTGTTTGTTTGTTTACTTTTTCAGTTATCGGAGTTCAGACTCAAGATGCAGTCGCTCTTCCCCAAAATCCCAAAGACCCCCGAGGCTGCTGGGTCAGAACCTCTGGACTGGGACTCCATCTTCAAGTCAAAGGGACCCCCTGGTCCTGGTCCTGGTCCTGGTTCTGGACCAGGACTCTGACCTCCTGCTGACCCCAGCAGTCCTCCTGGAACCAGAAGCGGGAGCATGTGGTGCCCCTGCTCTTCTTCTGTGGTGACTCCATTAAAGGTGTTCTGTTCCCAGAGGGGCCAAAGGTTGCGTGATGCTTGTTGACCTTCATGGTCGTTTCCGTGGTTACGCTAAGAGGCTGGAACTTTAAATACATATATAATAATAAATATATTTATACGAAATGTATAATAATAGATCAAGACACACTAGAACTACACATTAACTCAATAGAACTTCTATGAAGATTTAAAATAAGCCAACAGTGACTCATCCCATGTGGGGAGCTGTAGTGTCTCCATGGAGACGAGGAGGAGGTTCATGAGCTGAAGGTTGTCACGTTCCAAGCCCTCTAGTGGGGTAACATGGTACTACAAGCTCTCTAGTGGGGTAACATGGTACTACAATCTCTCTAGTGGGGTAACATGGTACTATAAGCCCTCTAGTGGGGTAACATGGTACTACAAGCCCTCTAGTGGGGTAACAAGGTACTACAAGCTCTCTAGTGGGGTAACATGGTACTACAAGCCCTCTAGTGGGGTAACAAGGTACTACAAGCTCTCTAGTGGGGTAACATGGTACTACAGGCCCTCTAGTGGGGTAACAAGGTACTACAAGCTCTCTAGTGGGGTAACATGGTACTACAGGCCCTCTAGTGGGGTAACATGGTACTACAAGCCCTCTAGTGGGGTAACATGGTACTACAAGCCCTCTAGTGGTGTAACATGGTACTACAGGCTCTCTAGTGGGGCAACATGGTACTACAAGCCCTCTAGTGGGGTAACATGGTACTACAAGCCCTCTAGTGGTGTAACATGGTACTACAGGCTCTCTAGTGGGGTAACCTGGTACTACAAGCCCTCTAGTGGGGTAACATGGTACTACAAGCCCTCTAGTGGGGTAACATGGTACTACAGGCCCTCTAATAATCACATTGTGCTGGAGGTGGAGGAAGCAGGTTTATTGTGTTCTTTATTGTGTTTATTGTGTGCAGCTACATGGTGGTCACAGGTTACATCAGCAGATGGTTATTTTGACATCGTGAAACACTTGTTTTAATCGTGCGTTCACACACGTCAGGGTGAGGACTCGGACTGACTCAGGTGGAAGTTGATGCTGTCTTCTGCGAAGTTGATGATGTTCTTCAGAGCGCTCAGGACCAGCGAGTCGGTGTCGTCGTCGAGGTCGATTTCTGAGTCGTAGTTCTTCACGGGGAAGATGCAGTTCATCGGGATTCCCACGTCCTCGCTGAACTCCTTCATCTACAGGACGACAAGGGCACAACTCGGAACTGCCCTGGGCCCACGCTCTGAGGAGGATCGTATGGATCATTTATCCACCGGCACGGGAGTCACCCCCTGGTGGCCATGAGAGAGAATGCAACTAACGTGCTTGAACATCTGTTAAAGTGACACTATGTAACACTTGTACCTTAAAATAACAGCTTGGAAAACATTGTGCCGCTACAAAGACTTTAATGTGCTGCTTTGCGCCTCGCCACTGCCATCGGGGTCTGTGGCCAGAAAACTGCTGAATGTAAGATTGTTTAGCCGCTGCTCCCAGGCTGTAGTACCGGATGTACGGCAAACTCTCACTAGCCCCCCCCACGTTAAATACCTGAAGGGGGCGCCACAAGGGAACAACTCCATAGTGGGGCTTTAAGAGCCTGACAGAGCTGCAGTCAGATCGTGGTGGTCCTCCACGCTGACCCAACGTACCTTCTCCTTCAGCTTCTTGACCTTGTAGACGTCCTGCAAATTCTTTTTGATTTCAGGGCTGACTTCGTCAATCTTGGTGAGGATGGCCACCTGAGGGATCTCTGCGGGACAGGAGGCAGAACCTGGAACGTGAGCCTCTGGTCACGTGACCTGTGGAGGTGACGCCTACAAACAAGGCTCCTCACTCAGCTTGGTGGCTTCCAGCCGGATGTCTTGGATCTTCTTCTTGGTTTTATCGTCTATTCTGGAAACCGCGTCGGCGGGAACGACGCCCACCAGGACGTGGACTCTGTCGTTGAGGGTCGGGGACTCGTTGTAGAATCTATCGCCCTCTGCCAGGCTGGACTCAGGGTTGAACTGGAACACATGTCATCCAGTTAGAGACGGTTTAACACGAGGGCGTCCCCATGGGGGGGGGAGGAGCCTGTACCCTGTAGCCGTTCATCACGTGTCCCTTCAGAATCAGCTTGATGTCGTCCGCCATGACGCCCGCGATGGGGTCCAGGCCCATGATGTCATTGAAGATGAAGGGGTAGGACTCCTTCACCCCTTTCTCGATGCTGTAGGTTGTGTACTGTAAAGAAGACGTGCAGGTTCACTCCACAGGACTCACCTGTACCCTCCTCTACAGGACTCACCTGTACCCTCCTCTACAGGACTCACCTGTACCCTCCTCCACAGGACTCACCTGTACCCTCCTCTAGATGACTCCCTCCTCCTCTAGATGACTCCCTCCTCCACAGGACTCCCTCCTCCTCTAGATGACTCCCTCCTCCACAGGACCCCCTACTCCTCTAGATGACTCCCTCCTCCTCTAGACTCTCTCCTCATCTAGACTATCTCCTCCTCTAGATGACTCCCTCCTCCTCTAGATGACTCTCTCCTCCTCTAGATGACTCCCTCCTCCTCTAGATAACTCTCTCCTCCTCTAGATGACTCCCTCCTCCTCTAGATGACTCTCTCCTCCTCTAGATGACTCTCTCCTCCTCTAGATGACTCCCTCCTCCTCTAGACTCTCTCCTCATCTAGACTCTCTCCTCCTCTAGATGACTCCCTCCTCCTCTAGATGACTCCCTCCTCCACAGGACCCCCTCCTCCTCTAGATGACTCCCTCCTCCACAGGACCCCCTCCTCCTCTAGATGACTCCCTCCTCCTCTAGACTCTCTCCTCATCTAGACTCTCTCCTCATCTAGACTCTCTCCTCCTCTAGATGACTCCCTCCTCCTCTAGATGACTATCTCCTCCTCTAGATGACGCCCTCCTCCTCTAGATGACTCTCTCCTCCTCTAGATAACTCTCTCCTCCTCTAGATGACTCCCTCCTCCTCTAGATGACTCTCTCCTCCTCTAGATAACTCTCTCCTCCTCTAGATGACTCTCTCCTCCTCTAGATGACGTGGAGGTGACGCCTACAAACAAGGCTCCTCACTCAGCTTGGTGGCTTCCAGCCGGATGTCTTGGATCTTCTTCTTGGTTTTATCGTCTATTCTGGAAACCGCGTCGGCGGGAACGACGCCCACCAGGACGTGGACTCTGTCGTTGAGGGTCGGGGACTCGTTGTAGAATCTATCGCCCTCTGCCAGGCTGGACTCAGGGTTGAACTGGAACACATGTCATCCAGTTAGAGACGGTTTAACACGAGGGCGTCCCCATGGGGGGGGGAGGAGCCTGTACCCTGTAGCCGTTCATCACGTGTCCCTTCAGAATCAGCTTGATGTCGTCCGCCATGACGCCCGCGATGGGGTCCAGGCCCATGATGTCATTGAAGATGAAGGGGTAGGACTCCTTCACCCCTTTCTCCTCTACAGGACTCACCTGTACCCTCCTCTACAGGACTCACCTGTACCCTCCTCCACAGGACTCACCTGTACCCTCCTCTAGATGACTCCCTCCTCCTCTAGATGACTCCCTCCTCCACAGGACTCCCTCCTCCTCTAGATGACTCCCTCCTCCACAGGACCCCCTACTCCTCTAGATGACTCCCTCCTCCTCTAGACTCTCTCCTCATCTAGACTCTCTCCTCCTCTAGATGACTCCCTCCTCCTCTAGATGACTCTCTCCTCCTCTAGATGACTCCCTCCTCCTCTAGATAACTCTCTCCTCCTCTAGATGACTCCCTCCTCCTCTAGATGACTCTCTCCTCCTCTAGATGACTCTCTCCTCCTCTAGATGACTCCCTCCTCCTCTAGACTCTCTCCTCATCTAGACTCTCTCCTCCTCTAGATGACTCCCTCCTCCTCTAGATGACTCCCTCCTCCACAGGACCCCCTCCTCCTCTAGATGACTCCCTCCTCCACAGGACCCCCTCCTCCTCTAGATGACTCCCTCCTCCTCTAGACTCTCTCCTCATCTAGACTCTCTCCTCATCTAGACTCTCTCCTCCTCTAGATGACTCCCTCCTCCTCTAGATGACTCCCTCCTCCTCTAGATGACGCCCTCCTCCTCTAGATGACTCTCTCCTCCTCTAGATAACTCTCTCCTCCTCTAGATGACTCTCTCCTCCTCTAGATGACTCCCTCCTCCTCTAGATGACTCTCTCCTCCTCTAGATAACTCTCTCCTCCTCTAGATGACTCTCTCCTCCTCTAGATGACTCTCTCCTCCTCTAGATGACTCCCTCCTCCACAGGACCCTCTCCTCCTCTAGATGACTCCCTCCTCCTCTAGACTCTCTCCTCATCTAGACTCTCTCCTCCTCTAGATGACTCCCTCCTCCTCTAGATGACTCCCTCCTCCTCTAGATGACTCCCTCCTCCGCAGGACCCCCTCCTCCTCTAGATGACTCCCTCCTCCACAGGACCCCCTCCTTCTCTAGATGACTCCCTCCTCCTCTAGACTCTCTCCTCATCTAGACTCTCTCCTCATCTAGACTCTCTCCTCCTCTAGATGACTCCCTCCTCCTCTAGATGACTCTCTCCTCCTCTAGATGACTCTCTCCTCCTCTAGATAACTCTCTCCTCCTCTAGATGACTCCCTCCTCCTCTAGATGACTCTCTCCTCCTCTAGATAACTCTCTCCTCCTCTAGATGACTCTCTCCTCCTCTAGATGACTCCCTCCTCCTCTAGATGACTCTCTCCTCCTCTAGATAACTCTCTCCTCCTCTAGATGACTCTCTCCTTCTCTAGATGACTCTCTCCTCCTCTAGATGACTCCCTCCTCCTCTAGATGACTCTCTCCTCCTCTAGATGACTCCCTCCTCCTCTAGATGACTCTCTCCTCCTCTAGATGACTCTCTCCTCCTCTAGATGACTCCCTCCTCCTCTAGATGACTCCCTCCTCCTCTAGATGACTCCCTCCTCCACAGGACTCCCTCCTCCTCTAGATGACTCCCTCCTCCTCTAGATGACTCCCTCCTCCACAGGACCCCCTCCTCCTCTAGATGACTCCCTCCTCCTCTAGACTCTCTCCTCATCTAGACTCTCTCCTCCTCTAGATGACTCCCTCCTCCTCTAGATGACTCTCTCCTCCTCTAGATGACTCTCTCCTCCTCTAGATGACTCCCTCCTCCTCTAGATGACTCCCTCCTCCTCTAGATGACTCCCTCCTCCACAGGACCCCCTCCTCCTCTAGATGACTCCCTCCTCCTCTAGACTCTCTCCTCATCTAGACTCCCTCCTCCTCTAGATGACTCCCTCCTCCTCTAGATGACTCTCTCCTCCTCTAGATGACTCTCTCCTCCTCTAGATGACTCCCTCCTCCTCTAGATGACTCCCTCCTCCACAGGACCCCCTCCTCCTCTAGATGACTCCCTCCTCCTCTAGACTCTCTCCTCATCTAGACTCCCTCCTCCTCTAGATGACTCCCTCCTCCTCTAGATGACTCTCTCCTCCTCTAGATGACTCTCTCCTCCTCTAGATGACTCCCTCCTCCTCTAGATGACTCCCTCCTCCTCTAGACTCTCTCCTCATCTAGACTCTCTCCTCATCTAGACTCTCTCCTCCTCTAGATGACTCCCTCCTCCTCTAGATGACTCCCTCCTCCTCTAGATGACTCTCTCCTCCTCTAGATGACTCTCTCCTCCTCTAGATGACTCTCTCCTCCTCTAGATGACTCCCTCCTCCTCTAGATGACTCCCTCCTCCTCTAGATGACTCCCTCCTCCTCTAGATGACTCCCTCCTCCTCTAGATGACTCCCTCCTCCACAGGACCCCCTCCTCCTCTAGACTCTCTCCTCATCTAGACTCTCTCCTCCTCTAGATGACTCCCTCCTCCTCTAGATGACTCTTGGGGGGGGGAGGTTGTAGGCCGAGAAGACCCTCCTCCCATGGCTGAAAGACAAAAAGTCCTTGATCCCTCTGTCCTTGATCCCTCTGTCCTTGATCCCTCTGTCCTTTCTCTTTCTGTTCTGTGTGTGTGATTCTATTGTTATAGCCCAGAAGACATCGTCAACATAATTTCTCCCAAATTCAAGATTAGAATAAAAAATGTGACGAAGAGTTTCTGAAACAAAGTGAACAAATGAAGTTATTAAAGTGTAACCATAGCAACTCGATGAACTACACACCAACACACAGGAGGGTCAGAGGTCACCAACACCTCATGAAACAGATCCTAGAGCAGGGGTCACCAACCTCTTTGAGACAAGGCTACTTCAAGGGGACTAAATAATCCCAAGGGCGACTCGTTTGATATAAACTTCCCAAAGAACACATTTGCCTGAATCACCTTTTTAACAACGAGCCGCCACTCGCCGTCCTGTGATTGGATGAAGCCTGAAGCTTTTATAACGACGGAGCTTTGATGGTTCTGCCAACATTCTGATGGAGAACAGATGAAGACACGTAGTCATACTAAAGATGTCAGAACAACAGGTCCTCTGCCCACTGTCAGTGTTCAGCCTCATGTTGATAAGAGGAGCTTTAGCTCCGCCTCCTCTCTTAAAGCCCCGGATCCATTGAGACACCTGTCAGAGTCAAAGGGAGAGGTCATCACCATGACGATGACCTTCTGCTCTCTGACTCACTGAGATGAAGAGGAACTAGTTCAGTGTCTGATTGACCTTCAATGGAGAACAATGACTCATCAACAGATGACCCTCTGTCATCACTACCTGATGTTCAGGTCACCTGGTGCATCGTTTACTTTCAGCTCATTGGCTCTGGCTCTCTGAGAGGCGCTACTGCAGAGGGAGAGCCACGCAGCAGCCTCCCCCAGGTCCTAGTGCCCAGAGGCGCTACTGCAGAGGGAGAGCCACGCAGCAGCCTCCCCCAGGTCCTAGTGCCCAGAGGCGCTACTGCAGAGGGAGAGCCACGCAGCAGCCTCCCCCAGGTCCTAGTGCCCGGGCATTATGGCTTCTTCTTTTTTTGACGGAGCTCAATGTTGACTATTTTTAGAACATGCCGTGGGGCGACTCACCTGGTGCCTGCGGGCACCGTGTTGGTGACCCCTGGTGTAGAGGAACGTACCTGAAGCTGAAGACCCTACAAAGACCAGAGACCAGGACCAGAGACCAGGACCAGAGACCAGAGACCAGGACCAGAGACCAGGACCAGAGACCAGGACCAGAGACCAGAGACCAGGACCAGAGACCAGAGACCAGGACCAGAGACCAGAGACCAGAGACCAGAGAATAGAGACTAGAGACCAGGACCAGAGACCAGGACCAGAGACCAGAGACCAGGACCAGAGACCAGAGACCAGAGACCAGAGAATAGAGACTAGAGAACTGAGACCAGGACCAGAGATCAGGACCAGAGACCAGAGAATAGAGACTAGAGAACTGAGACCAGAGACCAGGACCAGAGATCAGAGACCAGGACCAGAGACCAGAGACCAGAGACCAGAGACCAGAGAATAGAGAGTAGAGAACTGAGACCTCGGCCCCTCAAGACGATATTTATAGAGCAGCAAAAACACTTTCACTTTCAGGATGACAAGCTGAAAACAACAGGACATAGGTCTACAGGACATAGGTCTACAGGACATAGGTCTACAGGACATAGGTCTACAGGACATAGGTCTACAGGACATAGGTCTACAGGACATAGATCTACAGGACATAGGTCTACAGGACATAGGTCTACAGGACATAGGTCTACAGGACATAGGTCTACAGGACATAGATCTACAGGACATAGGTCTGCAGGACATAGGTCTACAGGACATAGGTCTACAGGACATAGATCTACAGGACATAGGTCTACAGGACATAGGTCTGCAGGACATAGGTCTACAGGACATAGATCTAAAAGACATATATCTACAGGACATAGGTCTGCAGGACATAGATATAAAAGACATAGATCTACAGGACATAGGTCTACAGGACATAGGTCTATAGGACATAGGTTCTGGGCTCAGTAGTTCTTAATGAACTCCAGCAGGTATTTTGTCTTTATTGTTTTTTGTGAAAATAGAACGTTAAAATTGATTAATTGATGAAAACTGAATATCCTGTTAAACATTAAGACTTCATATAGAAACTCAGACTTTTTTCAATTCAATTCAGTTTATTTGTATAGCCCAGTTTCACAAATTACAAATGTGTCTCAGAGTGCTTTACAATCTGTACACATAGACATCCTGACCTTTGACCTTTGACCTCACATCGGACCAGGAACAACTCCCAAATAACCTTCAGGGGAAAAAAGGGAAGAACCCTTCAGGAGAGAACAGAGGAGGATCCTCTCCAGGATGGACAGAACCAGAGATGTCATGTGACCAGAAGGACAGACTTAGAGAGCAGGTGACTTTATTTGCTCCGCCCCCATGCGCACCACACGCCGGCGGAGCTCAGCGGGGCGCGAGACGGCGAGCGGAGACGAGACGCGTAGAGACATTTATTAAACCTGACTTAGTGTCTCTTCTTCTTTATTAAACCTGACTTAGTGTCTCTTCTTCTTTATTAAACCTGACTTAGTGTCTCTTCTTCTTTATTAAACCTGACTTAGTATCTCTTCTTCTTTATTAAACCTGACTTAGTGTCTCTTCTTCTTTATTAAACCTGACTTAGTATCTCTTCTTCTTTATTAAACCTGACTTAGTGTCTCTTCTTCTTTATTAAACCTGACTTAGTGTCTCGTCGTCTTCATTAAACCTGACCTTCGTCGCCCCCTACTGGCCCAGGTGTGAACTGAAGGTCTTATCTTTGATTGACAGCCGGAGCCGGGGGCGTTTCCATGGTGATTTATTGATTGACAGGTGAACTTCAGGCTCCTCCCTCTGAGCTGCTTCAGGTACATTCATGGACGCGTGAGGCGTTCAAAGACCAGCGTCCTGGACGCCTCATTGGCCGCAGCCCTTGTTCTTCGTTCCTCTGACGGTTCACAGAAGATGAAGATGAGGAGCAGCGTGAGGATGAAGAGGTGTGTGAGCAGCTCGTCTTCTCCGGAGGTCGTTGGCTCGTGTTCCTCAGCGACGAAGAGGCCTCCACGTCGCTCTGAGTCTCCTGGGGGGGGGGGGGGGGGGTCGCAGGTTTGAGTGACAGCTCGCAGGTTAGAGGACGACCGCCAATCAACACTGGGCCCGCCTCCCCGCAGCGCCATGCAGCTGGAGTGTGTGTGTGTGTGTGTGTGTCGGTGTGTGTGTGTGTGTGTGTGTGTGTCTGTGTGTGTGTCGGTGTGTGTGTATGTGTGTCTGTGTGTGTGTCGGTGTGTGTGTGTGTCTGTGTGTGTGTGTGTGTCTCTGTGTGTGTGTGTCTGTCTGTGTGTGTGTGTGTGTGTGTGTGTGTCTGTCTGTGTGTGTCGGTGTGCATCCAGCCGTGGTGAGAGGATAATGGGAACGCCAAGAGCATCATTACCTCTCTTCATGCTCCCCCGCTCCTCCTGTGTGTGTGTGTGTATGTGTGTGTGTATGTGTGTGTGTGTGTATATGTATGTGTGTGTGTATGTGTGTGTGTATGTGTGTGTGTGTGTATATGTATGTGTGTGTGCGTACGTGTGTGTGTGTGTGTATATGTGTGTGTGTGTGTACGTGTGTGTGTATATGTGTGTGTGTGTGTGTACGTGTGTGTGTGTACGTGTGTGTGTGTATATGTGTGTGTGTGTATATGTAGGTGTGTGTGTGTACGTGTGTGTATGTGTGTGTGTGTATATGTATATGTGTGTTTGTGTGTACGTGTGTGTGTGTGTGTACGCGTGTGTGTGTATATGTGTGCGTGTGTGTACGTGTGTGTGTGTGTGTACGTGTGTGTGTGTATATGGGTGTGTGTGTGCACGTGTGTGTACGTGTGTGTGTGTGTGTGTGTACGTGTGTGTGTGTATATGGGTGTGTGTGTGTACGTGTGTGTGTGTATATGGGTGTGTGTGTGTACGTGTGTGTGTGTGTACGTGTGTGTGTGTATATGGGTGTGTGTGTGTACGTGTGTGTGTGTGTGTACGTGTGTGTGTGTATATGGGTGTGTGTGTGTACGTGTGTGTGTGTACGTGTGTGTGTGTATATGGGTGTGTGTGTGTACGTGTGTGTACGTGTGTGTGTGTGTGTGTGTGTGATGATGTAAATGTTTCAGGCTGAGTTTCTCTCTTTAAATCTCAGCTCTTTGTCCCCCCCCCCCCCCCCCCTAGACGTACTCCTGGAGGCAGTATCTGTCCCTGATGTCTCTCGGGGGTCTGCAGGGAGACGGGTAGGCCTTGTGGTTCCACTCAGGTTCTGGAGGGTTCTGCAGCTTCACCTGCAGCCGGACCCTTTTGATCTGGTTCTCAGGCTCCGCCCTCAGGCCCCGCCCCCCCCGTCGGGCGCGGTCGGGCCGCCGGGTCCCGGGCCCGGGGCAGGACAGGCAGAAGACGACCCCCCCGCCCAGCAGGAAGCCGGCCGACAGGAAGCAGACGCACAGAGCGCCGCCCGGCCGGTACCGACTGCCGGGCGGCAGGTCGGCGGCGAGGAAGGCGGCGACCGCGTCGTTGGCGTACCAGGACGCCGCGCCGAGGCCCAGCAGGCCGGCCAGCGCCAGGCAGCCGCCGCCGCTGCCGCCGCCAGCGGCAGCCTTGAGGCCGCCGCCCCAGCGCGTGCACTTCAGGCCCAGGGAGGCCAGGCACAGGCCGAGCGGCGCCACGGCGCAGCACAGCGCCATGGCGGCGCGCGTGGCCTGAAGGCACGCGGGCAGCAGCAGCACCGAGTCCTTCGCGGTGCAGCTGACGACGCCGGAGCCGTGCCACACGCAGTCCATCCACAGGCCCTGCATCCGGGTCACCGGGGTCGCCACGCCCGACCACACGCCGCCGCTCACCTTCCAGTTGGGCAGCAGCGTGGCGGCGGCGGCGCCCAGAGCGCCCAGCAGCGCCAGGACGAACGCCACGATCTGGACGGCGGTGGACAGCATGGCTCTGCCCCCCCCCCCCACCTCCTCCTCCTCCTCCTCCTCCTCCTCCTCCTCCACCCGGTCCTCCCAGCAGATCAGTCCTCAGTCACCGGCTGCAGAGAGCTGCAACGGAGAGGAGAGAGGAGAGAGGAGAGAGGAGAGAGGAGAGAGGAGAGAGGAGAGGAGAGGAGAGGAGGAGAGAGGAGAGGAGAGGAGAGGAGAGGAGGGGGGAGGAGAGGAGAGAGGAGGGGAGAGAGGAGAGAGGAGAGGAGAGGAGAGGAGAGAGGAGAGGAGGTGAGTGTGACGGAGCTCCTCCTCCTCCTCCTCTCCTCCTCCTCTCCTCCTCTCCCTGGGGATCTGGAGTGACTCTGCGCTCCTCATTGACTCCATTGTGTTCACTTACAGCTGCGGGCCGGTTCTGTCGGTTCCGTCTGCAGCAGAACTGTCAGGTTCTCCGAGCGCTCACCTGGCCGACCCCGAACTACCGCCTCCGTCTCCGTGGCAACCGTACACAGTTTCATCCCATTCTGCAGCCGGCGGCTTCTCTGGTTCTGGTTCTGGATCTGGTTCTGGTTCTGGATCTGGTTCTGGTTCTGGATCTGGTTCTGGTTCTGGTTCTGGTTTGAGTTCCCGACCTGAAGGTCACCGGCGGCGCTGAAGGAGCCGCAGAGCAGCGTCTCTTATCTGATGAGGTGTCGGTCCGCGGCTCCTCTCCGCGGCTCCTCTTCGCGGCTCCTCTTCGTCGCTCTTATATGTCGCTCCTCTTCGTCGCTCCTCTTCGTCACTCCTCTTCCTTCGGATCGCTCTGGTTACATTTGTTTTTTTTGTAGCACTGAAAGAGTTTCACCAGCCGCGAAAAAAAGAGAAGCCCAACATCTTCCCGGAGCGCGGCGCCGGCAGCTCGTTGGCGGCGGCGTTGGCGGCGGCGTCTGATTGGCTGCCGAGGCGCCGCAGTGTGACTCGCTGCCGGCCGTCACGTGACCCGGAGAAGCTGCAGCGCGGTGATAAGCGTCCGCGGCCCGCCCACCGACCGGCACCCCGTTATTACCATAATCCTCCATCTTATCAGCTCCGGCAGCACGCCGCCGCCCCGTGGGAACGCCGCCCCTCGGTCCTCGGCTTGTTGTTGTTGACGCAACAAACGCCGGCAAGTTTTCCACGAGCCGGAGTCAACGCCGTGGTTTATGCTGCGATTACACGACGGAGAGCTTTGAGGATCTGGGGACTTCTCACGGCCGGCGGCCCTCGGGTCGTGACCCTCAGGTTGGGAACCTCGTCTTAACGAGAACAAGTCGTCAAATGAACTGATGATGTGTTAGTTTACTCTACTTTCTACTTTTCTATCTTTGAGAGACTTTTGGTGTCATTTTCAAAATTGTATTTGTCTGATCTTTTATTTGTTTAATCTTTTATTTGTTTAATCTTTTATTAGTCTAATCTTTTATTTGTTTAATCTTTTATTTGTTTAATCTTTTATTAGTGTAATCTTTTATTTGTTTAATATTTTATTTGTTTAATC
>CM070101.1:20107427-20114927 GCA_036178185.1 Liparis tanakae
ATCAGTCTATAGTCAGACATGTGAACATCAGTCTATAGTCAGACATGTGAACATCAGTCTATAGTCAGACATGTGAACATCAGTCTATAGTCAGACATGTGAACATCAGTCTATAGGGTCAGACATGTGAACATCAGTCTATAGTCAGACATGTGAACATCAGTCTATAGTCAGACATGTGAACATCAGTCTATAGGGTCAGACATGTGAACATCAGTCTATAGTCAGACATGTGAACATCAGTCTATAGTCAGACATGTGAACATCAGTCTATAGGGTCAGACATGTGAACATCAGTCTATAGGCTCAGACATGTGAACATCAGTCTATAGTCAGACATGTGAACATCAGTCTATAGTCAGACATGTGAACATCAGTCTATAGGGTCAGACATGTGAACATCAGTCTATAGTCAGACATGTGAACATCAGTCTATAGGGTCAGACATGTGAACATCAGTCTATAGTCAGACATGTGAACATCAGTCTATAGTCAGACATGTGAACATCAGTCTATAGTCAGACATGTGAACATCAGTCTATAGGGTCAGACATGTGAACATCAGTCTGTAGGGTCAGACATGTGAACATCAGTCTATAGTCAGACATGTGAACATCAGTCTATAGGGTCAGACATGTGAACATCAGTCTATAGGGTCAGACATGTGAACATCAGTCTATAGTCAGACATGTGAACATCAGTCTATAGGGTCAGACATGTGAACATCAGTCTATAGGGTCAGACATGTGAACATCAGTCTATAGTCAGACATGTGAACATCAGTCTATAGGGTCAGACATGTGAACATCAGTCTATAGGGTCAGACATGTGAACATCAGTCTATAGGGTCAGACATGTGAACATCAGTCTATAGGGTCAGACATGTGAACATCAGTCTATAGGGTCAGACATGTGAACATCAGTCTATAGGTCAGACATGTGAACATCAGTCTATAGGGTCAGACATGTGAACATCAGTCTATAGTCAGACATGTGAACATCAGTCTATAGGGTCAGACATGTGAACATCAGTCTATAGTCAGACATGTGAACATCAGTCTATAGGGTCAGACATGTGAACATCAGTCTATAGTCAGACATGTGAACATCAGTCTATAGTCAGACATGTGAACATCAGTCTATAGGGTCAGACATGTGAACATCAGTCTATAGTCAGACATGTGAACATCAGTCTATAGGTCAGACATGTGAACATCAGTCTATAGGGTCAGACATGTGAACATCAGTCTATAGTCAGACATGTGAACATCAGTCTATAGGGTCAGACATGTGAACATCAGTCTATAGGGTCAGACATGTGAACATCAGTCTATAGGGTCAGACATGTGAACATCAGTCTATAGGGTCAGACATGTGAACATCAGTCTATAGGGTCAGACATGTGAACATCAGTCTATAGTCAGACATGTGAACATCAGTCTATAGTCAGACATGTGAACATCAGTCTATAGGGTCAGACATGTGAACATCAGTCTATAGTCAGACATGTGAACATCAGTCTATAGGGTCAGACATGTGAACATCAGTCTATAGTCAGACATGTGAACATCAGTCTATAGTCAGACATGTGAACATCAGTCTATAGGGTCAGACATGTGAACATCAGTCTATAGTCAGACATGTGAACATCAGTCTATAGGGTCAGACATGTGAACATCAGTCTATAGGGTCAGACATGTGAACATCAGTCTATAGTCAGACATGTGAACATCAGTCTATAGGGTCAGACATGTGAACATCAGTCTATAGGGTCAGACATGTGAACATCAGTCTATAGGGTCAGACATGTGAACATCAGTCTATAGTCAGACATGTGAACATCAGTCTATAGGGTCAGACATGTGAACATCAGTCTATAGTCAGACATGTGAACATCAGTCTATAGGGTCAGACATGTGAACATCAGTCTATAGTCAGACATGTGAACATCAGTCTATAGGGTCAGACATGTGAACATCAGTCTATAGGGTCAGACATGTGAACATCAGTCTATAGTCAGACATGTGAACATCAGTCTATAGGGTCAGACATGTGAACATCAGTCTATAGTCAGACATGTGAACATCAGTCTATAGGGTCAGACATGTGAACATCAGTCTATAGTCAGACATGTGAACATCAGTCTATAGGGTCAGACATGTGAACATCAGTCTATAGTCAGACATGTGAACATCAGTCTATAGGTCAGACATGTGAACATCAGTCTATAGTCAGACATGTGAACATCAGTCTATAGTCAGACATGTGAACATCAGTCTATAGGGTCAGACACATCAGTCTATAGTCAGACATGTGAACATCAGTCTATAGGGTCAGACATGTGAACATCAGTCTATAGTCAGACATGTGAACATCAGTCTATAGGGTCAGACATGTGAACATCAGTCTATAGGGTCAGACATGTGAACATCAGTCTATAGGGTCAGACATGTGAACATCAGTCTATAGGGTCAGACATGTGAACATCAGTCTATAGGGTCAGACACATCTATAGGGTCAGACATGTGAACATCAGTCTATAGGGTCAGACATGTGAACATCAGTCTATAGGGTCAAACATGTGAACATCAGTCTATAGGGTCAGACATGTGAACATCAGTCTGTAGGGTCAAACATGTGAACATCAGTCTATAGGGTCAGACATGTGAACATCAGTCTGTAGGGTCAGACATGTGAACATCAGTCTATAGTCAGACATGTGAACATCAGTCTATAGGGTCAGACATGTGAACATCAGTCTATAGGGTCAGACATGTGAACATCAGTCTATAGGGTCAGACATGTGAACATCAGTCTATAGGGTCAGACATGTGAACATCAGTCTATAGGGTCAGACATGTGAACATCAGTCTATAGGGTCAGACATGTGAACATCAGTCTATAGTCAGACATGTGAACATCAGTCTATAGGGTCAGACATGTGAACATCAGTCTATAGTCTGACATGTGAACATCAGTCTATAGGGTCAGACATGTGAACATCAGTCTATAGGGTCAGACATGTGAACATCAGTCTATAGGGTCAGACATGTGAACATCAGTCTATAGTCAGACATGTGAACATCAGTCTGTAGGGTCAGACATGTGAACATCAGTCTATAGGGTCAGACATGTGAACATCAGTCTATAGTCAGACATGTGAACATCAGTCTATAGGGTCAGACATGTGAACATCAGTCTATAGGGTCAGACATGTGAACATCAGTCTGTAGGGTCAGACATGTGAACATCAGTCTATAGGGTCAGACATGTGAACATCAGTCTATAGGGTCAGACATGTGAACATCAGTCTATAGGGTCAGACATGTGAACATCAGTCTATAGTCAGACATGTGAACATCAGTCTATAGGGTCAGACATGTGAACATCAGTCTATAGTCAGACATGTGAACATCAGTCTATAGTCAGATATGTGAACATCAGTCTATAGGGTCAGACATGTGAACATCAGTCTATAGGGTCAGACATGTGAGCATCAGTCTGTAGGGTCAGACATGTGAACATCAGTCTATAGTCAGACATGTGAACATCAGTCTATAGGGTCAGACATGTGAACATCAGTCTATAGGGTCAGACATGTGAACATCAGTCTATAGTCAGACATGTGAACATCAGTCTATAGTCAGACATGTGAACATCAGTCTATAGGGTCAGACATGTGAACATCAGTCTATAGGCTCAGACATGTGAACATCAGTCTATAGGGTCAGACATGTGAACATCAGTCTATAGGGTCAGACATGTGAACATCAGTCTATAGGGTCAGACATGTGAACATCAGTCTATAGTCAGACATGTGAACATCAGTCTATAGTCAGACATGTGAACATCAGTCTATAGTCAGACATGTGAGTGTCGGTGAGTTGACCCAGTGATTCAACTCGGGGGACGGGGTGCCGCTCGGTGAGTGAGGATCCCAACGTGGACCTCTCGCTCTGCGGCACTCGCCGGGCGCATCGTCTCCGTTGCGGCGCGCGACGACTGAAACGTCTGATAGTTCTCCCAGATGTGACGTTATCAAAACCCATAATGGGAATATCGGCCGATATGGATCGCCGTTGATCAGATCGTGCATCCCTAACCGTAATCAGCAGCTGGCCGCTATGTCCATTGGCGTGCCTCAAAGTTGTTGTTTTTTTCATCGCAGACTTTTTTTTGCCTTAGGCGCTCGGGATTTGTTATAGGCGTTCGGGAAATCGGCTTCAGCGCGCGCCCACATTTTCTCTATGCAGGAAAAACCCTGTAAGTTGTACAAGTTCAAGAGCTTCGATGACCGATTCCAGTCCGAGAAGCACTCCGTGGAGCTGGCCGATGGCACAAGCTGCACGGGGGTCGCGGAGCGCAGAGGAACGCTGAGGTGTGTCTGGTCGACTGAAGCAGGCGCTGGACATCTTCTCCGTGAGAGCTGCAACCTCCAGTGGAGCAACGGTGATCTTCAAGGAAGGAAGAGACTGCAGTACAGACGGTACGCGCTTCCCCATTCATGAGCACAACAGACTGTTCTATTTGCCGACTGCGTGAATAAACCGTGAATGTGACGATCAATGTACGAGTTGTCATGATATTCAGACGTGGCACGAGATTTTAGGGCACTGTAATTTTGATGATGTCATGAATAGGGATGGGTATCGTTTGTTTTCTTCCGATACCGGTGCTAAACCGGTACTTTTAAAACGATACCGGTGCCTAAACGGTGCCTGAACCAATACTTTTTTTTAACGCACAATGAGGACATTAAAAACCTCTTTGCCCATGTCCCTGTAGAAGCCGTTCTCATGGAGCATGACACACAACGGATATCAGACCGTTAACAAACACAATACATGTTCTCATTATAGGACGTGACGTCATGGTCAGACCTTATAGGTTAACCTGTCACTGTGTTGATGGGCAGAGAGAACAACCAATCAGAGGGCCTGGAGATGACACGTGACACATAACGTGTTGCTTCTGACAGCGAGAGCTCCTCTGACACAAAGTGACGCCCCGCGGTCTTTACTCCTCCGTTATTATATTCCCGGTGACACCGGGTAAACAGCCGGGACCGCTGCACACACACACATCTGCTAGCATACTGTCACGCACGTAGCTACGAGCTAGCTTAATTTAAACATGGTTATAATGGCTAATTTATTATTTGTTGGCCTACTTTTATGAATGCAAGACTTGCAATCAACGTTCCGGTACTAATCTGACTTCTGGCTGCTCTTTTATTCACCGGTCTCCCCGTGTTCAGGGGGCCGGTGACGGTCTCCCGTCCTCAGCCTGACGCTGCTGTGCGCAACACGGGGTCACGTGGTCACACAGGCCACGCCTCCGCTGTCAAAGTTAAATGTGATTGGCTCGTAACCTGCTGACAGGGCGGAGTCACCAGAGAAGTTCACAACAATAGTTTTTTTCAATTTCAATCGGCTCAGGCACCGGAAAGAAGGACCGGAATGTGCGTTGCGTTTAGACCCGGGTAGTACCGGATGTGTCGGAACCTCCGGTACCCAACCTAGTCATGAAGTTGGAGAATGTTGTGGATGGAATGTCAATCAGTGGTAAAGTGTCAAGATCCATGATATGTGAAGCAGGGACGTGCGGTCAGGGGAGGCAGGTGAGGCAGAGTAAACAAAGTAAAAAAATCAAAAGTAAAAAATAAATAATAATAACATCAAATTTATATTAATATTTGTCCAATGATCTTTATGGATGACTAATTTCGAACATGTTATAGTCAAAATCTCTGAATTTGTCTATTTCCTGTTCAAATACAGATGAGACTAGAGAGGCAGCGAGGCGAGCCTCTGATTGGGCAATCCTTCACACACTGGGTTGATGCGATTGGCCCGTGCGAGTTGCCGAATTTTTGCATGTCGCCAATATAATGTTCACATAAGTTTATCTAGCCTGATTTTCCACAGTCTGGCTAAGGTCTTTAACCATCACAGTGTAATGTTTGTAAGTTACATATTTAGTTTCGCTGATTCAATTCAATTCAATTCAGTTTATTTGTATAGCCCAGTTTCACAAATTACAAATTTGTCTCAGAGTGCTTTACAATCTGTACACATAGACATCCCTGACCCAAAACCTCACATCGGACCAGGAAAAACTCCCAAATAACCCTTCAGGGGGAAAAAAAGGGAAGAAACCTTCAGGAGAGCAACAGAGGAGGATCCTCTCCAGGATGGACAGATGCAATAGATGTAATGTGTACAGAAGGACATATTTAGAGTTAAAATACATTCAAGGAATCTGACAGAGTTTATCAATAGTTCATATTTAGGCATATTCCACGATGGAGAGTTTGGAGACCTCCCAAGTGGAGGAGTGGGCGGAGTCCCAGCAGGGCAGTGGCACAGCTGGCGACAGGAACTCACGATCCAACCATGGATGGTCCATCAGCAGATGGATCTATGCCGTCTCATAGGGTCCGATGACCCCATGAGACGTGAAGTCAGAAGGACTCCGGGGAGAAAGCAGAGTTAGTCATGTGTGATGGAGAGATGAAGATTCATCCATAGGAGAAAGAAAAGAGGAGAGAGGTGCTCAGTGCATCCTAAACATCCCCAGCAGCTATAAGCCTATACCAGCATATCCAGGGGCTGGACCAGGGCAAACCTGATTCAGCCCTGACTATCAGCTCTGTCAAAGAGGAAAGTCTTCAGTCTACTCTTGAATGTGGTTACTGTGTCTGCCTCCCGGACTGAAGGTGGAAGCTGGTTCCATAAAAGAGGAGCTTGATAACTAAAGGCTCTGGCTCCCATTTTACATTTTAAGACTCTCGGAACTACAAGTAGCCCCGCATTTAGTGAGCGCAGCTCTCTGGTGGGGCGATACGTACTACAAGCTCTTTAAGATATGATGGTGCATCACCAATTAAGGCTTTGTAAGTTAAGAGAAGAATTTTAAAAGTGATTCTTGATTTTACAGGGAGCCAGTGCAGAGCAGCTAGTGCAGGAGTAATGTGATCTCTTTTCTTAGTTTTAGTGAGAATACGAGCTGCAGCATTCTGAATCAACTGGAGGGACCTAAGAGATTTATTAGTGCAGCCTGATAATAAGGAGTTGCAGTAATCCAGTCTCGAAGTAACGAACGCGTGAACCAATTTCTCTGCATCTTTTTGAGACAAGATGTGCCTGATTTTTGAAATATTACGTAGATGGAAGAATGCAGTCCTTGAGATTTGCTTTATGTGGGAGTTAAAGGACAAGTCGATCAAAGATAACGCCGAGATTCTTTACAGTGGTGTTGGATGCTAGAGTAATGCCATCTACAGAAATCACATCACCAGATAATTGATCTCTGAGGTGCTCAGGGCCGAGTAGAATTACTTCGGTTTTGTCTGAGTTTAACATCAAGAAGTTGCCGGTCATCCATGTTTTTATGTCACTAAGACATGCTTGAATTTTAGTGAGTTGGTTAGTCTCCTCTGGTTTTATCGATAGATATAGTTGAGTATCATCTGCATAACAATGAAAATTTATAGAGTGT
>CM070101.1:20117427-20144927 GCA_036178185.1 Liparis tanakae
GGAAGCACGCGGCTGGAGGAGCAACGTCAACAACCACGCGTCAACAACACAAGTCAACAACACAAGTCAACAACATTGAGGACTGATGAATCATCGTCTCCATCAGCCACATCCTGTGATTATGGTCTGAGACGTGCTACATGATCTGTGGAGCAGCACCAGGGTCTGGGGTCTGGGGTCTGGGTCTGGGTCTGAGGGACCAGAAGGAGACCTCTGGTTTACTGCGTGAGGCTAAATGCAGTCGGCCTGCCCTGAAGGTCTGGTGGTTGGAGCTGCTGTTTAAAGCTCTTTATGAGGGAGCAGCTAAGTTTAGACCCAGCAGAGGGGACCAGGACCGGGACCAGGACTGGGTCCAGGAGCGGGTCCAGGACCGGGTCCAGGACCGGGTCCAGGAGCGGGTCCAGGATTGGGTCCAGGACCGGGTCCAGGAGCGGGTCCAGGAGCGGGTCCAGGACCGGGTCCAGGAGCGGGTCCAGGACCGGGTCCAGGAGCGGGTCCAGGACCGGGTCCAGGAGCGGGTCCAGGACATTCTCTGGTCTGGAAGCGCTGAGGAGACAGCGTCTCTGAACATGACGGTTGCTTTTGTTTGTTGTTATTTGTTCCTACACAACAAAGACATCAAGTCCACATCCAAGTCCTTCTGGTCCCGACCCGGCGGTGAGGAGTTGGTGGTCCTGATGGGCCCCCGCTCCAGACTGTGGTCTGCTGCTCTCCTGCTGTTAGCGGCTCCAGCAGGAACCCGGCAGAGGAAGCGGCTCCTTCTCATTAGCGCCTCCACATCTGGCTGCGGGTTGCTTTGTGAACTTAAAGGAAGTCGACGGCTCCCGACGCTGAAGGCAGTCTGGTTCCACTCGAGAGATCCGAGCAGCAGCGGTTCCACCGTTAGCTTCATGACACCTATCATGTTTAAGGGTTATTCATTCACTATATAGACTATATATAGACACATATGGTTTTAGACTGTAACCATCTTGGTATTTGACTTCGGCCATCTTGGTTCCTGACAATAACCATCTTGGTTTCTGACCTCGGCCATCTTGGTTTTGGACTTCGGCCATCTTGGTTTCTGACCTCGGCCATGTTGGTTTTTGACTTCGGCCATCTTGATTTTTGACTTCGGCCATCTTGGTTTCTGACATCGGCCATCTTGGTTTCTGACCTCGGCCATCTTGGTTTCTGACGCTGCCCCTGTGAGTCTCCCGAAGGAGCAGACTCACCTGGGTGTGTTGACCCACACGATGCCGATGTGGCAGAAGAATATGCACTCTTTGTCTTTCTGGTTCTCACAGGAGCAGCGCTTCTCTCGCCGGCGGGCCGCATGGGGGAGCTGCGCGGTGGGGCCCTCCTCCGCCGTGGGGCCCTCCTCCGCCGTGGGGCCCTTCTCCGCCATGGGGCCCTCCTCCGCCGTGGGGCTCATGAGGCAGGAGGCTGTGGGGCACAAGTGGAAGAGGGGTTAGTATCTTTCATTATTATGGAATGGATCACATTCCTCTGAGCCCGGTCTCTTTAAAGAGACCCCCAGACCCTCAGAGCCAGACCCAGACCCTCAGACCCAGACCCTCAGAGCCAGACTCAGACCCTCAGACCCTCAGACCCAGACCCTCGCTCAGCCCCTCGGCCTCCGGGCTCCAAAGGGCTCCAAGTGGATTAGGGCTTCTTGGATTGGCAGGATTCTGTTTGCAGGTCGACCCTCATGGACCCCCAGAGCTACTGGAGGTATGCGGTGGGGTCGGAGGAGCAGGTAGAGGAGCAGGTAGAGGAGCAGATAAAGGAGCAGGTAGAGGAGCAGGTAGAGGAGCAGTCTGATCATAGGCCTCCTCTAGACACGGGGTCAGGGGTCATGAAAGGGAGAGCTGGATTAACCCAGACCATGTGTGTCAGGGCGGAAGAGGTCCAGGACGTGACCCATAGGAGAACCAGAACCAAGAGAACCAGAACCAAGAGAACCAGATCCATGAGAACCAGAACCACAAGAACCAGAACCAAGAAAACCAGATCCATGAGAACCAGAACCACAAGAACCAGAATCATGGGAACCAGAACCATGAAAAACAGAATGATGAGAACCAGAACCATGAGAACCAGAACCACAATAACTAGATCTATGATAACCAGAACTGTGAAAACCAGAACCATGAGAACCAGAAAGGTGAGAACCAGAACCATGAGAACCAGAACCACAATAACTAGATCCATGAGAACCAGAACCAAGAAAACCAGAACCAAGAGAACCAGAACCACAAAAAACAGATCCAAGAGAACCAGATCCAAGAGAACCAGATCCAAGAGAACCAGAACCGCGAGGAGGGACCTCTTGAAGCTCAGGGACTAAAGTCTGATCCACAGAACATGAAACATCAAAGCCAAAGGAGAGAAGACCTCCTCAGAGCTCCAGGGGCCCCCGAGGGGATCAGGTCCTGTGGGGGGTCCTGAGGTGATCAGGTCCTGGGGGGGGTCCTGAGGTGATCAGGTCCTGTGGGGGGTCCTGAGGTGATCAGGTCCTGGGGGGGTCCTGAGGTGATCAGGTCCTGGGGGGTACCTCGGTGCTGCTGGGCCAGCATCAGGGCCGTGGTGAGGAGCCAGTAGTAAGTGAGACGGTCCATCCTGAGTCAGACCTCCTCCAGGAGGCTCTGGTGGCTCACAGCACGGGGGGCGGGGCCAGAAGGGGCGGGGCCAGAAGGGGCGGGGCTACCAGGGGCTCTAGTAGGGCTGTGGTCTCCAGACAGAGAGACGACGATGTGAGCTGTACCTTCAGAAGAGGGGAGGAGGAGGAGGAGGAGGAGGAGGAGGAGGAGGAGGAGGAGGAGGAGGAGGAGGAGGAGGAGGCTGCCTCTCAGCTTGCGTGTCATTCAGAGCCTCTGTTTAAGTCTCACATGGACCCACATGATATATATATATATATATATATATATATATATATATATATATATATATATATATATATATATATGTAAGAGCCAGATGCCTGATTTAATTTGTTATAGTAATTTAGTTTAAAAAGATTTAAAACGGTAATTAAAGGTAAATCTTTTTATTATGATTTGAAAGCATGTTTATGTTAACATTTATAATTTAGTATTGTATTTAAAAGCGGAATAATTTGTTAGAATCCAAGCTCCCAATCAGATGACCGTACTATATGACCGTGTGACCATGAGCTGTGACCATGTGAGCTGACCATGTGACCGTGTGACCATGTGACCGATGTGACCATGTGACCATGTGACTGTGACCATGTGACCGTGTGACCGTGTGACCATGTGACCGTGTGACCAGGACCATGTGACCATGTGACCGTGTGACCATGTGACCCCATGTGACCATGTGGCGTGTGACCATGTGACCATGTGACCATGTGACGTGTGACCATGTGAACGTGTGACCATGTGACCATGTGAACGGGTGACCATGTGAGCGACCATGTGACCATGCGTGACCATGTGACCGTGTGACACGTGTGACGTGTGACCATGTGAGCGTGTGACCATGTGAGCGATGTGACCATGTGACCATGTGACCATGTGACCGTGTGACCATGTGAGCGTGTGACCTGTGATGTGATGTGACCATGTGACCATGTGACCATGTGACCGTGTGACCATGTGAACGTGTGACCATGTGAACGTGTGACCATGTGACCATGTGACCATGTGAACGTGTGACCATGTGACCGTGTGACCATGTGACCATGTGACCGTGTGACCATGTGAACGTGTGAACGTGTGACCATGTGAGTGTGACGTGACCGTGTGACCATGTGACCGTGTGACCATGTGGACGTGTGAGCGTGTGACCATGTAGCGTGTGATGTGACCATGTGACCATGTGACCGTGTGACCATGTGAACGTGTGACCGTGTGACCATGTGACCATGTGACCAAGTGACCGTGTGACCATGTGGACGTGTGACCATGTGGCCGTGTGACCATGTGACCATGTGACCATGTGGACGTGTGACCATGTGAACGTGTGGCCGTGACCATGTGACCGTGTGACCGTGTGACCATGTGAACGTGTGACCATGTGACCATGTGAACGTGTGACCATGTGACCATGTGAACGTGTGACCGTGTGACCATGTGACCATGTGACCGTGTGACCATGTGAACGTGTGACCATGTGACCATGTGAACGTGTGACCATGTGACCATGTGACCATGTGAACGTGTGACCATGTGAACGTGTGACCATGTGACTATGTGACCGTGTGACCATGTGACCGTGTGACCATGTGAACGTGTGACCATGTGACCATGTGACCGTGTGACCGTGACCATGTGACGTGTGACCGTGTGACCATGTGAGCGTGTGACCATGTGAACGTGTGACCATGTGACCATGTGAGCGCCATGTGACCGTGTGACCATGTGACCATGTGACCATGTGACCATGTGACCATGTGAACGTGTGACCATGTGAACGTGTGACCGTGTGAACGTGTGACCGTGTGACCATGTGACCGTGTGACCATGTGAACGTGTGACCATGTGACCATGTGACCATGTGAACGTGTGACCATGTGACGTGTGACGTGTGACCATGTGACCGTGTGACCATGTGACCATGTGAACGTGTGACCATGTGACTGCAGGACCATGTGAACGTGTGACCATGTGACCATGTGACCATGTGTGACCATGTGAACGTGTGAGCGTGTGACCATGTGACCATGTGGACCGTGTGACCATGTGACCATGTGACCGTGTGACCATGTGACCGTGTGACATGTGACGTGTGACCATGTGAGCTGTGACCATGTGACCATGTGACGTGTGACCATGTGACCATGTGACCGTGTGACCGTGTGACCATGTGACCGTGGGCGATGTGACCATGTGACCATGTGACCGATGTGAGCGTGTGACCATGTGACCATGTGAACGTGTGACCATGTGACCATGTGACCGTGTGACCATGTGAGCGTGTGACCATGTGAGCGTGTGACCGTGTGACCATGTGACCGTGTGACCATGTGAACGTGTGACCATGTGAACGTGTGACCGTGTGACCATGTGACCATGTGACCGTGTGACCATGTGAACGTGTGACCGTGTGACCATGTGACCATGTGACCGTGTGACCATGTGAACGTGTGACCGTGTGACCATGTGAACGTGTGACCATGTGAACGTGTGACCATGTGACCATGTGACCGTGTGACCGTGTGACCATGTGAACGTGTGACCGTGTGACCATGTGAACGTGTGACCGTGTGACCATGTGACCATGTGACCGTGTGACCATGTGACCGTGTGACCATGTGAACGTGTGACCGTGTGACCATGTGACCATGTGACCGTGTGACCATGTGACCGTGTGACCATGTGAACGTGTGACCGTGTGACCATGTGACCATGTGACCGTGTGACCATGTGACCATGTGACCGTGTGACCATGTGAACGTGTGACCATGTGACCATGTGACCGTGTGACCATGTGACCATGTGAACGTGTGACCATGTGACCATGTGACCGTGTGACCATGTGAACGTGTGACCATGTGACCATGTGAACGTGTGACCGTGTGACCATGTGACCATGTGAACGTGTGACCATGTGACGTGTGACCATGTGAACGTGTGACCGTGTGACCATGTGACCATGTGACCGTGTGACCATGTGACCATGTGACCGTGTGACCATGTGAACGTGTGACCGTGTGACCATGTGACCATGGTGTGACCATGTGACCATGTGACCGTGTGACCATGTGAACGTGTGACCATGTGACCATGTGACCGTGTGACCATGTGACCGTGTGACCATGTGAACGTGTGACCATGTGAACGTGTGACCGTGTGACCATGTGACCGTGTGACCATGTGAACGTGTGACCATGTGAACGTGTGACCATGTGACCATGTGACCATGTGAACGTGTGACCATGTGACCATGTGACGTGTGACCATGTGACCATGTGAGCGTGTGACCATGTGACCATGTGACGATGTGACCGTGTGACCATGTGACCATGTGACCGTGTGACCATGTGACCATGTGGCCATGTGACCATGTGACCATGTGACGTGTGACCATGTGAACGTGTGTGACCATGTGACCGTATGAGCATGTGACCATGTGACCATGTGACCATGTGACCATGTGAGCGTGTGACCATGTGAGCGTGTGACCGTGTGACCATGTGACCATGTGACGGTGACCGTGTGACCATGTGAGCGTGTGACCATGTGACCATGTGACGTGTGACCATGTGACCGTGTGACCATGTGAACGTGTGACCATGTGACCATGTGACCATGTGACCGTGTGGGACTGTGAACGTGTGACCATGTGACCATGTGAACGTGTGACCATGTGACCGTGTGGCCATGTGAGCGTGTGACCGTGTGACCATGTCACCATGTGGACGTGTGGCCGTGTGGCCGTGTGACCATGTGAACGTGTGACCATGTGACCGTGTGACCATGTGAACGTGTGACCGTGTGACCGTGTGACCATGTGAGCGTGTGACCATGTGACCATGTGACCATGTGACCATGTGACCGTGTGACCATGTGACGTGTGACCATGTGACCATGTGAACGTGTGATGTGACCGTGTGACCGTGTGACCATGTGAGCGTGTGACCATGTGACGTGTGACCATGTGACCATGTGACCATGTGACCGTGGACTGTGGACCCGTGTGACCATGTGACCGTGTGACCATGTGACCATGTGACCGTGTGACCATGTGAACGTGTGACCGTGTGACCATGTGACCATGTGACCATGTGACCATGTGACCGTGTGACCATGTGACCATGTGAACGTGTGACCGTGTGACCGTGTGACCATGTGACCATGTGACCGTGTGACCATGTGACCATGTGACTGTGCGTGTGACGCCGTGACCATGTGAACGTGTGACCATGTGACCATGTGAACGTGTGACCATGTGACCATGTGACCGTGTGACCATGTGAACGTGTGACCATGTGAACGTGTGACCGTGTGACCATGTGACCGTGTGACCATGTGAACGTGTGACCATGTGACGTGTGACCATGTGACCATGTGACGTGTGACCATGTGACCGCGTGTGACCATGTGACTGTGACCGTGTGACCATGTGAGACCGTGTGACCATGTGACTGTGACCATGTGACCATGTGACCATGTGACGCGTGACTGACCATGTGAACGTGTGACCATGTGACCATGTGACCGTGTGACGTGTGACCATGTGAGCGTGTGACCGTGTGACCATGTGACGTGCAGGATGTGACCATGTGAACGTGTGACCGTGTGACCGTGTGACCATGTGACCGTGTGACCATGTGACCATGTGAACGTGTGACCATGTGACCATGTGAACGTGTGACCATGTGACCGTGTGAACGTGTGACCGTGTGACCGTGTGATGTGACCGTGTGAACGTGTGACCATGTGACCATGTGACCATGTGACCATGTGACCGTGTGACCATGTGAACGTGTGACCGTGTGACCATGTGAACGTGTGGCCATGTGAACGTGTGACCATGTGACCGTGTGACCGTGTGACCGTGTGACCATGTGACCGATGTGACCATGTGAACGTGTGACCATGTGACCATGTGACTGAGGACCCGTGTGACTGTGACCGTGTGACCGTGTGACCGTGTGACCATGTGACCGTGTGACCGTGTGACCATGTGACCATGTGACCGTGTGACCATGTGACCATGTGACCGTGTGACCGTGTGACCGTGTGACCGTGTGACCATGTGACCATGTGACCGTGTGACCATCTGACCATGTGACCATGTGACGTGTGACCGTGTGACCATGTGACCGTGGACCATGTGACCGTGTGACCATGTGACCATGTGACGCATGTGACCATGTGACCGTGTGACCGTGACCATGTGAACGTGTGACCATGTGCCCATGTGACCGTGTGACCATGTGACCGTGTGACCATGTGACCATGTGAGCGTGTGACCGTGTGACCATGTGACCATGTGACCATGTGACGTGTGACCATGTGAGCAGTGACCATGTGACCGTGTGACCATGTGAACGTGTGACCATGTGACCATGTGACTGTGTGACCATGTGAGCGTGTGACATGTGACCATGTGACCATGTGAGCGTGCATGTGACCATGTGTGACCATGTGACCGTGTGCGTGTGACCATGTGACCATGTGACGTGTGACCATGTGACCGTGTGACCATGTGAGCGTGTGACCATGTGACCATGTGACCATGTGACCGTGTGACCGTGTGACCGTGTGACCGTGACCATGTGAGCGTGTGACCATGTGACCATGTGACCATGTGACCGTGTGACCATGTGACCATGTGTGACCGTGTGACGTGTGACCATGTGAACGTGTGACCATGTGACCATGTGAACGTGTGACCGTGTGACCATGTGACCATGTGAACGTGTGACCGTGTGACCATGTGAACGTGTGACCATGTGACCATGTGACCGTGTGACCGTGTGACCATGTGACCGTGTGACCGTGTGAACGTGTGACCGTGTGACCATGTGACCATGTGACCGTGTGACCATGTGACCATGTGACCGTGTGACCATGTGAACGTGTGACCATGTGACCATGTGACCATGTGACCGTGTGACCATGTGACCATGTGAACGTGTGAACGTGTGACCATGTGAACGTGTGACCGTGTGACCATGTGAACGTGTGACCATGTGACCGTGTGAACGTGTGACCGTGTGACGCGATGTGACCATGTGACCGTGTGACCGTGTGTGTGACCATGTGACGTGTGACGTGACCATGTGACTGTGTGACCATGTGAACGTGTGACCGTGTGACCATGTGACGTGTGACCATGTGAACGTGTGACCATGTGACCATGTGACCGTGTGACCATGTGACCGTGTGACCATGTGAACGTGTGACCATGTGACCATGTGACCGTGTGAACGTGTGACCATGTGACCATGTGAACGTGTGACCATGTGACCGTGTGACCATGTGAACGTGTGACCATGTGACCATGTGAACGTGTGACCATGTGACCATGTGAACGTGTGACCATGTGAACGTGTGACCATGTGAACGTGACGACCATGTGAGCGTGTGACCATGTGACGTGTGACGTGTGACCATGTGACCGCGTGTGACCATGTGACGATGTGACCGTGTGACCATGTGACCATGTGAACGTGGGACCGTGTGACCATGTGACCATGTGAGCGTGTGACCGTGTGACCATGTGGACGTGTGACCATGTGACGCGTGTGACGTGTGACCATGTGACCATGTGAGCGTGTGACCATGTGACCATGTGACGTGACCGCGTGTGACCATGTGACCGTGTGACCGTGTGACCATGTGACGTGTGATGTGACCATGTGACGCAGACCATGTGACCATGTGAGCGTGTGACCGTGTGACCATGTGACCATGTGACCATGTGAACGTGTGACCATGTGAACGCGTGTGACCGTGTGACCATGTGAACGTGTGACCGTGTGACCGTGTGACCATGTGACCGTGTGACCATGTGAACGTGTGACCATGTGAACGTGTGACCGTGTGACCGTGTGACCATGTGACCGTGTGACCATGTGACCATGTGAACGTGTGACCGTGTGACCATGTGACCATGTGAACGTGTGACCATGTGACCGTGTGACCATGACCATGTGACGATGTGACCGTGTGAGCGATGTGATCGTGTGACCATGTGAACGTGTGACCATGTGACCATGTGAGCGTGTGACCATGTGACCATGTGACCATGTGACGATGTGACCATGTGACGTGTGACGCCGTGTGAGCGTGTGACCATGTGACCGTGACCATGTGACCGTGTGACCATGTGAGCCGTGTGACGTGTGACCATGTGACCATGTGACCATGTGACCATGTGACCGTGTGACCATGTGACCGTGTGACCATGACCATGTGACCGTGTGAGCGTGTGACCATGTGACCATGTGACCGTGTGACCATGTGGACGTGTGACCATGTGACCATGTGACCATGTGGCCGTGTGACCATGTGAACGTGACCATGTGACCGTGTGGACCATGTGACCATGTGACCATGTGACCGTGCCATGTGACCGTGTGACCATGTGACCGTGTGACCATGTGAGCGTGTGACCATGTGACCATGTGACCGTGTGACCATGTGAACGTGTGACCATGTGAACGTGTGACCATGTGAGCATGTGACCATGTGAAGGTGTGACCATGTGAGCGTGTGACCATGTGACCGTGTGACCATGTGACCATGTGAACGTGTGATCATGTGACCGTGTGACCATGAGACCATGTGACCGTGTGAGCACGTGTACGTGTGAAGGTCTGACCATGTGAATGTGGGACCATGTGAACGTGTGACCATGTGACCATGTGACCATGTGACCGTGTGACCATGTGTGACCATGTGACCATGTGAGCGTGTGACCATGTGACCGTGTGACGTGGACCATGTGACCATGTGTGACCATGTGACCGTGTGACCCATGTGTGACCATGTGAGCGTGTGACCGTGTGGACCGTGTGACCATGTGACCAGGACCGTGTGACCATGTGACGTGTGACCATGTGAGCGATGTGACCATGTGACCATGTGACGCGTGTGACCGTGTGACCATGTGACCATGTGAGCGTGTGACCATGTGACCGTGTGACCATGTGACGTGTGACCATGTGACGTGCAGGACCATGTGACGTGTGACCATGTGACGTGTGACCGTGTGACCATGTGACGTGTGACCATGTGAGCGATGTGACCGTGACGTGTGACCATGTGAGCGTGTGACCATGTGACCATGTGACCGGACCATGTGACCGTGTGACCGTGTGAGCGTGTGACCGTGTGACCATGTGACCGTGACGTGTGACCATGTGACCGTGTGAGCGGACCGTGACCATGTGACGTGTGACCGTGTGACCGTGACCATGACCGTGGTGTGACCATGTGACCGTGTGACCATGTGGGCGTGTGACCATGTGACGGACCATGTGACCATGTGACCGTGACCGTGTGACCATGTGACCATGTGAGCGTGTGACCATGTGAGCGTGTGACCGTGTGTGACCATGTGACCGTGTGACCGTGGTGACCGTGTGACCATGGTGACGTGTGACCATGTGAACGTGTGACCATGTGAGACCGTGTGACCATGTGAACCTGTGAACGTGTGACCATGTGAGCGTGTGACCATGTGAACGGTGACCATGTGAGCGTGTGACCGTGTGACCATGTGAACGTGTGACCATGTGACCGCGTGTGACCATGTGTGGACGTGTGACCATGTGACCATGTGACGTGTGACCATGTGACCATGTGACCGTGTGACCATGTGACCGTGTGACCATGTGTGACCATGTGAGCGATGTGACCATGTGACGTGTGACCATGTGACCGTGTGAACGTGTGACCGTGTGACCATGTGAGCGTGTGACCATGTGACCATGTGAGCGTGTGACCATGTGACCATGTGAGACCATGTGAATGACGTGTGACCGCGTGTGACCATGTGACCGTGTGACCATGTGACCATGTGAACGTGTGACCATGTGAACGTGTGAACGTGTGAACGTGTGACCATGTGACCGTGTGACCATGTGAACGTGTGAACGTGTGAACGTGTGACCGTGTGAACGTGTGACCGTGTGACCATGTGACCATGTGAACGTGTGACCGTGTGACCGTGTGACCGTGTGACCATGTGAACGTGTGACCATGTGAACATGTGACCGTGTGACCATGTGAACGTGTGACCGTGTGACCGTGTGACCATGTGACCATGTGAACGTGTGACCGTGTGAACGTGTGACCGTGTGACCATGTGAACGTGTGACCATGTGAACGTGTGACCATGTGACCATGTGAACGTGTGACCATGTGAACGTGTGACCGTGTGACCGTGTGACC
The DNA here is from genome assembly GCA_036178185.1 of Liparis tanakae. NCBI lineage: Eukaryota > Metazoa > Chordata > Actinopteri > Perciformes > Liparidae > Liparis > Liparis tanakae. The sequence continues at coordinate 20,129,283 of CM070101.1, forward strand.
GTGTGACCGTGTGAACGTGTGACCGTGTGAACGTGTGACCGTGTGACCGTGTGACCGTGTGAACGTGTGACCGTGTGACCATGTGACCATGTGACCATGTGACCGTGTGACCATGTGAACGTGTGACCATGTGACCATGTGAACGTGTGACCATGTGAACGTGTGACCGTGTGACCATGTGACCGTGTGACCGTGTGAACGTGTGACCGTGTGAACGTGTGACCGTGTGACCGTGTGACCGTGTGAACGTGTGACCGTGTGACCATGTGACCATGTGACCATGTGACCGTGTGACCATGTGAACGTGTGACCATGTGACCATGTGAACGTGTGACCATGTGAACGTGTGACCGTGTGACCATGTGACCGTGTGACCATGTGAACGTGTGACCATGTGAACGTGTGACCATGTGAACGTGTGACCATGTGACCATGTGAACTTGTGACCATGTGAACGTGTGACCGTGTGACCATGTGACCGTGTGACCATGTGACCATGTGAACGTGTGACCGTGTGACCGTGTGACCATGTGAACGTGTGACCATGTGAACGTGTGACCATGTGACCGTGTGACCATGTGAACGTGTGACCGTGTGAACGTGTGACCGTGTGACCGTGTGACCATGTGACCATGTGACCATGTGACCATGTGACCGTGTGACCATGTGAACGTGTGACCATGTGAACGTGTGACCGTGTGACCATGTGACCGTGTGACCGTGTGAACGTGTGACCGTGTGACCATGTGAACGTGTGACCATGTGAACGTGTGACCATGTGAACGTGTGACCATGTGACCATGTGAACTTGTGACCATGTGAACGTGTGACCGTGTGACCATGTGAACGTGTGACCATGTGACCATGTGAACGTGTGACCGTGTGACCATGTGAACGTGTGACCATGTGACCATGTGAACGTGTGACCATGTGAACGTGTGAACGTGTGAACGTGTGACCATGTGACCGTGTGACCGTGTGACCATGTGAACGTGTGACCATGTGAACGTGTGACCATGTGAACGTGTGACCATGTGAACGTGTGAACGTGTGACCATGTGACCGTGTGACCATGTGAACGTGTGACCATGTGAACGTGTGAACGTGTGACCTGTGAATCTGTAAATGTAAGTTTTTTAGTAAACAACATTTTTTATGAACGAACCACTTGTGTCACTCGCATTTCAATTAATATCTTTCTAACGACTGATCCCAGAACTAGACGGAGTGCCACTACAATATATATATCTGTATACACGTGTGTGTGTGTGCATTAATGCATTAATAATCTAGATTATGCAATAAAACTGACTCGACCTTGTGACCTTTAGATTCCCTTTAATGTTGAAATGTTGACGTGAACTTCAGAACAAACAACAACATATATGAAACAACAGATCAATAACAACAATAAGCTGGAGAACTGAGGAGAGAATGAAGTGACATCATAACAGATTCCCTAGTAAGTCAACGTTGTCCTTGTTGTCATGACGACAGCGTAGAGACGTGAACACACACACAGACACACACACACACACACACACACACAGACACACACACACACACAGATACACACACACACACAGACACACACATACACAGACACACATACAGATACACACACACACAGATACACACACACATACACACACACACAGATACACACACAGATACACACCAATATGTACATGGATCTGGCTCCTGATGCACAAACTGTCTACACACACACACATCACAGTATGACCCCCCCCACACACACACACATCACAGTGTGACTGCCCCACACACACATCACACTATGTCCCCCCCACACATCACACTTTCCCCCACACACACACATCAGTGTGACCCCCCCACACACACATCACAGCATGACCCCCATACACACACACATCAGTGTGACCCCCACACACACATCACAGTATGACCCCCCACACACACAATCAGTGTGACCCCCCCACACACACATCAGTGTGACCCCCCCACACACACACACACATTAGTGTGACCCCTCGACACACATCACAGTATGACCCCTCCCGACACACACATCAGTGTGAACCCCACACACATCACACAGTATGACCCCCGACTCACACACACACATCACACTATCTCCCCACACACACACATCAAAGTATGCCCCCCAGTGAAGAACCGTTCTCCATGTTTACGTTATAAATACAAACAGGGTTTCTGACCCACGGCTGCAGGGGCTCGAGAGGATGGAGACCATCATGGTGACAGGAGGCCGGAGGACCAGAACCAGAAGGTTCTCCAGGGCTTTAGGATCTTTGGAGGCGACGCTCTTACAGAGTTCATCTCCGGGGTCCTCAGTCAGGTTCAAGAAAGAAGGCACCGCGGGAACGAGGGGGGAGGAGACGAGAGAGGAGGAGACGACAGAGGAAGAGACTATAGGGAGACGAGAGAGGAGGAGACGAGGAAGGAGGAGACGAGAGAGGAGACGAGGGAGGAGGAGACGAGACAGGATTTATATATATATATATATATATATATGTATGTAAATATATATATACATATATATGTATATATACGTATATATATATATATATGTGTGTATATATACATATATTTAAATATATATTTATGTATGTATACATATATATTTATATATGAATATATATATATATGTGTGTGTATATACATATATATATTTATGTATATATACACATATATATATATATATATATATGTGTATATATATATAACATACATATATATAACATGTGTATATATATATATACACACACATTTATATATATATATTCATATATATATATATATATATATATATATATATATATATATATATATATATATATATATATATATATATATATATATATATATATACTACCGTTCAAAAGTTTGGGGTCACCGAGAACATTTAGTGTCTTCCATGAAAACTCTCACTTTTATTCATTAAATTAATACAAGATTAATACAAAATATAGTCAAGACATTGACGAGGTTATGAATAATGATTTTCATTGTAAATATTAATGTTGTTCTTCTTGTGGCTCAAAGGAAGGCCAGTTTTAGAGCTTCTCTCACTAGCAGAACCGTTTTCAGCTGCGCTCACATCAAAAGGGTTTCAATGTCAAGGAATAATTGTGGAAAATGAAAAATAACAAGTAGTAAAGAAAAAGTGTTTCTAGGGGGTTCTACCCCTCTGCTCGTCTTCTAAGGCGATAACACGATGTACCACTAGAACATGGAGATGAGCCTCTAGACACTATGTAGAGCGTTAGGGTTAACCCTAACTTTAACCCTCTATACACTATGTAGAGCGTTAGGGTTAACCCTAACTTTAACCCTCTATACACTATGTAGAGCGTTAGGGTTAACCCTAACTTTAACCCTCTATACACTATGTAGAGCGTTAGGTTAACCTAACTTTAACCCTCTATACACTATGTAGAGCGTTAGGGTTAACCTAACTTAACCCTCTATACACTATGTAGAGCGTTAGGTTAACCTAACTTACCCTCTATACACTATGTAGAGCGTTAGGTTAACCCTAACTTTAACCCTCTACACACTATGTAGAGCGTTAGGGTTAACCCTAACTTTAACCCTCTATACACTATGTAGAGCGTTAGGGTTAACCCTAACTTTAACCCTCTACACACTATGTAGAGCGTTAGGGTTAACCCTAACTTTAACCCTCTACACACTATTTTCATTGTGAAAAATGAAATTGGGAAAAAAACTTTTCTAAGTGACCCCAAACTTTTGAACGGTAGTGTACATATATTTATGTATATATACATAAATATATATATATACATACACATATATATATATATATATATATATATATATATATATATATGTATATATACACATACATATATTTATAAATATATATATATAAATGTACATATACATAATCTGAATATACGTTTGTTTTTAGTTTTTTTATTAACAAACTCAAACAACGCTTGTTACGTGTTAGCCGGGGTCTGTCGGGGCGCGCTTGTTTCTGCACCCTGGGGCACTCTGGGTGGGCGGAGCTGGGTGGCCCCTCCTCCCACGCAGCGGGCCTCAGGCGGGGAACAAGAGGGCGTGACCTCTATGACATCACAGTGACCAGCCAATCACAGCACACGGCGGCAGCTTTCCCAAAACGCGTGGAGGCAACGCTTCTGTTTCTTCTTCTGGTGTCTAATTGAAGTAGAAGGCTGGGACGCTGCAGAGGAACTGGACTCCAGCAGGAAGCAGGAAGTGAATCAGCCAATCAGCTGGAGCTTTACCTGCGTCGCTCCTCCCCTCTTGCTATTGGACGGAGGAGCTTTCTACACAACACAGAGACACCAGCGTCACACAGGACACACGGCACGGGACATGTCTCACTGCCTGCCTCACTGTCTCACCATCTCACTGCCTGTCTCACTGCCTGCCTCACTGTCTCACTGTCTGTCTCACTGCCTGTCTCACTGCCTGCCTCACTGTCTCACTGTCTGTCTCACTGCCTGTCTCACCATCTCACTGCCTGTCTCACTGCCTCACCATCTCACTGCCTGTCTCACTGCCTGCCTCACTGCCTCACCATCTCACTGCCTGTCTCACTGCCTGCCTCACTGTCTGTCTCACTGTCTCACTGCCTGCCTCACTACCTGTCTCACTGCCTCACTGCCTGTCTCACTGCCTCACTGCCTGTCTCACTACCTGTCCCACTGCCTCACTGCCTGTCTCACTACCTGTCTCACTGCCTCACCATCTCACTGCCTGTCTCACTGTCTGTCTCACTGTCTCACTGTCTGTCTAACAGCCTGTCTCACTGCCTGCCTCACTGCCTCACCATCTCACTGCCTGTCTCACTGCCTGCCTCACTGTCTCACTGCAGGTCTCACTGTCTCACCATCTCACTGCCTGTCTCACTGTCTGTCTAACTGCCTGTCTCACTGCCTGCCTCACTGCCTCACCATCTCACTGCCTGTCTCACTGTCTGCCTCACTGTCTCACTGCAGGTCTCACTGTCTCACCATCTCACTGCCTGTCTCACTGCCTCACCATCTCACTGCCTGCCTCACTGTAGGTCTCACCTGTGTGTCTCCCCTGTCCCTTGTCTCACCGGTCCCCCATCTCATGTGTGTGTCTCACCTGTGCTGCTGGTCCTGTGGCTGGCGGGGCTCAGCGTCTCCTTGGCCTTGCTGCTCCAATGAGCCGCGGTGGAGCCCAAGCAGCTGGAGGACAGAGACTTGGCGAGCTGCTCCGAGCCCAGCTTCCTGTTGGTGGCCGTCTTGCTCCAGTCTGGGGGGTCAACAGGAAGTCAGCGACAGGAAGTCATCGACAGGAAGTCATCGACAGGAAGTCATCAACAAGAATGTATCAACAGGAAGTCATCAGTAGGAAGTCATCAACCGGAAGTTGGCAACAGGAAGTCATCGACCAGAAGTCAGCAACAGGAAGTCATCAACATGACCTCATTCATATTCATGAGCTCATTAATATGCATGCCCTCGTTAATATGCATGAGCCTGACCTCTGACCTCTCTGATGCAACAAGCTGAACCTCAGCAGCTGAAAGCCGACAGGTTTAATATTTAATATTTAATAAAGAGACGCTCGCTTCCTACTGCAGCGTGGGAACCTGAACTAGAGACAGACAGACAGACAGACAGACAGACAGACAGACAGACAGACAGAGAGAGAGACAGAGACAGACAGACAGACAGACAGACAGACAGACAGACAGAGAGAGAGACAGAGACAGACAGACAGACAGACAGACAGACAGACAGACAGACAGACAGACAGACAGAGAGACAGACAGACAGACAGACAGACAGACAGACAGACAGACAGACAGACAGACAGACAGACAGACAGACAGACAGACAGACAGACAGACAGACAGACAGACAGACAGACAGACAGACAGACAGACAGACAGACAGAGAGAGAGACAGAGACAGACAGACAGACAGGTACCTGAGTTGTCTGACAGTCTGAAGCGTCCGCAGCACAGATATTGTCTCCACTGTTTCTGGACGTTTTCTTTCAAAGCGCAATGGAAGATAAAAATGAAGAGACCTGAAGAGAGAAAGAAGATCTGTTATAATATTATTATTATTAAAGTAGTATTACATTATTGTAAATAAAATATTACATATATTATAATTATTAATATTATTCAAATATTAATATTATTAAAATATTATTATTAAAATATTATTATTATTAATAATATTATTATTAAAATAGTATTACATTATTATAATAAAAATATTATTACATATTATAATTATCATCATTATTATTAATATTATTTAAATATTAATATTATTAAAATAGTATTAAAATGTTATAATTAGTTAATATTATTTAAATATCATTATTATTAAAACATTATTAACAAATGATAATTTGTCTCATCAATAATACTCTTGTGATGATGATGATGATGATGATGATGATGATGATGCCGTCTCACCCTGCAGCGAGTTGCACAGCGCGAACAGGAAGGTGAAGGCCAGGCTCAGCGGGCCCCAGGCGAACAGCGCAAAGCCCCACGTCATGCCCAGCAGGAAGCTCAGGCTCACCACGCTGCGCAGGTTACGCAGCACCTACCGAAGAAGAACAAGAAGAACAAGAACAAGAACAAGAACAAGAGCGTTACGGCTCTGTGCCGCCCTCTAGCGGCTCAACCTGGCATCACCACACAGACGCAACGCGCCGCGGGCAGCACCTGGAGCTCCTCATGCGACGTTCACACCAGACGCGTCGAAAAAATTCTCGACGCGCCTGAGGGGCCGATCACACCAGACGCGCCTCTCGAAACGCGTCGCCCGCAAAACCATTGATTCCTCTGGTACGGCGCGACTTAAAAGGTTCGTCTGAAAGTCGCGCGGTACCATAGGAATCAATGGTTTTGTGGGCGACGCGTTTCGAGAGGCGCGTCTGGTGTGATCGGCCCCTTAAAGCCTAGTTTATGCTTCTCCGTCGCGCCGCGTCGACGCAGACCCTACGCTAGGGTGACCAGACGTCCGGTTTTCCCCGGACATGTCCTGTTTTTGAGACCCAAAAAAAACGTCCGGCAGGGTTTCCAAAAACGTCCGGGATTTTGCTTCGTTGGATATTTGTGTTTCTCTGGGTCTTTCACAAACTAGTTTTTACCCCCTTACAAGTTGTGTAAATGGTATCTCCCGTACAGTCCACCTGAAAAGTCATTGGTCGACTGATCTCAGGGTTGCCAGATAAACGAAACCCCCCTTTTAGGCTTTATATCACAAAACGGGCAGAATAAGAGAGATCCGTCTGAGCGCGCGCCTCGCTCTCAACTGTCACAGTCTTCTGTTTGGTCCATTGTTGCTACCGGTCCACGATAACTTTTAAAAATGGCGGTGTAGGAAGACAGACTGCAAGATATACTCACTGCCGGGAATCACGTTCTGAGCGGACCAATCACAGCGCTTGCGGTCCGCGTCAACATGACGCGTAGTTAGGATGTTTTGGAGGCGCGCGTTAGGCTCAGCGTCGGGTCTGCGTCGCCGCGCCGCGCCGGAGAAGCATAAACTAGGCTTACACGTCGGTTGAAGCGGACCGCAAGCGCTGTGATTGGTCCGCTCAGAACGTGATTTCCGGCAGTAAGTTTTTTTCCGGTCTGTCTTCCCACACCGCCATTTTTAAAAGCACAGATTCGGCTAGAACCCCTGAAACCACACCGCCACACACCCACACACCCCTGGCGACATGGCGGTGAATTGCAGAGCACCGCAGAGCACCGCAGAGCAACGCGTTCCCTCGACGCAGAACCTCGAATGCTTAAGGAGTGCGTCGCCTTGACGGCGTAGGACGTCACGGAGCCCACGCAGGATTCTGACGCGCGTTGAAAAAAAAGGGTGTTCACACCGGACGCGTCGAGACGAGTAGTAGTTGTGTAGCAGTGTGTACCTCCTCCCTCAGTGTGTAGTGTGTAGTGTGTAGTAGGGATGTCACGAGAACCGATACTTACGGTACCTTACGGTACTCAATATCAAAATACCGACGATACCTATTTATTTGAAGTACTGTAAGTACCGCAAGTACCATGAGCCTCTTCTGGAGCTGATGGGGCTCGCGCTGCGCTCCTCGGAAGCTAACGTTAGCTAGCAAGCTGTCAAGTGGAGAGGTATATATATATGTTTGTAACCGGCGGCGCGGCGCAGCCTTTTCAGTCTTTACGGTAGTGGTTTAGTGGTTTAGTGGTTTAGTGGTTTAGGGGTTTAGTGGTTTAGTGGTTTAGTGGTTTAGTGGTTTAGGGGTTTAGGGGTTTAGGGGTTTAGGGGTTTAGTGGTTTAGGGGTTTAGGGGTTTAGTGGTTTAGGGGTTTAGTGGTTTAGGGGTTTAGGGGTTTAGTGGTTTAGGGGTTTAGTGGTTTAGGGGTTTAGTGGTTTAGGGGTTTAGTGGTTTAGGGGTTTAGTGGTTTAGGGGTTTAGTGGTTTAGGGGTTGAGAAAGTTAGAGGCAGGTTAAACATTGAGACGTAGAAAGAAAAAGAAAGAGAGCGATACATTTAGAAAACAAAGGAGAAAGTTAAGAACAAGTCGAGTGAGACAGCGAAAGGGAGAGACACATAAGGAACACCTGTCGCTCTCCAAAAAAGAAAAGTTGACAGAGAGAATAGAGCATTTATTCCGGAATGGACAGACTCTTTTCTGTTCATACTTCCCACAGGGAGCACAACACCAGTGTGTCTTATATGTTCAGAAACCCTGGCACTGATTAAAAGTGTCAATGTGAAGCCATTATGAGACAAAACATAAAGGTTTTGAACAAATAACCCACTCAGATCCGAAGTGAGATCACAGAAGTGCCTCACAGCCCAGTATGAACAACCAGGACCCTGAGCCACGCTCACTGCCCAACATGAGTGAGTTCCCTCAGAGTTGTTGGACAAAAAGCCATTTACTGATGGAGGGCTTGTCCGAGAATGCATGAGTGTCGTTGCTGAAACATTACTTGATGGAGACCAAAACAAGAGCTTTGTGATCAGATAAAGCAAATACGCATGTCAGCATCATCTGCCACCAAGAAAAGTGGAATCTGAACTCAGGATGTGCTAACCAGCTACATGAAGCCTACATGAGGCACCTTGTGTAGGCTTACAAAGAATGCACTTTATTATGTTGTGACATGCTCTGCTGCACATGTTTTGTATGTCTTGCTATTTTTCAAATATTTAATATATATTGTACATGGAATCTTTTTTTTTTACCGTGGTATCGAAATTGGTATCGAGAATCGTTATTTTACTGGTATCGGTACCGACTACTGGACTTTTGGTATCGTGACATCGTGTGTAGTCGTTGTGTGTACCTCCTCCCTCAGTGTGTAGTGTGTAGTCGTTGTGTGTACCTCCTCCCTCAGTGTGTAGTGTGTAGTCGTTGTGTGTACCTCCTCCCTCAGTGTGTAGTGTGTAGTGTGTAGTCGTTGTGTGTACCTCCTCCCTCAGTGTGTAGTGTGTAGTGTGTAGTCGTTGTGTGTACCTCCTCCCTCAGTGTGTAGTGTGTAGAGTGTAGTCGTTGTGTGTACCTCCTCCCTCAGTGTGTAGTGTGTAGTGTGTAGTCGTTGTGTGTACCTCCTCCCTCAGTGTGCGGTTGCTCCTCTGCCCGTTGCGCCCACAGATCTGCAGCATCACCACGATGAACATGGAGACGTTGAGCAGGAAGACGAGGAGAAAGAAACACACAACGGTGGAGTAGAAGACCACCGGGGCGCGGATCCAGCAGCTACACACACACACACACACACACACACACACAGAGACACACACAGACACACACACACACACACAGACACACACACACACACAGACACACAGACACACACACACACACACACAGACACACAGACACACACACACACACACACAGACACACACACACACACACACACAGACACACACACACACACACACACACACACACACAGACACACACACACACAGTACTCTGTAGTTCATAGTACTCTGTAGTACTCTGTAGTACTCTGTAGTATTCTGCGTTCAGTACTTACAACTCGGAGGACTCTCCTGGTCCTCCTCCGTAGTCCTGCAGACCGTAAGAAGTTTTATCCACCGCGACCACGAGGCCCACCAAGACCGCCGGGAGTCCTGGACCACATCAGAGTATTAGTACCTCACAGGTACTCAGGGAGTCCTGGACCACATCAGAGTATTAGTACCTCACAGATACTCAGGGAGTCCTGGACCACATCAGAGTATTAGTACCTCACAGGTACTCAGGGAGTCCTGGACCACATCAGAGTATTAGTACCTCACAGATACTCAGGGAGTCCTGGACCACATCAGAGTATTAGTACCTCACAGGTACTCAGGGAGTCCTGGACCACATCAGAGTATTAGTACCTCACAGGTACTCAGGGAGTCCTGGACCACATCAGAGTATTAGTACCTGTGCTAATAATCTGATGTGGTCCAGGACTATGATGGCGGGCCCATTTCCTGTCTCTGGCTCCACCTAGTGGCGGCCACAGGAACGACAGCTAGAAGACTTCCACTACTCTCAGCTTTCTTCACTCAGCACTTCAGCTGCTTTCCCTTCCTCTCGCCTCGTGGCTCCAGAGCGTCTCTCCTTGCTGCCCCTGACGCTCTCAGACTGACTCCTCCTCTAGCCGCTCTACCCTTGGCGCCCGGCGCTCGGAGCTCACCCCATCCCACGAGGCAGAACTTGAGGATGTATCTGCGGATGTAGGTGTTGAAGACCTTGACCAGGGCGATGTACATGTGCAGCGACTCCAGCCCCATCCAGGTGAAGGTGGTGAGCAGGAAGTAGTGCAGCAGCACGGCGGCCGACAGGCACAGCCAATCGGCTCGCAGGCTGGCCAGCCAGCCGTCCAATAGGAACGCCGTGTTGAGGAACAGCAGCGAGGCGCTGAGGTTCATCAGGATCTTGGACGGGTAGTCGCGCCGCAGCTTCCTGGGGAAACACGAGTTGATCACACCTGGGGGGCGTGGCCAGTGTTGCTGTGGCAACCGTATCATATCTAAGTCTCGATACGGTTCTCTGGATCAGACGGCGAGGATCGTCAACACATCCAACCTGGATTACATCCTAACGAGCCGTGACACGCCAGGAGGCTCCGCCCTCAGGAGGCTCCCCCTCAGGAGGCTCCGCCCTCAGGACGCTCCCCCTCAGGACGCTCCCCCTCAGGAGGCTCCGCCCTCAGGACGCTCCCCCTCAGGACGCTCCCCCTCAGGACGCTCCGCCCTCAGGACGCTCCCCCTCAGGACGCTCCGCCCTCAGGACGCTCCCCCTCAGGACGCTCCCCCTCAGGACGCCTCAGACGCTCCGCCAGGACGCCTCAGGACGCCTCAGGACGCTCCCCCTCAGGAGGCTCCGCCCTCAGGAGGCTCCCCCTCAGGACGCTCCCCCTCAGGAGGCTCCGCCCTCGACGGCGTCCTGCAGACTCACTCGAAGGCGACGTAGGTGAGCAGCGTGGCGGCGGAGAAGACGGCGGAGACGCCGCAGCCGATGTAGGAGACGAAGGTCAGGATCTTGTTGTTCTTCGGGTCGATGTGGGGCGACGCTCCGGAAATGTCCTGCGGGCGGAGACACGTGGCGAAGGAGGTCAAAGGTCGGAGGGCGCAGCCGGACGGCGCCGTGAACGCGTCTCACCATCAGGATGCCGAAGTGCGTCAGGTGGTCGCACAGACACACGGTCCGGCTGCTGCTGGAGCCGGACGAGGCCCGGCAGCCGGCCGCGTTCCAGCCTCCGGCGCCGCCTAGTGGCAGCACAGGGGTATTACACACAGGGGACAGGAAGTGGCCCGTCTGTGACAGGAAGTGAGCCGTCTGGGACAGGAAGTGGCCCGTCTGGGACAGGAAGTGAGCCGTCTGGGACAGGAAGTGGCCCGCGTGCCGACTCACCGTTCATGTCGAAGTCCCAGAACATGCAGACGGGGTTCAGGTGGGTCTGAAGGTTCAAAGAAACAATATAATACATCCTTAAAGTATAACAATGTAAAATTATAAAAAATATTATGAAAATGTTAAATTATAAAAAAATTTAATTATAAAAATTTAATATTATAAAAAAATCTAATTATATAAATTTTGAATTCTAGAATGTTAAAACATTTTTTTTAATGATGTCATTTTTTTAACATGTTTTAACTTTTAGAATTCATTTTCTTTTGGAATGTTTATTTAATTTGTAAATGTTACAATTCGAAATGTTTTAATTTTTAGAATCAAACAACCAAACAATTTAGACATTCTGGAATTTACTAATTCTTTAATTTAATAATTTACAAATTTAGAGATTTTAATTACCTGAACAACTCAAAACATCAAATTGATATTAAAATTGTTAAATTGTTAAATAAGATTAGAAAAGATTAAAACATAGAAAATTAGATTCTTTGTTTTTTAAATATACCGCATGAAAGACGACAACACAACAATGTGACCCATAACCCGCAGTGGACACAACAACAACAACAACAACAACAACCACCACACCTGCGCGTGTTCAGACAGGTGGGCGATGTGGATCTCCACCGGGTCCTTCAGGTCTCGGATGGAGCGGTTCCCCACGCTGCTCGCCACCACGTAGCTGTTCAGGGAGCGCCCGCCCTGCTGCTTCTGCAGGGACACGCCACTTAGCGACGCTAGCTACTGATCGCTAGCTACTGATCGCTAGCTACTGATCGCTAGCTACTGATCGCTAGCTACTGATCTCTAGCTACGGATCGCTAACTACGGATCGCTAACTACGGATCGCTAACTACGGATCGCTAACTATTGATCGCTAACTATTGATCGCTAACTATTGATTTGACTATCGGGGCTCCGCCTCCAGGTCTCACCTGGAAGAGGTTGGTGCTGCTGAAGAACAGGAAGTTGATCCGGGACAGAGACGAGAGGTCTTCTTCACTCAGGGAGGAGCCGGACAGCAGAGACGCAGGAAGGACCACCTGGGCCAGGGGGCGGGGCCTCTGGGCCTGGAACTCAACCTGAGGGGGGGATTCATGGGGTTACCTGTGAGTGGGTGGAGTTACCTGTGTGTGGGTCGGTGGAGTTCCCTGTGAGTGGGTGGAGTTACCTGTGTGTGGGTGGAGTTCCTGTGAGTGGGTGGAGTTCCCTGTGAGTGGGTGGAGTTCCCTGTGAGTGGGTGGAGTTACCTGTGTGTGAGTCGGTGGAGTTCCCTGTGAGTGGGTGGAGTTACCTGTGAGTGGGTGGAGTTACCTGTGTGTGAGTCGGTGGAGTTCCCTGTGAGTGGGTGGAGTTCCCTGTGAGTGGGTGGAGTTACCTGTGTGTGGGTCGGTGGAGTTCCCTGTGAGTGGGTGGAGTTCCCTGTGTGTGGGTGGAGTTCCTGTGAGTGGGTGGAGTTCCCTGTGTGTGGGTGGAGTTACCTGTGTGTGGGTGGAGTTACCTGTGTGTGGGTGGAGTTCCCTGTGAGTGGGTGGAGTTCCCTGTGAGTGGGTGGAGTTACCTGTGTGTGGGTGGAGTTCCCTGTGAGTGGGTGGAGTTCCCTGTGTGTGGGTGGAGTTCCCTGTGAGTGGGTGGAGTTACCTGTGTGTGGGTGGAGTTACCTGTGTGTGGGTGGAGTTCCCTGTGAGTGGGTGGAGTTACCTGTGTGTGGGTGGAGTTACCTGTGTGTGGGTGGAGTTACCTGTGTGTGGGTGGAGTTCCCTGTGAGTGGGTGGAGTTACCTGTGTGTGGGTGGAGTTCCCTGTGAGTGGGTGGAGTTACCTGTGTGTGGGTGGAGTTACCTGTGAGTGGGTGGAGTTACCTGTGTGTGGGTGGAGTTACCTGTGTGTGGGTGGAGTTCCCTGTGAGTGGGTGGAGTTACCTGTGTGTGGGTGGAGTTACCTGTGTGTGGGTGGAGTTCCCTGTGTGTGGGTGGAGTTCCCTGTGAGTGGGTGGAGTTACCTGTGTGTGGGTGGAGTTCCCTGTGTGTGGGTGGAGTTCCCTGTGAGTGGGTGGAGTTACCTGTGTGTGGGTGGAGTTACCTGTGTGTGGGTGGAGTTCCCTGTGTGTGGGTGGAGTTCCCTGTGTGTGGGTGGAGTTACATGTGTGTGGGTGGAGTTCCCTGTGTGTGGGTGGAGTTCCCTGTGTGTGGGTGGAGTTACTTGTGGGTCGGTGGAGTTCGGAGCTGTGAAGGCGCTGAAGGAGGTGCCGGTGAAGGTGGAGGTGTTGAAGGTGGAGATCCCCACCGCCAGGTGTCTGGAGCTCAGGCTGAGGGACGGACCCTCAAACTGGATCTTCTGAACCAGCCTATCAACTGTCTTCAGGGCCCTGAGGGGGAGGAGCCAAGACTCATGAACACAGAGACACTGAGTCTGAAGAGGAAGGGACAGTAGAGTTATAGAGTAGAGATGTAGAGCAGAGTAGAGATGTAGAGCAGAGATGTAGAGTAGAGATGTAGAGCAGAGTAGAGATGTAGAGTAGAGATGTAGAGTAGAGATGTAGAGCAGAGCAGAGATGTAGAGTAGAGATGTAGAGTAGAGATGTAGAGCAGAGTAGATATGTAGAGAAGAGATGTAGAGCAGAGATGTAGAGTAGAGATGTAGAGTAGAGATGTAGAGCAGAGTAGAGATGTAGAGTAGAGTAGAGATGTAGAGCAGAGATGTAGAGTAGAGATGTAGAGTAGAGATGTAGAGCAGAGTAGAGATGTAGAGTAGAGATGTAGAGCAGAGTAGAGATGTAGAGTAGAGATGTAGAGCAGAGCAGAGATGTAGAGTAGAGATGTAGAGTAGAGATGTAGAGCAGAGCAGATATGTAGAGTAGAGATGTAGAGTAGAGATGTAGAGCAGAGTAGAGATGTAGAGCAGAGATGTAGATTAGAGTAGAGATGTAGAGCAGAGATGTAGAGTAGAGTAGAGATGTAGAGCAGAGATGTAGAGTAGAGGGACTAGAGGCCAGTAGAGGCAGTAGAGGGCGGGTACCTCTCCGAGGTGGCGGCGGGCGCCGCCCCTGAGCTCATGACGTTGGACATGATGAGGACCACGGTGGACGCCAGCGAGCTGTTGATGGTCGCCACGCTCACCAGCTGCTTCACCTTCGTCACTACTTTGGACACCTGGAGGTGAAGAAGAGGAGAAGATGAAGAAGAGGAGAAGATGAAGAAGAAGTCGCTCTTCATCAGGAAGTCCCTCCCAGCACTGGCCCCGCCCCCACCTCCTCATTGGACAGCTCGTTGTTGGTGATGACAGCGAGCTGAACCGCCACCTCCGCCGCGTTCTCTGAACACACAAACAAACAAACAAACAAACAAACAAACAAACAATACTTTACACTCTGTTTCATTCATCTTTGTAGTCAATTAAAGACAGTTTTTACATTCTCATCTTTTCTTTTCTCAACGTATTTTAAGTTTGAGAGTGTGTGTGTGTGTGAGTGTGTGTCTGTCTGTTTGTGTGAGTGTGTGCATGAGTGTGTGAGTGTGTACGAGTGTGTGTGTGATTGTGAGTGTGTGTGTGTACGAGTGTGAGTGTGTGTGTGATTGTGTGTGTGAGTGTGTGTACGAGTGTGTGTGTGTGTGTACAAGTGTGTGTGTGATTGTGTGTGTGTGTGTGTACGAGTGTGTGTGTGATTGTGTGTGTGTGTGTGTGTGTGAGTGTGTGTACGAGTGTGTGTGTGATTGTGTGTGTGTGTGTGTGTGAGTGTGTGTACA
>CM070101.1:20152427-20154927 GCA_036178185.1 Liparis tanakae
AGCTCCCACCGACATCCCCGCCTGGTTCTGAGGAGGCGAGGAAGAGGGAGGATTGCTGAGGAGGAGCAGAGGATGGAAGAGGAAGGGTAGCGGACCGGAGTGGAGGAGAGGAGGAGACAGGAACCAGGGTATGAGAGGAGGGGACGGGAAGGGAGGTCAGAATGTGTGAGGTAACAACACAAGAGGAGTTGAAGGAGGAGGAAGGAGGAGGGAAAGAAACTGGAAGGAGGGAAGAGGAGGAGAAGGGAGGAGGGAAAGAGACTGGAAGGAGGTTGGAGGAGGAGGAGGGAGGAGGAGGGAAAGAGACTGGAAGGAGGGAAGAGGAGGAGGAAGGAGGAGGGAATGAGACTGGAAGGAGGTTGGAGGAGGAGGAGGGAGGAGGAGGGAAAGAGACTGGAAGGAGGGAAGAGGAGGAGGAAGGAGGAGGGAATGAGACTGGAAGGAGGGAAGAGGAGGAGAAAGGAGGAGGGAATGAGACTGGAAGGAGGGAAGAGGAGGAGGAAGGAGGAGGGAATGAGACTGGAAGGAGGTTGGAGGAGGAGGAGGGAGGAGGAGGGAAAGAGACTGGAAGGAGGGAAGAGGACGAGGAAGGAGGAGGGAATGAGACTGGAAGGAGGGAAGAGGAGGAGAAAGGAGGAGGGAAAGAGACTGGAAGGAGGGTGGAGGAGGTGGAGGAGGAGCGGTGGCTGTCGAGAGGGAACGCAAACATATGAGAAGAAGTCCAGGGTCCAGGGTCCGGAGTGGAGGCTCCGTTCTCCTCCGGGACCCCGGACGAGTCCTCATCGCCCGGTGTTCCCGGTGTTCCCGGTGTTCCCGGTGTTCCCGGTGTTGCCGGTGGCCCCGGTGGCCTGGTCCAGTTAGACACGTGTTTGTTCTTTCTGTTGCTCGGCACTGATGATGACGAGGACGATGAAGACAACTCCTTCGCCCCCGAGGCCCCTCCTCTCCGTTGGGGGGCCGGTGGTCCCTGAGACGGGAGGGAAAGCGCCGCTTCAGGGTCTGGACTTGAGGTTGCGGTCTCCTCCGAGGAAACGGTGGTCTGAGTTCTTCGGGCGCGCTGGAGGTCTGGTGGATCCGGTTTGGTGATGGGAAGCGGGGTCCTGGGGGTCCTGGGGGTCCTGGGGGTCCTGGGGGTCCTGGGGGACGCTGTGCTTCTTCCTCCAGTCGGCCTCCTCCTGCCCTGCCAGACCAACGGGGTGGAGATGAACCCCAGGGAGGTCTTGGAGCTGCTATGGCCTCTGGGTCTGGGGAGGGGGGCTGCAGGGCGAGGGCGGGAGGGTTCAGCTGGACCTAGGAGTCCGGGGGTCGAGTCCCGGGGACCAGGGCCTCGGGTCGGAGGGGCCGCCCGACCGGCTACAAGGGAGGCCTTCCCAAGGGGGGGGGGAGCGAGCCCGGCGGCGGCTGCAGCTCTGGGTGCCGTCGAGGATCCCACGGCACGCCGGGCCTGGACTGGCCTGGTCGGGCGGGTCATGGAGGGGTCACACCGGCGGCAGCCGAGGCCCTCGCTGGGGCCGGCGTGAGGAAACAGGTCACAGGTCACACGTTAGAGGAGTTTCACACGACAACAACACAATAATCTAACAGCGGCGGTCGGCACACGGAGGGGAAGTCGACGGCTAAAACACGTCCCTCAGCTGAGCGGAGACAGTCCTCCTGGACAAGGAGAGGACTCTCACCAGATCAGCTTCTGAAGGGGTTGGTCATGAGGAAAGAAGCCGAGCAGAAGGCGACTCCATCAGAGAGATCAAGGCCCTCGTGAGAAGAGAATTTAAAATGAGATCTGAGGTTGTTCATCAGAGAGCTGAAGACGTGAAACACGGCGGCGGGGAAGGGACACTTCCTGGATTCATAACCAACGACAGAAAACAATAGATAACTGAAAGGAAGACTTTGGTTTCCCTGCATGAGCACCGAACCCCCCGGACTGGTTGAGGATAGGTTGAGGATAGGTTGAGGACAGGTTGAGGATAGGTTGAGGATAGGTTGAGGACAGGTTGAGGACAGGTTGAGGATAGGTTGAGGACAGGTTGAGGACAGGTTGAGGACAGGTTGAGGATAGGTTGAGGATAGGTTGAGGATAGGTTGAGGACAGGTTGAGGACAGGTTGAGGACAGGTTGAGGATAGGTTGAGGACAGGTTGAGGACAGGTTGAGGACAGGTTGAGGACCTTAGTTGTATTTGTAAACGATGAAGCCTCGATGACCACCAACGTTAGTCACGGAGTTCCACAAGGTTCTGTGCTTGGACCAATTCTATTGACCTTATACATGCTTCCTTTGGGCAATATTATCAGGAAACACTCCATAAACTTTCATTGTTATGCAGATGATACTCAACTATATCTATCGATAAAACCAGAGGAGACTAACCAACTCACTAAAATTCAAGCATGTCTTAGTGACATAAAAACATGGATGACCGGCAACTTCTTGATGTTAAACTCAGACAAAACCGAAGTAATTCTCTTAGGTCAACTCCTTATTATCAGGCTGCTCTATAA
>CM070101.1:20157427-20159927 GCA_036178185.1 Liparis tanakae
GTGTGTGTCTGTGTGTGTGTGTGTGTCTGTGTGTGTGTGTGTGTGTGTCTGTGTGTGTGTGTGTCTCTGTGTGTGTGTGTCTCTGTGTGTGTGTGTGTGTGTGTGTGTGTGTGTGTGTGTGTGTGTGTGTGTGTGTGTGTCTGTGTGTGTGTGTGTGTGTGTGTGTGTGTGTGTGTGTGTGTCTCTGTGTGTGTGTGTGTGTGTGTCTGTGTGTGTGTGTGTGTGTCTGTGTGTGTGTGTGTGTGTGTGTGTCTGTGTGTGTGTGTGTGTGTGTCTCTGTGTGTGTGTGTGTCTCTGTGTGTGTGTGTGTGTCTCTGACTCACTGCAGCTCAGCCCCGTGTCGGTGCGTGCCGACCCGTTGGGGACGCTCCAGTGGCCGTTGTCCCAGTCGATGACGTTGCCCACGGCGCCGCAGCCCAGAGCGGCGAGCTGCGGCGCCGTCATGGCGTAGTCCCACAGCCGCAGGTTGTAGATGTTCCCGTTGAAGCTGTGGGGCCCTGAACGCACCGAGGAGTGAAGGGTTTATTCACTCCATTAGGGGTTTATTCACTTCTATTGACCTCGCTCAGCCTTTTATTAACTTTAACTTTAAGCGTTTTAATTAAAGCTCACTATGTGTTTTAATTAAAGCTCACCAGGTGTTTTAATTAAAGCTCACCAGGTGTGTTAATTAAAGCTGACCAGGTCAATGGACCATCTGTGTTCTTACTATCGCTCCTCGTCTCAGCCTCAGGGCTCACCTCCTAACCGGAACTGTCCACCAGGGGGCACCGAGCGGCCGCTGGAGGAGGAGCAGGTCTCGGCCCAGTAGTTCCCGTTGAAGAAGACTCCCACGCGGCCGCTGGAGGAGGTCCAGAGGACGCAGTACGGCCTCATGGAGGAGGGGAAGTGGGCGGAGGAGAGGATGGAGGCGATGGGGCAGACGACTCCGTCCACCATCAGCTTCATGCCGGAGCCGTCGGAGCCCAGACTCAGAGCCTCGGCTCCCCCGAGGGCCACGTAGCTGAAGAGCCACTCCCTCTGTTCAGGAACCAAGAGAACCCACGTCACACCCAGCAGGGGCTTCTATACAACCAGAGGAGCCCCCTGGTGGTCAGGGGAGAGAATGCAGCTCTAACACATGAAGCAGGGGCTTCTATACAACCAGAGGACTTCTATACAACCAGAGGTGCCCCAAAGTGACCCTCTGACTTCAACACACTAGAGTTCTGGTGAAGTGCGGTGGACTTTTCCATCTAACACAAGGGCTCCTCCAAAGCTCCAGCTCACCTGGGGGGTTGGGGCGGCTCACCTGGGGGGTTGGGGCGGCTCACCTGGGGGGTTGGGGCGGCTCACCTGGGGGGTGACTCACCTGCTGCTGGCCGCTGCGCTCCGCCTCGAAGCAGAGCGTCAGCTCACTGAGCGACGGGAAGGACACGGAGCTGGAGACCTGGACCAACCGGCTCCCTTTGGGGAGGGAGACCTTCTGGTTTCTCAGGGCCACGGCAACTGGAGAGAAGGATGGAAGAGAGGAGAGGAGAGGAGAAGAGGAGAAGAGGAGAAGAGGAGAGGAGAAGAGGAGAGGAGAGGAGGAGAAGAGGAGAAGAGAGGAGAGGAGAGGGGAGGGGAGGAGAGGAGAAGAGGAGAGGAGAGGAGAGGAGAGGAGAGGAGGAGAAGAGAGGAGAAGGAGCAGCTCTCTTTTTTGGGTTTCGTTGGTGTCCGTCTTTTCAAAGTAAGAGCGCAGTGAGCGCCCAGATCTGCGGTGGACCAGAGGAGCCTGAACCTACCGTGGCGGAAGCTCACGCTGAAGCCCCTCTTCTGCACGCTGAAGTCGGAGGTCAGCTGCAGCTCCATCACGTTGCCCGTGGAGTTGAGCGTCAGCCCGCTGGCCGTCGGGCCGCAGAACTTCACGTCGGCGCTGCCCGTGCTCACCAGCACCCGGTCGTAGATGCAGCCCGGCGCCTCCTCCAGGTCAAAGTCGAGGAAGGAGAGCTGGACGATGAAGCCGGCGGGGGCCTGCATGGTCCACTTACAGGCCTGAGAGTTGGGGTATTTGTGGGGGTAGCAGGGCGAGGTGAACTGCCCCTGGGCCTCCGTCAGCACCACGGTGCAGGAGGTGGAGCTGCAGCCCAGCACTGCAGGCGATGGTGGGAGGACACACTCATGAGCTTTAAGACGCACAACCGCCACGGAAGGCACTCAGAAGACAAGGTGCTAGTAGACAAGGACACGAGGAGAGAGGACATTGTTGAGAGGTGGACCCGGAACCAGGTGGAAATCATCAAGAGGAGGCAAGACGTGACATCAGCATCAACCAACCAATCAACCAATCAATCAACCAATCAATCAACCAACCAACCAACCAATCAACCAATCAATTAACTAATCAACCAATGAACCAAACAATCAATTAACCAACCAATCAATCAAACAACCAACCAATCAATCAATGAACCAATCAACCAACCAACCAATCAATCAACCAATCAACCAACCAACCAATCAATCAATGAACCAATCA
>CM070101.1:20164927-20192427 GCA_036178185.1 Liparis tanakae
AAACATGAGACTGAAACATGGGACTGAAACATGGACTGAAACATGGAGACTGAAACATGGAGACTGAAACATGAGGACTGAAACATGGAGACTGAAACATGAGGACTGAAACATGGGACTGGAACATGGAGACTGAAACATGGAGACTGGAAACATGAGGACTGAAACATGGAGACTGAAACATGGAGACTGAAACATGGAGACTGAAACATGAGGACTGAAACATGTAGAGACTGAAACATGGAGGACTGGAAACATGGAGACTGAAACATGAGGACTGAAACATGAGACTGAAACATGGACTGAAACATGGAGACTGAAACATGGAGGACTGAAACATGGAGACTGAAACATGGACTGAAACATGGAGACTGAACATGAGGACTGAAACATGGAGACTGAAACATGGAGACTGAAACATGGAGACTGGAAACATGGACTGAAACATGGAGACTGGAAACATGGAGACTGAACCATGAGGACTGAAACATGGAGACTGAAACATGGACTGAAACATGGAGACTGAAACATGGAGACTGAAACATGGAGACTGAAACATGAGGACTGAAACATGGAGGACTGAAACATGGAGACTGAAACATGGACTGAAACATGGAGACTGAAACATGGACTGAAACATGGAGACTGAAACATGGAGACTGAAACATGGAGACTGAAACATGGAAACTGAAACATGATCACTTAAACATGGAGACTGAAACATAAACATGGAGACTGAAACATGAGGACTGAAACATGGGACTGAAACATGCTGACATACATGGAGACTGAAACATGGAGACTGAAACATGGAGACTGAAACATGGGACTGAAACATGGAGACTGAAACATGGAGACTGAAACATGGAGACTGGAAACATGGGACTGAACATGGAGAGGACTGAAACATGGAGACTGAAACATGAGACTGAAACATGAGGACTGAAACATGGAGACTGGAAACATGAGACTGAAACATGGAGACTGAAACATGGAGACTGAAACATGGACTGAAACATGGAGACTGGAAACATGAGGACTGAAACATGGACTGAAACATGGAGGACTGGAAACATGGAGACTGAAACATGGAGACTGAAACATGGAGACTGAAACATGGAGACTGAAACATGAGGACTGAAACATGGGAAACATAAGGACTGAAACATGGAAACTGAAACATGGAGACTGAAACATGGAGACTGAAACATGGAGACTGAAACATGAGGACTGAAACATGGAGACTGAAACATGGAGACTGAAACATGGAGACTGAAACATAAGGACTGAAACATGGAGACTGGAAACATGAGACTGAAACATGGAGACTGGAAACATGGAGACTGGAAAC
Organism: Liparis tanakae; assembly: GCA_036178185.1. NCBI lineage: Eukaryota > Metazoa > Chordata > Actinopteri > Perciformes > Liparidae > Liparis > Liparis tanakae. The sequence continues at coordinate 20,166,279 of CM070101.1, forward strand.
ATGGAGACTGGACTGAAACATCTGGAAAACATGAAACATGGAGACTGAAACATGGGACTGAAACATGGAGACTGAAACATGGAGACTGAAACATGAGGACTGAAACATGGAGACTGAAACATGAGGACTGAAATATGGGAAACATAAGGACTGAAACATGGTGACTGAAACATGGAGACTGAAACATGAGGACTGAAGCATGGAGACTGAAACATGGAGACTGAAACATGGACTGAAACATGGAGACTGAAACATGGAGACTGGAAACATGAGGACTGAAACATGGAGACTGAAACATGAGACTGAAACATGGAGACTGGAAACATGGGACTGAACATGGACTGAAACATGGGACTGAAACATGGAGACTGAAACATGAGGACTGAAACATGGAGACTGAAACATGGAGACTGAAACATGGAGACTGAAACATGGAGACTGAAACATGAGGACTGAAACATGGAGACTGAAACATGAGGACTGGAAACATGACTGAAACATGTAGACTGAAACATGGAGACTGAAACATGGAGACTGAAACATGGAGACTGAAACATGGAGACTGAAACATGAGGACTGAAACATGGAGACTGAAATATAAGGACTGAAACATGGAGACTGAAACATGGAGACTGAAACATGGAGACTGAAACATGAGGACTGAAACATGGAGACTGAAACATGGAGACTGAAACATAAGGACTGAAACATGGAGACTGAAACATGGAGACTGAAACATGGAGACTGAAACATGGAGACTGAAACATGAGGACTGAAACATGGACTGGAAACATGGAGACTGAAACATAAGGACTGAAACATGAAGACTGAAACATGAGGACTGAAACATGGAGACTGAAACATGGAGACTGAAACATGAGGACTGAAACATGGAGACTGAAACATGAGGACTGAAACATGGAGAGTGAAACATGGAGACTGAAACATGGAGACTGAAACATGGACTGAAACATGGACTGAAACATAAGGACTGAAACATGGAGACTGAAACATGGAGACTGAAACATGAGGACTGAAACATGGAGACTGAAACATGAGGACTGAAACATGGAGACTGAAACATGAGGACTGAAACATGGGAAACATAAGGACTGAAACATGGAGACTGAAACATGAGACTGAAACATGGAAACATGAGGACTGAAACATGAGACTGAACATGGAGACTGAAACATGAGAGACTGGAAACATGGAGACTGAAACATGAGACTGAAACATGGAGACTGAAACATGGGACTGAAACATGGAGACTGAAACATGGAGACTGAAACATGGACTGAAACATGGGACTGGAAACATGGAGACTGAAACATGGAGACTGGAAACATGAGGACTGAAACATGGAGACTGAAACATGAGGACTGAAACATGGACTGAACATGGGACTGAACATGGAGACTGAAACATGGAGACTGGAAACATGGAGACTGAAACATGAGACTGAAACATGGAGACTGAAACATGGAGACTGAAACATGAGGACTGGAAACATGGAGACTGAAACATGGAGACTGAAACATAGGACTGAAACATGGAGACTGAAAAGGACTGAAACATGGAGACTGAAACATGGGGACTGGAACATGGAGACTGAAACATGGAGACTGAAACATGGAGACTGAAACATGAGAGGACTGAAACATGGAGACTGAAACATGAGACTGGAAACATGGAGACTGAAACATGGAGACTGAAACATGAGGACTGAAACATGGAGACTGAAACATGGAGACTGAAACATGAGGACTGAAACATGGAGACTGAAACATGAGGACTGAAACATGGAGACTGAAACATGAGGACTGAAACATGAGGACTGAAACATGGAGACTGAAACATGAGGACTGAAACATGGAGACTGAAACATAAGGACTGAAACATGGAGACTGAAACATGGAGACTGAAACATGGAGACTGAAACATAAGGACTGAAACATGGAGACTGAAACATGAGGACTGAAACATGGAGACTGAAACATGAGGACTGAAACATGGAGACTGAAACATGAGGACTGAAACATGGAGACTGAAACATGGAGACTGAAACATGGAGACTGGAAACATGGAGACTGAAACATGGAGACTGAAACATGAGGACTGAAACATGGAGACTGAAACATGAGGACTGAAACATGGGAAACATAAGGACTGAAACATGGAGACTGAAACATGGAGACTGAAACATGAGGACTGAAACATGGAGACTGAAACATGAGGACTGAAACATGGAGACTGAAACATGAGGACTGAAACATGGGAAACATAAGGACTGAAACATGGAGACTGAAACATGGAGACTGAAACATGAGGACTGAAACATGGAGACTGAAACATGGAGACTGAAACATGAGGACTGAAACATGGAGACTGAAACATAAGGACTGAAACATGGAGACTGAAACATGGAGACTGAAACATGGAGACTGAAACATGGAGACTGAAACATAAGGACTGAAACATGGAGACTGAAACATGGAGACTGAAACATGGAGACTGAAACATGGAGACTGAAACATGAGGACTGAAACATGGGAAACATAAGGACTGAAACATGGAGACTGAAACATGGAGACTGAAACATGAGGACTGAAACATGGAGACTGAAACATGGAGACTGAAACATAAGGACTGAAACATGGAGACTGAAACATGGAGACTGAAACATAAGGACTGAAACATGGAGACTGAAACATGGAGACTGAAACATGGACTGAAACATGGAGACTGGAAACATGGAGACTGAAACATGGAGACTGAAACATGGGACTGAAACATGGAGACTGGAAACATGAGAGACTGAAACATGGAGACTGAAACATGGAGACTGGAAACATGAGGAGACTGAAACATGGAGACTGGAAAACATGAGACTGAAACATGGGACTGAAACATGGAGACTGAAACATAAGGACTGAAACATGGAGACTGAAACATGGAGACTGAAACATGGACTGAAACATGGAGACTGAAACATGGAGACTGAAACATGGAGACTGAAACATGGAGACTGAAACATGGAGACTGAAACATGGAGACTGAAACATGAGGACTGAAACATGGAGACTGAAACATGAGGACTGAAACATGGAGACTGAAACATGGAGACTGAAACATAAGGACTGAAACATGGAGACTGAAACATGGAGACTGAAACATGGAGACTGAAACATGAGGACTGAAACATGGAGACTGAAACATGGAGACTGGAAACATGGAGGACTGAAACATGGAGACTGAAACATGAGGACTGAAACATGGAGACTGAAACATGGAGACTGAAACATAAGGACTGAAACATGAAGACTGAAACATAAGGACTGAAACATGGAGACTGAAACATGGAGACTGAAACATGAGGACTGAAACATGGAGACTGAAACATGGAGACTGAAACATGAGGACTGAAACATGGAGACTGAAACATGGAGACTGAAACATGGAGACTGAAACATGGAGACTGAAACATGGAGACTGAAACATGGAGACTGAAACATGAGGACTGAAACATGGAGACTGAAACATAAGGACTGAAACATGGAGACTGAAACATGGAGACTGAAACATGGAGACTGAAACATGAGGACTGAAACATGGAGACTGAAACATGGAGACTGAAACATGGAGACTGAAACATGGAGACTGAAACATAGACTGAAACATGGAGACTGAAACATGGAGAAACATGAGGACTGGAAACATGGAGACTGAAACATGAGGACTGAAACATGGAGAAACATCAGGACTGAGACATGGAGACTGAAACATGGAGACTGAAACATGGAAACATGGAGACTGAAACATGGAGACTGAAACATAAGGACTGAAACATGGAGACTGAAACATGAGGACTGAAACATGGAGACTGAAACATGAGGACTGAAACATGGAGACTGAAACATGGAGACTGAAATATAAGGACTGAAACATGGAGACTGAAACATGGAGACTGAAACATGGAGACTGAAACATGGAAACTGAAACATGGAGACTGAAACATGGAGACTGAAACATGGAGACTGAAACATGAGGACTGAAACATGGGAAACATAAGGACTGAAACATGGAGACTGAAACATGAGGACTGAAACATGGGAAACACAAGGACTGAAACATGGAGACTGAAACATGGAGACTGAAACATGAGGACTGAAACATGGAGACTGAAACATGGAGACTGAAACATGGAGACTGAAACATAAGGACTGAAACATGGAGACTGAAACATGAGGACTGAAACATGGAGACTGAAACATGGAGACTGAAATATAAGGACTGAAACATGGAGACTGAAACATGGAGACTGAAACATGGAGACTGAAACATGGAGACTGAAACATGGAGACTGAAACATGAGGACTGAAACATGGAGACTGAAACATAAGGACTGAAACATGGAGACTGAAACATGAGGACTGAAATATGGAGACTGAAACATGGAGACTGAAACATAAGGACTGAAACATGGAGACTGAAACATGGAGACTGAAACATGGAGACTGAAACATGAGGACTGAAACATGGAGACTGAAACATGGAGACTGAAACATAAGGACTGAAACATGGAGACTGAAACATGGAGACTGAAACATGGAGACTGAAACATAAGGACTGAAACATGGAGACTGAAACATGAGGACTGAAACATGGAGACTGAAACATGGAGACTGTAACATGGAGACTGAAACATGAAGACTGAAACATGGAGACTGAAACATGAGGACTGAAACATGAGGACTGGAAACATGGAGACTGAAACATGGAGACTGAAACATGGAGACTGAAACATGAGGACTGAAACATGGAGACTGAAACATGAGGACTGAAACATGGAGACTGAAACATGAGGACTGAAACATGGAGACTGAAACATGGAGACTGAAACATGGAGACTGAAACATGGAGACTGAAACATGGAGACTGAAACATGAGGACTGAAACATGGAGACTGAAACATGGAGACTGAAACATAAGGACTGAAACATGGAGATTGAAACATGGAGACTGAAACATGAGGACTGAAACATGAGGACTGAAACATGGAGACTGAAACATGGAGACTGAAACATGGAGACTGAAACATGGAAACTGAAACATGGAGACTGAAACATGGAGACTGAAACATGGAGACTGAAACATGAGGACTGAAACATGGGAAACATAAGGACTGAAACATGGAGACTGAAACATGAGGACTGAAACATGGGAAACACAAGGACTGAAACATGGAGACTGAAACATGGAGACTGAAACATGAGGACTGAAACATGGAGACTGAAACATAAGGACTGAAACATGGAGACTGAAACATGGAGACTGAAACATGAGGACTGAAACATGGAGACTGAAACATGAGGACTGAAACATAGAGACTGAAACATGGAGACTGAAACATGAGGACTGAAACATAGAGACTGAAACATGGAGACTGAAACATAAGGAGTGAAACATAGAGACTGAAACATGGAGACTGAAACATGAGGACTGAAACATGGAGACTGAAACATGAGGACTGAAACATAGAGACTGAAACATGGAGACTGAAACATAAGGACTGAAACATGGAGACTGAAACATAAGGACTGAAACATGGAGACTGAAACATAAGGACTGAAACATGGAGACTGAAACATGGAGACTGAAACATAAGGACTGAAACATGGAGACTGAAACATGAGGACTGAAACATGGAGACTGAAACATAAGGACTGAAACATGGAGACTGAAACATGGAGACTGAAACATGGAGACTGAAACATGGAGACAGCAGCAGAACCAACGGGGGAATGAAGAACATCTGAAACATGGGATGAAGCACCTTTAATTCTCAGGTTGCATCTTCACTGAAACTTTACTGAATGTCTTAAAGCCCTTGAAGTATTTCACTTCCTGTTTACTGATGACAGCCAATGGGTGAAGAGCTCCCTGTCAACAGGGACTGTGCAGACCGTCTGTATCGCAGTCAACAAAGTAAACTCATCATCTGTATCATGAAGTTTAAAAGGATCCTATAACATAAAGATCTGGTCACACTTTTCAGTCAGTTTGTTCGCAGCTGAACTTGAACGCCTCGTGGTGCGTTCAAGGACCTGGACGTGACTCGTGAGCTGACTTTAACTGTGAACTCAGACACCAGTACTCCTCCTGCCGGACCCACCGTGTCGGTGCAGGCTCATCCAGACCAGGACTGGGAGGAGCTGACGGAGGCTCCACCCTCCTCCTCCTCCTCCTCCTCCTCCTCCTCCTCCTCCTCCACAGGACTCCCTATAGGAGCAGAACGGGGAGATCATCAGAACAACTCAGAATACAAAGAGGTGCTTCTCACTCCCGGCTCCAGAGTTTCCTGGATGGATCCAGTAGATTAATATGGACTCAGTCCACGGTTCTGGTTCAGGTTCTGGTAAACCGGTTCAGGTTCTGGTTTTGGTTCTGGTGAACCGGTTCAGGTTCTGGTGAACTGGTTCTGGTTTTGGCTCTGGTGAATCGGTGACCGGTTCTGGTTCTGACCCAGAGGGAACCCCAGACCCAGTCCTTCAGGAATCTCATATGAACATGACGGACAGCATAGGATTATAAACATTTATTATATATAAATACATTTCATTTACAATTTTCTAATTCAATAAAAAAGGAAGAAAGGAGGAGGAGGAAAAGGAAGAGGAGGAGGAGGAGGAAGGAAGGAAGCGGAGACAAGGAAACCAGGAGCTGACAGAGTTCTCTTTAGCGCATCGGAGACAAAATGTTCTGTCAATATTCATGATGCTAAGAGTCACTTCCTCCTCTCTTCACTTCCTCCTCTCTCCACTTCCTCCTCTCTTCACTTCCTCCTCTCTTCACTTTCTCCTCTCTTCCCTCCTCCTCTCTCCACTTCCCTTCCTCCTCTCTTCACTTCCTCCTCTCTCCACTTCCTCCTCTCCACTCCTCCTCTCTCCACTTCCTCCTCCTCCCTCTCCTCCACCTCCCTCCTCTCCTCCTCCCTCCCTCCTCCCTTCCTTCCTCCCTCTCCTCTCCCTCCTCTCTTCCCTCCTCCTCTCTCCACTCTCCACTTCCTCCTCTCTTCCCTTCCTCCTCTCTCCACTTCCTCCTCTCTCCACTTCCTCCTCTCTCCACTTCCCTTCCTCCTCTCTCCACTTCCTCTTCTATTTCCTTCCTCCTCTCTCCACTTCCTCCTCTCTCCACTTCCTCATCTCTCCACTTCGTCTTTTCCCTTCCTCCTCTCTCCACTTCCTCCTCTCTCCACTTCCTCCTCTCTCCACTTCCTCCCTTCCTCCTCTCTCCACTTCCTCCTCTCTCCACTTCCTCATCTCTTACCTTCCTCCTCTCTCCACTTCCTCCTCTCTTCCCTTCCTCCTATCTCCACTTCCTCCTCCCTCCACTTCCTCCTCTCTCCACTTCCTCCTCTCCACTTCCTCCTCTCCACTTCCTCTTCTATTTCCTTCCTCCTCTCTCCACTTCCTCCTCTCTCCACTTCCCTCCTCTCCACTTCCTCCTCTATTCCCTTCCTCCTCTCTTTACTTCCTCATCTCTCCACTTCCTCATCTCGCCACTTCGTCTTTTCCCTTCCTCCTCTCTCCATTTCCTCCTCTCTCCACTTCCTCCTCTCTCCACTTCCTCCTCTATTTACTTCCTCCTCTCTACACTTCCTCCTCTATTCTCTTCCTCCTCTCTCCACTTCCTCCTCTATTTCCTTCCTCCTCTCTCCACTTCCTCCTCTCTCCACTTCCCTCCTCTCTCCACTTCCTCCTCTATTCTCTTCCTCATCTCTCCACTTCCACTCTATTCCCTTCCTCCCCTCTTCACTTAATCCTCTCTCCTCTTCCTCCTCTATTCCCTTCCTCATCTCTCCACTTCCTCATCTCTCCACTTTGTCTATTCCCTTCCTCCTCTCTCCACTTCCTCCATGTATACATGAATAAGAATATACAAATATACATATGTGTATGTAAATATTCCTCCTCTCTCCACTTCCTCCCCTATTCCCTTCCTCCTCCCTCCACTTCCTCATCTCTCCACTTCCTCCTCTATTCCCTTCCTCCTCTCTCCACTTCCTCCATGTATACATGAATAAGAATATACAGATATACATGTGTATGTAAATATACATGTATTTATATTTATATATATATATATACATATATATGTACATGTATAGAGTAACTGCCTATATGTAAATATCTCTATATATACACACACCCTATACAAACAAACATGTTATATATACACATACATATATATATACACTGATATATATACACACATGTATATATATATATATATATATATATATACACACATACATGTGTATATATGTACATATACACATGTATATATATATATATATAAACTTCTTCTTCTGACTGACAACAACAACAACAACAACAACAACAACAACAACAACAACAACGTGGACTCACATCACTGAAGCTGCTCCTGAAGTTTCATCTTGATCCTCAAAGTTCAGACAAAACTCACGAAATCCAGAAAGAGACTCGAAGTCTAGAGAGACGGAAAGAGACTGAGAGGAGGAGGGAGAGAGAGGGGGAGGGAGAGAGAGAGGGACTGAGAGAGAGAGAGAAGGGGGGGACAGAGAGAGAGGGGGGGCTGAGAGAGAGGGAGAAGAAGGGAGAGAGGGAGAGAGAGAGAGACTGAGAGAGAGGGCGGGACTGAGAGAGAGAGAGGGGGGACAGAGAGAGAGAGACAGAGAGGAGAAGGAAGAGAGAGAGGGAGGGAGAGAGAGGAGGAGGGAGAGAGAGAGAGAGGGAGAAGAAGGGAGAGAGACTAAGAGGAGGGAGAGAGGGAGGGGGGACTGAGAGAGAGAGAGAGAGGGAGGGGGGACTGAGAGAGAGAGGGAGAAGAAGGGAGAGGGACTAAGAGGAGGAGGGAGAGAGAGAAGGAGGGGGACTGAGAGAGACGGAGAGAGGGAGAGAGAGAGAGAGAGAGAGGGGAGGAGACAGACTCCCGCCCGGGTGAGCTCGCTTCTTCTGCCCGGACGTCGTTTCGGACGTTTTCAAAATAAAAGCCTTCAGATGACTTCAGTTCACTGCAGAATAATTATTAATAACAATAAAGTTATTATTAAACTTCCAATGTTTAATAAGATGAGTAATGTTGCTGATACTTCAGTTCTCTACTGAGACAGGAAACTTTTAATTTGAAAAGCAGATCATCTGAAACAATAAACAACTGTTGTTGTTCTGCCGGTTTCACACGTCGACGTTTCTGCTTCATAAACACGTTCAAACATCCAGGAAGCAGAGTGCACAAGTCTAAGAGGACAATAAACACGTTGAATACATTTAATTAAAAATGAATGAAAAACTCACAAACATCAAAGATATTAAATAAAGTAACTCGAGACATTTGAGCATCATTTCAAATATTTTATTCAAACTGAGAAACGTTAAATAATAGAAAAACCATGAGAAACAAGATGGCCGCCGCTCTCACACAGAATCAACGAACAGGCGCCACCTTCGTTAGCTCCTCACGTAGCATGTCAGCTAACCGCCCCCTTTACGCGCCACACGGCGCGTAAAGGTACCTGTCACAACCTGGACAGGTACCATTAGCTTAGCATCAAGAGTGGAAGCCAGGGGAAACCGTTAGCTGGAAAGCGTTAGCCGGAAAGCGTTAGCCGGCACCTGTACTGATCGGAGAGAAGAGAAGAAAAACCCTGCTGGCTGATAATACTACTTCCTGTCTTTATGCTAAGCTAAGCTAAAGGGCCACCTGAGGGCCAAGAGACGGACTCATGTTACATTTGTCAAACTTTTGATATTTGATTGTTTAAAAGAGAAAACAAAAGGTTTTAATGAGTGGCTTTGATCTCGGGGCCCCTTCCACACAGGCAGCCATTGTTACCAACGGATCGCCATCATGTGTGTGTGTGTGAGTGTGAGAGTGTGTGTGAGTGTGTGTGTGAGTGTGTGTGTGTGAGTGTGTCAGTGTGTGTATGAGAGTGTGTGTGAGTGAGTGTGTGTGAGTGTGAGAGTGTGTGTGTGCATGTGTGTGTGAGCGTGTGTGAGAGTGTGTGTGTGTGAGTGTGTGTGTGCGTGTGTGTGTGAGCGTGTGTGTGAGCGTGTGTGTGTGAGCGTGTGTGTGTGAGCGTGTGTGTGTGAGCGTGTGTGTGTGAGTGTGTCACTCGCTGCCCGTGCTCAGCAGCCTCAGCGCCCTCTGCAGGTTCTGCACCGCCGTGCCCACGTCCTCGTACTGCAGCGCACTGCACGCGTACTTGCAGAGCTTCTGGGCCTTGGTGAAGTCCTCCGGAGTGAGATGGACGCCGCCTGGAGGGGAGGAAGAGGGGGAGGGGGAGGAGGGGGAGGGGGAGGAGGAGGAGGGGGAGGGGGAGTCAGACGCTTCATGCAGAGGGTCCGGTCTCCACCACAAAGAACCGGATTGATGCTGGGAAACTGAGAGTTTGGAGAAGATGGAGAACAAACGTCTTCTCCTCTTCTCAGAGAGAGAGGAAGAGAAAGAGAGAGAGAGAGAGAGAGAGAGAGAGACGGGAAGAGAGAGAGAGAGGGACGGGAAGAGAGAGAGAGAGAGAGAGAGAGAGAGAGAGAGACATCCAACAGGAGAACCAGGACCAGAAGAGAGTCCGGTTTCAGGAATGCCGACACAGCACCTGATGCACTCAGGGGATTGTAGGACCGGTCTGTAGTGTGTGTGTAATGTGTGTGTGTTTGTGTGTATGTGTGTGTGTGTGTTTGTGTGTGTGTGTGTGCTCACCCGGCTGCTGGGCGTTCAGCAGTGTGGGGTCCACAGGAACTGATCTGGGAACAGGAACTGGTTTCACCGTTTCTGTTCAACACAAACAAAACATGTCTTTAGTCTCTGAGACACAGAGAGAGGACACACACCTGAGGGGCGTTGTGGGGACACACACATACCTGAGGGGCGTTGTGGGGACACACACATACCTGAGGGGCGTTGTGGGGACACACACATACCTGAGGGGCGTTGTGGGGACACACACATACCTGAGGGGCGTTGTGGGGACACACACATACCTGAGGGACGTTGTGGGGACACACACACACGTACCTGAGGGGCGTTGTGGGGACACACACACACGTACCTGAGAGGCGTTGTGGGGACACACACGTACCTGAGGGGCGTTGTGGGGACACACACATACCTGAGGGGCGTTGTGGGGACACACACACACGTACCTGAGGGGCGTTGTGGGGACACACACATACCTGAGGGGCGTTGTGGACACACACACACACGTACCTGAGGGGCGTTGTGGGGACACACACATACCTGAGGGACGTTGTGGGGACACACACACACGTACCTGAGGGGCATTGTGGGGACACACACATACCTGAGGGACGTTGTGGGGACACACATACGTACCTGAGGGGCGTTGTGGGGACACACACATACCTGAGGGGCGTTGTGGGGACACACACACACGTACCTGAGGGGCGTTGTGGGGACACACACACACGTACCTGAGAGGCGTTGTGGGGACACACACGTACCTGCGGGGCGTTGTGGGGACACACACATACCTGAGGGGCGTTGTGGGGACACACACATACCTGAGGGGCGTTGTGGGGACACACACATACCTGAGGGACGTTGTGGGGACACACATATGTACCTGAGGGGCGTTGTGGGGACACACACATACCTGAGGGGCGTTGTGGGGACACACACATACCTGAGGGACGTTGTGGGGACACACATATGTACCTGAGGGGCGTTGTGGGGACACACACATACCTGAGGGGCGTTGTGGGGACACACACACGTACCTGAGGGGCGTTGTGGGGACACACACACACGTACCTGAGAGGCGTTGTGGGGACACACACGTACCTGAGGGGCGTTGTGGGGACACACACGTACCTGAGGGGCGTTGTGGGGACACACACACACATACCTGAGGGGCGTTGTGGGGACACACACACACATACCTGAGGGGCGTTGTGGGGACACACACACACGTACCTGAGGGGCATTGTGGGGACACACACACACATACCTGAGGGGCGTTGTGGGGACACGTACCTGAGGGCGGCGGCAGCTCGGCCGGAGTGTTGGCCGGTGCGTGGGCCCCCGGTGGGATCTGGATGTTATTAAAGTTGGTGGTGGGGGTACCAGATGGTCCAAGTCCTGGACTGAAGCCGATCCCTGGTCCGGCACCAGGACCCAGACCCGGGTCCTGGTCCTCGAAGGACCCTGAAGGAGGCCCTCCTCTGAAGGACGCCCCGTGGGAGAACCCCCCCGCTCCGTACTCGTCTACCAGAGACACAAGAGACGGACGGCTTGAGATCACCTTCAGGCCGGCGGTGCGTTCAGGGCCCCTCCAGACCTCCTGGAGACCACTACACCCAGGAGACCACTCCCCCCAGATGGGACTATGACTACTGGGGTAAAGTGGTGACAACTGACCGAAGCTCGACCTTTCGGATCAGCGTGCAGGTCTTGGATCAGTCCAGCGATCCGGCAGACCTCCGATGGGTCTTTAAGATTCTACATCATGATATCACGAGTAGATGAAAGACAGAACCGTAAACAGAACCCGGGGATTCCCCGGTCAGGCCCGGGCCCGGGTCTGACCGGGCCCGGGCCTGACCGGGGAATCCAGATCCGAGTTCAGGGGAGACGGTTAGAATTAAAGTTTCAGTGAGCGGCACCGAGGACGTGGTTCTGTCTCACAGGACCCGCCGGGTCTCTGGTTCCCCAACGTAGACCATCAATACACACACACACACACACACAGTCACACACACAGAAAGAGCATTGTTTCACAGCTGGTCTGCTCTAACTTTCTATTGGCTGGAAGGAATTGGGGAGGAGTGACGAGGGAGGGGGGAGGGAGGAATGGGAGGGGGAGGGGAGGAATGGAGGGGAGGGGAGGGGTTAGAGGGAGGGGAGGAATGGAAGGGGAGGGCGAGAGAGAAAACAACTTCCAAACGCAGAGTTGTAAAAAAATATAAAGAATGTGTTCAGGGACCCGGTTGCATTTTGAAAATGTTGCCAACACACACACTCACACACACACACACTGTGGATTCTGAGGGGCCACGGGGTCTCTGCAGCATCTGGACTCACTTTCACGGGGGAGGTCCAGAGGTTGCGTCACCACCCCCCCCCTCCTCCTCCTCCTCCCCCCCTCCCTCCATGAGGAGGAACAGGAACGTGTGTTGACCTACGAGGCGGCCGACGGAGACCCTGAACGCATCGTTCGTCGTCATTGGGTCGAGGCCAACTGCTAGGCTACGCCCACAAACAGCGGCATGACATCACACGCTTCTCTTTTGTTCCTGTCCTCTAATCTCTCTCCGTCACACCCTCTTCTCTACCCTTCTTTCATTCCCTCGTCCTCTCCTCTCCTCCCTCTTTCCTCATCTACTCCCCTCGTTTCCCCGTTGTCTTTGACTCCCTCTACTCGTTTCCTCCTCTCCTCTCCTCTCTCCTCCTTTCCCAGGATGCACTGGGGTCTGTGTGTCAGTGGCCTGGGGTAGGACCCGGATTCCCTGGAGGAACATCTGTTCTCCGAGGGAGGAGAACCCTGAACCAGACGCTGACATCAAGGTGAAGGCCCAGAGGAAACAAGATGGCGGACCACCTCAGGGTGAAATTCACCAAGACTCGTCATCTTTAAGACTCTCCATCTCGTGATACAGAATACAAGCTGATCGGATAAATTATGTGGGACGAGTCTGTAAAAGCAAACGGCGGAAAATTACAGAAACGACCAGATTGGGTGATTATATGTAGCGCCACCTAGTGTTCAGACTGCACAGGAAGTTATGAGCACTGAACACAAGACACGCCCCTCATATGTTCACCGGCCCATAACTCCTGAACACACGAGAAAAAGATGTTCATGACTATAGAGCAGGGGTCACCAACACCTCATGAAACAGATCCTAGAGCAGGGGTCACCAACCTCTTTGAGACAAGGCTACTTCAAGGGGACTAAATAATCCCAAGGGCGACTCGTTTGATATAAACTTCCCAAAGAACACATTTGCCTGAATCACCTTTTTAACAACGAGCCGCCACTCGCCGTCCTGTGATTGGATGAAGCCTGAAGCTTTTATAACGACGGAGCTTTGATGGTTCTGCCAACATTCTGATGGAGAACAGATGAAGACACGTAGTCATACTAAAGATGTCAGAACAACAGGTCCTCTGCCCACTGTCAGTGTTCAGCCTCATGTTGATAAGAGGAGCTTTAGCTCCGCCTCCTCTCTAAAGCCCCGGATCCATTGAGACACCTGTCAGAGTCAAAGGGAGAGGTCATCACCATGACGATGACCTTCTGCTCTCTGACTCACTGAGATGAAGAGGAACTAGTTCAGTGTCTGATTGACCTTCAATGGAGAACAATGACTCATCAACAGATGACCCTCTGTCATCACTACCTGATGTTCAGGTCACCTGGTGCATCGTTTACTTTCAGCTCATTGGCTCTGGCTCTCTGAGAGGCGCTACTGCAGAGGGAGAGCCACGCAGCAGCCTCCCCCAGGTCCTAGTGCCCAGAGGCGCTACTGCAGAGGGAGAGCCACGCAGCAGCCTCCCCCAGGTCCTAGTGCCCAGAGGCGCTACTGCAGAGGGAGAGCCACGCAGCAGCCTCCCCCAGGTCCTAGTGCCCAGAGGCGCTACTGCAGAGGGAGAGCCACACAGCAGCCTCCCCCAGGTCCTAGTGCCCGGGGTTACGGCCTGTTTGCTCTTTTTTTTGACGGAGCTCAATGTTGATTATTTTAAACCATGACATGCCGTGCGGGCGACCCCCGCGGGTGACCCCTGATCTAGATTAAGAAGAAGATGATGATACATCATCATCATCTAGATGTGCCCAATTGTGGGTTTTTCACCAAATGTAAGTAGGCGGAGCTTAGTGGTGGAGAGGCTTCTTAAAGAGACGGTGCGATGAACGTCTGTGAACCAAATTCAACTCCAGCGATGTGGGTGAGGGGCGTCGTCCGTCCAGCCAGAGTCTAGCTTCCTGCCCGATGTTTTCTTTCCCACGAAGCTCTTCCCAGAATGCACTTCTCTTCCCAGAATGCACTTCTCTTGATTAACACACTCGGTCGATCTCCTCTGGACCCGACTCCGTTCTCCTGAAGGTCACGCTCTGCAGACGAGGCCAGCTCCACGGAAAGGTCAGAGGTACAGAAATATCACCTCTCTCTCCTTCCCCCTCCCTCTCTCCACAAATGCCGGATGAGTCAGCGACATGTTCTTCAGACTGTAATCACTTCATTCTCTCAAACTGCTAATCAGCACACACACACACACACACACACACACACACACACACACACACACACACACACACACACACACACACACACACACACACACACACACACACACACACACACACACACACACACACACACACACACACACACACACACCTGCGTCCATGCCGGTGGGGCCGGCCTCGGGCGTCTCTCCGTTCTTCAGACAGGTGTGGATGTAGGTGGCCTTCCAGCGCGCGTACTTCCTGTGCTGGATGTTCTGGTAGGGGAGAGTCATCTTTAAAGGCAAACGTTGACGTGTATGACATGTATGTGAGCTTTTCAAAATAAGGTGTTAATAAAGAGCGTACCTGCTTCTTACAATAGTTCCTGACACAGATATATATATATATATATATATATATATATATATATATATATATGGCCACGTTAACGCGTTAATCGTGCGTAAACGCATCACTGAATTAACGCCGACAATTATCTTATATCTTATCGCGCGTTAACGCAGGTTTAGTTATTTATTATTGACATGTATTAGAGCTCAGCTGTGTTGCCCCCCCCCCCCCCTCTCAGCCTGATCAGCTGTTGTGCGGCAGGTGAACTCTCTCTCTAGTCGCTAGGTTAAACAGAGAGAGAGAACATCCCCCTTATGAGGAAGTGGTGTCATTGTGACGTCACGCCATATGAGGCGCACCAGCGCCTCCTCCTGGACAAATATAATGACATGCATCCATACATTTATCAACACTCAACAGTGGCAATAAGCTTTAGTTGTGTTTGTTTTGATACCATTGTTTAAGTGGAGATTTACACAAAGTATGTATTTCATTTAACTTTAACTGCTACTATACACACATGCTGATGTTAAGTGTTTGTTTCACAACAGGTGTTATGGCCCTTTAGTTCATCTGGAGCGACATTTAAAATACAAGCTATACACTACTTTAGAACTCATTATTGGAGTTTGCGTCTACAAATGCGATTAATCGGGGACATCATGCGATTAATCGCGATTAAAATTTTAATCGTTGCCCAGCCCTAATATAAATATATATATATATGAGTGTATATATATATATATATATATATATATATATAGATAGATAGATATATATATATACATATATCTATATCTATATACACGTATACATATATATGTATATATCTATATATATGAGTGTATATATATATATATATATACACTCTTGTATTGAATCAATTTAGAGTTTTTAATATTTATATTTTTCTATAAAACAATTTGATTAAACCTTTTCCACTTGGTTTAACGTGTGTGTGTGTGTGTGTGGCTGTGTGTGTGTGTGTGTGTGGGGGGAGGCTGCTCTGGACTGATAAGCGTTCCCACAGATTAGAAACAATGAACTCTAATGTCAGCATGAGGTCATGGGTCAATAGATAAGGGGGGCGGCTCAGACCTGGACCCATGAAGGACTAAGGATCTCAGTCTGTTGTGGACTCCCTTTAGTATCTGGTGCAGGCTCTGGTTCCCCATCACTGACCTGAGACCTGTCGGGTCTGGAACACCCCCCAGACCGCCTGCAGCCGTCTGAGGGGGGCCGACGCTAAAGACCCGATCCCTCTGCAGCGTGACGGGCCGACGGGGTCCTGGACCCGGTCCTGGACCCGGTCCCTTCGTCTTACCTCTTCTGACAGTTCCCCGAACACAGACAGGACGTCCAGCAGCAGACTGGCTGAGTAGAAAGACTTGATCATGTTCCTGGAGGAAGAGGAGGAGAAGAGGAAGAGGAGGAGAAGAGGAAGAGGAGGAGGAGAAGAGGAAGAAGAGGAGAAGAGGAAGAGGAGGAGGAGAAGAGGAAGAAGAGGAGGAGAACAGGAGAGAAAAGGTTAGTTGTTAGTTGAGAGATATATTCAGACACACACACACACACACACACACACACACACACACACCTTTGGTGGAATAAGAAACTTCCTCCGACATGTTGCTGCTCAGGAGCTACAAGGAGGCCATTCATGTTCCTCACCTTCTGTGAGTGTGTGTGTGTGTGTGTGTGTGTGTGTGTGTGTGTGTGTGTGTGTGTGTGTGTGTGTGTGTGTGTGTGTGTGTGTGTGTCATGAGTGCCGGTAAATGGGGGCTGTGGCTGCTTTAAACTCAGCCCTATACGATGTTTATGAAACATGAATCCTTCTGACGACAGTATTTGGTTTAATTGCATCCAGATTAATGTTCCGTGTTGCCATGGTGACGCAGAGTTCACCTAGCAACAGAGTTCTCAAGCCTTAATCTACCGACTGCGTGAAGTTATGTAAACATAAAGGGATAAGAGGTCAGGATGTGACTCACGTCTTATTCCTGTTCCTCTAAATAATCACCAGGGGGCGACTCCTCTGGTTGTATAGAAGTCTATGCTTCATGTGTTAAAGCTGCATTCTCTCTCCTGACCACCAGGGGGCCACTCCTCTGGTTGTATAGAAGTCTATGCTTCGTGTGTAAAGCTGCCTTCTCTCTCCTGACCACCAGGGGGTGACTCCTTTGGTTGTATAGAAGTCTATGCTTCACGTGTTAAAGCTGCATTCTCTCTCCTGACCACCAGGGGGCCACTCCTCTGGTTGTATAGAAGTCTATGCTTCACGTGTTAAAGCTGCATTCTCTCTCCTGACCACCAGGGGGTGACTCCTCTGGTTGTATAGAAGTCTATGCTTCACGTGTTAAAGCTGCATTCTCTCTCCTGACCACCAGGGGGTTACTCCTCTGGTTGTATAGAAGTCTATGCTTCACGTGTTAAAGCTGCATTCTCTCTCCTGACCACCAGGGGGCGACTCCTTTGGTTGTATAGAAGTCTATGCTTCACGTGTTAAAGCTGCATTCTCTCTCCTGACCACCAGGGGGTGACTCCTCGAGGAACATTTCAGAATCATGAATCATCCAGAAAGAAATCCTTTAATTCCCTGAAACTGGATTCACTTCACGCCGGATGACATCATCAAAGGAACCTTACGGAGAGAGAGGAGACGAGAGGGCGAGAGAAAACAAACAGAGGAAGGCAGAGGGGAGGATACAAGGAGAGAGGAAACAAAGGGGAGGCAGAGAGGAAAGACTAAGGAGAAGGAAGTAGAAACTAAGGAGATGAAACAAAGACAGGAGAAGAGAGGAGAGGAAACGAGAACAGAAGAGGACAGGAGAGGAAGAACAGGAGAGGAAATGAGGAAGGAGAGGGGGAAGGAAAGGAGGAATACCAGGAGAGGAAAGGAGGAAGGAAAGGAGGAAGGAGAGGAGGAAGAGAGGAGGAAGCAGATGAGGAAGCAGGAGGTACTTGTGGAAGCGGCCCTGCCGGTCCTCGGTGTCGGCGTAGAGGAACATCTTCAGGGCGTAGTTCTCGATGTGGGCGTTGCCCACCACCTCCTGGCCGATGGAGTCGTTGTCGCCCAGCTCCTTCTTCATCTGAGGAGGACACGGGAGTCAGAGCCGCTGTGATTGGCTCACAGGCAGAGCCGCTGTGATTGGCTCACACCGGAGCTGTGAGGAGACACTCCACTCAAAAAACACAAGAAAGTTGTCTTCATGTCCAACAAACATCCGATAACACAGAGGAGAGAATCCTCTTAATGCAGGCCCCCCCCCCCCCCCATTACGGAGCCCAGCTGGGCTTCAGGTTTCCTGTAAGACCACTCAAAGAAAACACACTGGTTCCCTCCAGCAGGTGGACCCTGAATGGACACCCTGTCCACGGCTTAGTGTGTGTGTGTGTGTGTGTGTGTGTGTGTGTGTGTCAGAGGAATGTAAGACTTGAGTGCAGGATGAAGGAAGGACACCTGGTCAGGGGAACATAACGAGTCAGAGGAAAACAAACCGAGTGATTAAGATGAGCAACTTTTAAAATGTAAGCAACAACAACAACAACAACAAAAGGTGGCTGAAGGGTCCAGTTATGGAGAACGGATGACGCGACCATCCGCGAGTTGTTTATCAATTCTGTTGTGTTTAAAGGGCCAGCGACGTCAAGGAGCTTGGGGAATCCAGATGTTCCTCTGGTCCAGACCTGTAGAAGCTCCCAGTCCACATGGAGCAGCTCGGGGCTTATGAGGGGCGGGGCTTATGAGGGGCGGGGCTTATGAGGGGCGGGGCTTATGAAGGGCGGGGCTTACAGAGCGTCCCAACGGGGAGGGACAGCCCACAAAGACCGCCAAGCAAAGGGGCGGAGCCACGACGACCACGCGAGGACCGACAGTCTCAGATGTACCTAATAAAGTGGACACAACGATGTATTTACACTCTACAACACACACACACACACACACACACACACACACACAATCTTTATTACTGTCACACAGTCAAGACGTCAACAGGACTCACATCCTGTGTGTGTGTGTGTGTGTGTGTGTGTGTGTGTTTCCATCCTTGTCCACTGCTTCCTTTAATTGGCTCTTAAAAAGAGTCCAGCATCGCCGCGGGACTTCCTCCTCCTCCTCCTCCTCCTCTTTTCTTCCCCCCTCCCCCCCACCTCCTCCTACTCTTTTCTCCTCCTCTTTTCTTCCCCCTCCTCCTTTCTTCCCCCCTCCTCCTCCTCCTCCTCCTCCTCCTCCTCCTCCTCCTCATCATCTCTACCTCCCCCCTCCTCCTCCTCCTCCTCTCTCCCCCCTCCTCATCATATCTACCCCCCCCTCCTCCTCCTCCTCCTCCTCCTCTTACCCCTGCTCCCCCTCCTCATCATCTCTACCTCCCCCCTCCTCCTCCTCCTCCTCCTCCTCCTCCCGTTGGTAAACATGGAGTCTTCTAAATTCTTCTCAGGAGATCAGAAGTTAAATGTTCTGATGTTTCCTCGTATAAACCTGAAGACACGACGTGTTGCAGCTCCTCTCCATCAAGGCTCATTAGTCTGACCCCCGCTGCCCCCCCCCCGACAATAACAACTCTGTAAAATCTAATTGGCTGGGCTCCTGTTGACAAGCAGCCACTTTATATGAAGGACCAACATCAGGCTGTCACTGTGGTGCGTTCAGGCTCCAGGCTGTCACTGTGGTGCGTTCAGGCTCCAGGCTGTCACTGTGGTGCGTTCAGGCTCCAGGCTGTCACTGTGGTGCGTTCAGGCTCCAGGCTGTCATAATAATCAAATCGTTTGGATTTCTTAACCAGACGCAACAAGCGGGCAGTTTCTTTACCCAGAATCCTCTCTGTCGTGGTCTCTCCGGGAGCTCTTGTCTACACATGGGGGCGTGTCCCAGTCTGGTGGTCTGCAGGTCCTGAGGGACCAGAGACCTGCAGGAGGTCTGACTCACCGTCTCCAGCTGGTCCATCAGCTTCACCAGGAACTTCCGGCACTCTGGGGTCTTACTGTCCAGCCTCATGCCGGTCTGCATGGCGTAGAGTCGGCCTGCGGGGGAGGGGGGGGGTGTTAAACACAGAACTCCCACAATGCCTCATTGCTCAGTCCGCCCTCATGACCTTCAGTCCAGTCACCTGTGACCTTCAGCAGACACAAGCTCCTGAGACACACTCACACACAACTCCACAGAGCCCCCCGGTGGCCAGTGAAGGGACTGCGTGTGTAAGCGGATCCACAGGTGGGTTCTGACTTCATCCTTAAGCTTTGACCCCCCCCCCCCAAATCTAAAACAGATGACATTGAAGGGAGGAGAACCTCCCACATGTTGACATCCCAGAGATATACGGTCAAAAGATGAGTGTTCTCTGATCCACATCTTCATCAACCAATACGCTGAGAGGGGGGGGGGAGAAGGGGAGAGGGAGAGAGGGGGAGAGAGATAGAGGGGGGGAGAAAGAGAGAGGGGGAAGGAGAGAGAGAGGGGGGAGGGAGGAAGAGAATGAATGAATGAATGAAATATACTTTATTAATCCCCAAGGGGAAATTTGTTGCACAGAAGCAGCCCGATAAAACTAAACACAATAAAATATAAGTATAAGAAAGAAAGTGACAGTGCATAAAGTAAAGTGTGCAAAGTGAAATATAAAATACAAAATAACATAAAATAAAATATATATGTATATATAACACAGCATATACACAACATATATGTAAATATAAATATAAATAAAGCACTGTAAAATTAAATAAAATATGTGCAAAATGCAAAGTGTGTGTACGTGTGTAGTGTAATGGGGGGAGAGGGGGAGAGAGAGAGGGGGGAGAGAGAGAGAGAGAGAGAGAGAGAGAGAGGGGGGGAGAGAACTCCAGAGGATCACAGTAATAACGCTTCTCACAAGGACAGTAATTGGGGACTATTTCCAGTGGAGGATTAATACGCATGAGGCGCTCCGTGATGTTCCCCTGCAGTTCATCACGAGAACACTACACGTGAGTCACATGAGCTGCTAGACACACAGAGACTTCTATACAACCAGAGGACTCCACCCTGGTGGTCAGGGTGCATATATATATATATATATATATATATATATATATATATATATAGAGAGAGAGAGAAGAGAGAGAGAGAGAGAGAGAGAGAGAGAGAGAGAGAGAGAGTACCTCTGAGGTGTAGTACAGTATAAAGTACTACCTGAGTAAGAAAACTCAGGTAGTACCTCAAACGTGTACTTGAGTACGCATGAATAGCTGACTCGTGACGTCATCGGTTGGATGCACTTTGACCCGTGAGAGCTCGCCGTCAGAGGGCGGCCGAGAGCCTCGATACCGGGTCGGAACCAGGACCCAGGTCCCGGTCTAAGGACCAAGGTGCCCCCCCCCCTCGGCTGCGGGTTTCCGGTAAACGGAACCGGGACGCTGACGTCCCGCTGACGTCACGCAGGACTCACAGTAATACGCCACCACCGGGTCCCGCTGCTCGTGCTCCGCCGCGGTCCGCAGGTGGTGCTGGATGGCTCGCAGCTGCGCCGGGAGAGCCATGACTACCTCTTCTTCTTCCTCCTCCTCCTCTTCTTCTTCTTCTTCTTCTTCTTCTTCTTTTTCTTCTTCTTCTTCTTCTTCTTCTTCAGACGACGGGGAAACGCGTCCTCCGACTGTTGTTGTTGTTGAGCGAGAGCTCCTTTCACTTCCGCGTCCTCTGACCAATAGGAGCGGCCGCCGACGCGGGACAGATGACGTCACCGGCTGCTCGCGCGTTCCGTCCGGTAAAACACGTCGGAGAGGTTCAGACTGGACGTACCGTTAATATGACGTCATGTAATGATACACGTGTTCATTATAGTCATGATTGCATCATTCCATTAGCTTCGAGTCCTTCGGGGGGAACACGTGACGTGTTGTTGTCCGACGCAACACACAGCTGCTGTCTATATTACAGTTTTAACACATAAACATGTTGCGACCTCAGCCAGTAAAACAAATAAACACATGTGACTTACTTTGCTTACTAAAGTGGACATTTATTTTGAAAATACCCGATTGACGGCATTGTATTTCGACTTCCTGTGTGGTCCCAAGCTACTGTAGTTACTGTAAGTTTAATGATCCTCTGTTGCATGTTCTAATTATACTTTCTTATAAATAGTAATGCCCAGAACACCATGTATGTAAAGTGTTTTTTTATTGCTTTTTGATTGGTACATTGCCCCTAAAAACATCCACAGAACAAATGAAGTGTCAAAATGAAGCAAAGACCATCGTCGGACATTTGTAGTCGATAATCTCAAAAAGAAACGAGAACAACCAGCGTTATTATTGTGAGCTCATTTTAGATGCTCCCTGGAAAAATGAATCCTCCATTGTTGTTTCTGGTTGCTAGCGCTTTGCGTTAGCAAGCGTTAGCAACATGGCTAACGTCAGCGGCCAGATACAAAGAGAGATGTTTCTTTTGTTCTAAAAACAAACAAAGATGAATGTTTCTGTCTGGCTCCGTCCTTCTAGCTCCTGGTTTGTTTTCTGGCTGCTAGGGGTAGCTAGCAAAAGTGTTAGCAACATGGCTACCGCTGGCCGCATTAGCTATTGCTACCACTAGCAGCGTTAGCAACATGGCTACCGCTAGCAGCAATAGCAACATGGCTACCGTCTAAAGCAAGAAACAACCATAAGAATCTCAAAGTTAACCATGAACTGGATCTCCGTCCCTTGAGGAATGGAACGCCCGATGTTTCCCGTGAGACGTTCTTCATCTGAGCTCCACGGGGAACGCCGGCTTCACGGAACCAATCTACATGATTATAGTCACTACTTTACGCAGTCGAGATTGAATTGAAAGAAAGCATATTGATTTACATGAACCGGTTGGCGGTTGTCGTCATGGTAACGAGTACAGCTGCCGAGAGCACGGCGGACCAGAAGGTCCCGGCTGGACCCACGGAGACGCCACGTTGTCCTACTGGCCCTGAACAGAGCCAACGTCGAGTTCTACATGTTGAGGCGGAAGTCTTGGTGACGGAACACTTGAACCACCCTCCGCTGACCAGAAGGAACCCAAACCACAGGAGTCAGGAGGCCCCTCCCCCAGAGCCGGTGGCCCTGGAGGTCCGTCGGAGGGAACTGGGAGTTTAACCGGATTTGAAATGAGGGTTCGATCCGCTTTGGTCTGGTGAGGCGATGTTGAACCTGAGATGATAAACAGATGGCTGAAAGCTTCATAGCGAGAGTTGGATGGATGTCTGATTAAAAAACTGAAAACATCACAAAACACAAGGTCATCTTTTACAGAACACATCCTGTGACAGCGAAGGCCTCACAGGAGGAAGTGGGAGGAGCTCTCCACGGAGACATCAGTCTGTCCCCAGAGAGGGGGGGACGTCTCTTCTTGGACCTCCTCAACTCGATCACTGTCTTTCCTCTGATGGGCACTTTGTGTTCAGCTACTTTAAACCATTGCAACTTATAGTACTGTTAAATATTTTGTATATTTTCATTCCAACACATTTTAATACCCAAATTTAAATAATATTTTTCTTTAATTCACACGATACGTTTCTTTAAGCCGGGAAGTGGTGTTGGTCTTGGTTCTCTGTGTAGACCCCTGTGTAGACCCCTGTGTAGACCCCTGTGTAGACCCCGGTGTAGACCCCTGTGTAGACCCTTGTGTAGACGCCTGTGTAGACCCTTGTGTAGACCCCTGTGTAGACCCCGGTGTAGACCCCGGTGTAGACCCCGGTGTAGACCCCTGTGTAGACCCCGGTGTAGACCCCTGTGTAGACCCTTGTGTAGACCCCGGTGTAGACCCCTGTGTAGACCCCGGTGTAGACCCCTGTGTAGACCCCGGTGTAGACCCCTGTGTAGACCCCTGTGTAGACCCCGGTGTAGACCCCGGTGTAGACCCCTGTGTAGACCCCGGTGTAGACCCCGGTGTAGACCCCGGTGTAGACCCCTGTGTAGACCCCGGTGTAGACCCCTGTGTAGACCCCGGTGTAGACCCCGGTGTAGACCCCTGTGCCGGCGGCTCATTGGTCGGTGAGGTAACCAAGGCGTCGGCAGAGGATCTCAAAGATCTCGGCGACGCACAGCAGCATGGTGATCCCCGTGAAGGTGTACATGGCGCTGAGGAAGATGGTCTTCTCGAAGTGCTCCGGCACCATGCAGCGGCTCTTGTTGAAGGCCTTCTCCAGAGCGCTGGCTTCACACAGGTACAGCGGGGGCACCTGGGGACAGGAGGAGGAGCGTGACCACCACAGAGCGCCGTGGCGTCTCTGGGGAAGGCGCGGCGCCGCTGGGCGGCTCTTTGTGGAACGCACTCGCGTTGGTTCCTCCTGAGGGCCTGATGGACCGTGGAGGTCTGGACCGTGGTCCACGTCGACTACCAACCATGCCATGGCCCTGCGGAGACTCCGCCCACTGCTGGGACTCCGCCCACTGCGGAGTCTCCGCCCACTGCTGGGACTCCGCCCACTGCTGAAGGGTTGTTTGGGAGTTCTTGATCCGATGTGAGGTCAAAGGTCAACGCTCAGGGATGTCTCTGTACAAATGTAAAGCCTCTGAGGGGGTTTGGGCTGTACAGATAAAGGGAAGTGAAGTCGGTTCATTTGACCTGAGGGCTAGGGGGCGTGTCCTCCCGGCTGCTCTGGGACCCCCTGCTGCTGCAGACAGGAATGCATGTCCACCTCTGGCCCTCTGATTGGCTCAGGGAGGAAACCCTTCAATCCAGGACCCGAGTCCTCGTGGCTATCCGGGTCAAGGAGGTCACTTCCTGTTTGGGTGACGGCGGCTGAGAGCACCTCCATTACTTCAAGTGAACTTTGTGTTGTGGACTTCGCAATGTGCTTATTTTGTTTAAATGTTAGACGTCCATTTGTTTCATTACACGGTGTTTCTGTATTTCGGTGCTTTTGGTTTCTGCTGTTAACATGTTTGTGTTTTGAATTAACGGTTTTCATGTGACCTTTGTGTAGGTCAGGTTTTGAGTTGATATCACTGTGAATCAGACGAAGAGGAAGAGCTGCCCACGAGTCGGATGAACACAAGCCCCGCCCACTCAGACGACCATTACTTCTCATTATAAATATGTGGACTTGATTTATGTTCTTTATAAAACTCAACTATGTGATGTGGGGTTTGTGCCACACTAATTAGCTCCGCAGCCGAACCTGGAGACGACATCCGAGACTTTGCTTAACAAAGATGAAATTGAGCCTCAGGTTCCAGACGCATTGAAGGCCTCTTCTTCTCCTCGTCCAGGGGCACGACCCGGTTCTAAAGCGGTGGAACAGGAGGAGGTTCACGAGGCGGCCGGACAAGCTCCTCCCCCGCTTTGGAGGGGCAGATGGACATTTTGACAACCGCCCTGACGGAGGTTTCTCCAGAGGGACGCCGCGGGTCGACCCGGAGTCACGCCGCACCAAGAAGAACGAAGGAAGAACCTTTGGTAAGGTCCTGTTCCGTGTCTACTGTGTGTCTCCTGTCTCCTTGATTGTTTCATTCCCTTCACCTGCTCTCAGCCACTCGTCTCGTTACTGTCTTCATGTCCTACACCTGTCTCATGTCCTACACCTGTCCTCATGTCCTACACCTGTCTCATGTCCTACA
>CM070101.1:20194927-20199927 GCA_036178185.1 Liparis tanakae
TATATATATACATATCTATTTATATACATATATACACACTCATATACACACTCTACACTCTCTCTTTCTCTCTCTCCCCCTCTCTCTCCCCCCTCTCCCTCTCCCCTCTTCCCCCCTCCCCTCTCCTCTCTCTTCTCCCCCCTCTCTCCCCTCCCTCTCCTCTCCCTCTCTCTTCCCCCTCTCTCTCTCTCTCTCTCTCTCTCTCTCTCTCTCTCTCTCAGTACACCTCAGACATGTCACTCAAAGTTTCTTTCTCCTCGCGGCTTGTGTCCGAGTAAGGAACCACCATCTTCACGCGCTCCTCCCGTGCGCGCGCCTCCCCTCGTTCCGCTGCCTCCGTGGATACCCCCGGTGGATACCCCCAGTGGATACTCCCGGTGGATACTCCCGGTGGATACTACCGGCCCGGTGATGGACGACGCGTCCCTGCCCGACCTGTCCCCGGCCAACTCCACGCAGGAGCCCGGCTGGGGGGCGTCCTCTGACGGCGCGGAGTCGGTGCACCTGGCGGTGCGCTGCGTCATGACCTCGCTGTACCTCCTCATCGTCACCGTGGGGCTGCTGGGCAACATCACGCTGCTGAAGATCTTCATCACCAACAGCGCAATGCGCAGCGTGCCCAACATCTTCATCTCCAGCCTGGCGGCCGGAGACCTGCTGCTGCTGGTCACGTGCGTGCCGGTGGACGCGTTCCGCTACTTCTCGGAGGAGTGGCTGTTCGGCGAGGCGGCGTGCAAGCTCATCCCCGCCATCCAGCTCACCTCGGTCGGCGTGTCGGTGTTCACGCTCACGGCGCTCAGCGCGGACCGGTAGGACCACGTGACCTCATCACTTCATAACACATAGGATGTGTGAGCAGCTGAGACCTCATTCATAAACAACATTCATAAACAACATTCATAAACAATATTGATAAACAACATTCATAAACAACATTCATAAACAATATTCATAAACAACATTCATAAACAACATTCATAAACAACATTCATAAACAATATTCATAAACACCATTCATAACAACATTCATAAACAATATTCATAAACAACATTCATAAACAACAATCATAAACAATATTCATAAACAACATTCATAAACAATATTCATAAACAATATTCATGAACAACATTCATAAACAACATTAATAAACAATATTCATAAACAATATTCATAAACAACATTCATAAACAACATTCATAAACAATATTCATAAACAACATTCATAAACAATATTCATAAACAACATTCATAAACAACATTCATAAACAATATTCATAAACAATATTCATAAACAACATTCATAAACAACATTCATAAACAATATTCATAAACAACATTAATAAACAATATTCACAAACAATATTCATAAACAACATTCATAAACAACATTCATAAACAACATTAATAAACAATATTCATAAACAACATTCATAAACAACATTCATAAACAATATTCATAAACAAGACTTCATGCTTCATACTTATCATAAACAGGATGATCCAACAGGTTAATTTATAATCCTCTGCAGTACTTTGACACGTGAGTGTGTGTGTGTGTGGGGCACTTCCGGTCCGAGGACTCTGATCACATGAATATGAACACATAAAAAATGAATACATGAACAAATGAACACATGTATATGAACACATGAACACTTGGACATGAACACATGAATATGAACATGAACATGAACACATGAACATGAACACCTGGACATGACCACATGAACACATCAATATGAACACATGAACACATCTATATGAACACATGAACATGAATACTTTGACATTAACACATGAACATGAACACATGGACATGAACACATGGACATGACCACATGAACACATCAATATGAACACATGCACATGAATACATGAATATGAACACATGAACATGAATACTTTGACATGAACACATGAATATGAACACAGGAACATGAACAATTAGACATGAAGACATGAATATGAACACATGAACATGAACAACTGGACATGACCACATGAACATGAATACATGAATATGAACACAGGAACATGAACACTTGGACATGAACACATGAACACATACACATGAACATGAACACATGAATATGAACACATGAACACATGAATATGAACACATGAACATGAACACGTGAATATGAACACATGAATATGAACACATGAACATGAATACTTTGACATGAACACATGAATATGAACACAGGAACATGAACAATTAGACATGAAGACATGAATATGAACACATGAACATGAACAACTGGACATGACCACATGAACACATCAGTATGAACACATGCACATGAATACATGCATATGAACACATGAACATGAATACTTGGACATGAACACATGAACATGAATACATGAATATGAACACAGGAACATGAACACTTGGACATGAACACATGAATATGAACACATGAACATGAACACAAGAACACATGAACATGAACACATGGACATGAACACATGGACATGAACACATGATCATGAAAACTTGGACATGAACACATGAATATGAACACATGAACATGAAGACATGAACACATGAACACAAGAACACATGAACATGAACACATGAATATGAATACATGAATACGTGGTTTGAGTGACAGTTGAATGGGATCAGACCTCCTTAAGACGCGTGGCGGTCGATTACCTCCGTGGCTCCGCCCCCTCGCCGTTGGCTCCGATGACGCGCGGCGGCTTAACGAGCAATTAGCTTCCCGATTCTCCACCGTCTGAAGTCCTCCAGGTTGACCGGCGTGAAGAGGAGGGCGACAGGTAGAGGGGCGGGCCGAGGGGAACCGGACCCCGAGTCCACTGGACCTGCAGCACCGGCAGGTGACGAGCTCCAAGGAGACGACACGCGCTCAGAAGGCCACGGGCGCATAACGGCGAGCTCTGGCTGTCGTTGTTGTTGTTGTTGTTGTTCCTGAGGGGAGAGTTCAATCAGCAGGAACACGAAAACCTGTGAAATGAATCTGTTCATAATCATAATCATAATAATTAAAGCTGCGAGCGGCAATGAACCGGTCGTCTCTTATCCGCCCAGTAGGGGGCGCTGGTGTTGTACAGTCATGATCTATTAGTCCCTCAGCCAGGACCAGGACCAGGACCAGGACCTGTGCCGGTCCACTTCCTGTCTGGGTCTCAGGTCCTCTGGGCCCTGTAGTGTGGGACTACTTTCAGGGCGTATTGATCTGGACTGGAGAGTGATGGAGTCCACATGAGACCAGCAGACCCTCGGTGATCAGGCATCACCCGTTGCCATGGATACGGCTCAATGGCCTCTGAGGGCTGTGATTGGATGAGCTGTGATTGGATACGCTGTGATTGGATGAGCTGTGATTGGATAAGCTGTGATTGGTGCTCTGGATAACACCTGAAACAGGAAGTGAGTCATCCGGTCCGCTCACCTCAGGACCTTCACCCCAGAGATCTGTCAGGAAACGCTTCAGAAACCTGCTGGGACTTTTATTTTGAAAAGCCTCTACCTCCTCCTGATGGTGGTCTCTCATTATCCTCCTCCTCTCCTCCTGATGGCTGTGTCTCCTCCTCTCCTCCTCTCTTCCTCCTCTCCTCCTGAAGGTGGTGTCTCCTCCTCTCCTCCTCTCCTCTCTCCTCCTCCTGACGGTGGTGTGTCCTCCTCCGTCAGGTACAAGGCGATCGTGAACCCGATGGAGGTGCAGACGTGCTCCTCTCCTGTCCTCCTCTCCTCCTCTCCTCCCCTCCTCCTCTCTTCTCCTCTCCTCTCCTTTCCTCCTCTCCTCTCTTCTCCTCTCCTCCTCCTTTCCTCTCCTCTCCTCTCCTCCTCTCCTCTCCTCTCTTCTCCTCTCCTCCTCCTTTCCTCTCCTCTCCTCCTCTCCTCCTCTCCTCTCCTCCCCTCCTCCTCTCTCCTCCTGACGGTGGTGTGCTCCTCCGTCAGGTACAAGGCGATCGTGACCCCGATGGAGGTGCAGCCGCAGGGGGCCGTGCTGTGGACGAGCCTGCAGGCCGTGTCCATCTGGCTGCTGTCCGTCCTGCTGTCCGTCCCCGAGGCCGTCTTCTCTCAGGTGGTCTCCATGCAGGTATGTGAGGCTCCGCCCCTCGGCCTGGAGCCACGCCCCCTCAGTGTCTCACCATGAGGCATGTCAGCACTCTGTCTCCTTGACGGCATGAACTTGTTTTAGTAATAATAATATTAGTAATAATAATGATGCCCGTTGTTCTCCAGATGTTCAGTAACTGTCCCCCCCCCCCAGGGCCACAGTAACCACAGCAACGGGACCTCCCTGAACTGCGTGCCCTACCCGCTGTCCAATCAGATGCACCCGAGGATCCACGCGGTCCTGATCTTCCTCGTCTACTTCCTGGTTCCTCTGAGCATCATCTCCGTCTTCTACTTCCACATCGCGCGCACGCTCCTCCAGAGCGCCCACGACATGCCGGGGGAGGAGAGCACGCACGGCAGGAGACAGGTGGGGGGGGGGAGACAGGGGGGGAGGAGACAGGTGAGGGAGGAGACAGGGAGGGGAGGGGAGACAGGGGGGAGGAGACAGGTGAGGGGGGGAGACAGGGGGAGGGAGACAGGTGAGGGGGGGAGGAGACAGGTGAGGGGGGGGGGAGACAGGGGGAGGAGACAGGGAGGAGGGGGAGGAGACAGGTGAGGGAGACAGGGGAGACAGGTGAGACGGGGGACAGGGAGGAGACAGGTGAGGGAGACAGGGGAGGAGACAGGTGAGGGGGGGAGGACAGGGAGGAGACAGGTGAGGAGGGGGAGGGAGACAGGTGAGGGGGAGGGAGGGAGGAGACAGGTGAGGGGAGGAGACAGGTGAGGGGGGGCAGGAGACAGGTGAGGGGGGAGACAGGTGGGGGGGGGAGACAGGGGGGGAGACAGGTGAGGAGGAGACAGGGGGACAGGGGGAGGGAGACAGGTGGGGGGAGAGACAGGTGAGGGAGACAGGTGAGGGGGGGAGGAGACAGGTGAGGGGGAGACAGGGGAGGAGACAGGTGA
>CM070101.1:20209927-20214927 GCA_036178185.1 Liparis tanakae
TTCCATCCCCATAGTCACGTTGAGGTGTCCTTGAGCAAGGCACTGAACCCCCAGCTGCTCCTCAATAACTCAGGATGGTCAATGCAGAGAGGAAGTGACCCGCGGGTCAGAAAGGATGCATCGTCGTCGTCGTCGTCGTCGTCGTCGTCGTCGTCGTCGTCGTTGTCGTCGTTGTTGTTGTTGTTGTTGTTGTTGTTGTTGTTGTTGTTGCATGGCTCCTGGTTCATGTTGAGGGGAAGCAGCTGAAACATGTGGTGTCCTGTGAGACGTTCAAAGAGCTTCAATAATGAAACAGAAACAACAACTTGAGGATAAAGATGGAGAACACATCACATTACCCACAATGCACCTCTCCCTGAGCTCCCAGCAGCTGATGAAGCCTCGGCCACTTCCCTTCTTCCTCTGAAGCCCTGAAGCACGCTCACAGCCTCGTCAGAGAAGACAGAGACACCATGTCTCACAGGAAGGTAGTTCTATGTTTCTATTTGTCTATGTTTCTGTTTCTATGTTTCTATTTGTCCATGTTTCTATGTTTCTATGCTTCTATGTTTCTACAGGAATATGAACATAACACATTTATATTTAGACTGTGAGGCGTCTGCAGAGAGACATCCTGTTGATGAGCTGTAACGACGAGTTGCTATGACACACACACACAATCACACACAGTCACACACTCACTCACTCACACACTCACACACACACACACACACACACACACACACAGTCACACACACATAAACACGGTCACACACTCACACAATGAATCATTCATCAATGAGTGTCTCTTTCTCCTCTTCTATTTAATTGGTCCTCCTCGTCTCTCCGTCCTCGTTAAGGCTCGTTAGCCGACGTCGTCTGACGGCCAATCAGAAGCTTTGTGACGCAGCGCAGTCCAGATATGAGTTGATGGACCCGATGGGACAGGAAGCCCCCGAGGAGGGTCTGGAGACCTGGGCTCTCATTGGGGGGGGGGGGGGGGGGGGCGGTGAGTGTGTGAGTGTGTGTGTGTGAGAGTGTGAGAGTGTAAGAGTGAGTGTGTGAGATTGTGTGAGTGTGTGTGAGTTTGTGTGTAAGAGAGAGAGTGTGTGTGAGTTTTTGAGTGTTTAGGTGTGTGTGTAGAGGCGGTCGGTAAATTAACGCGCATGTTTTCTTAATGTCACTTTCCCCGTTTATTGTATCACAGAAAATAAATGAAAACTCTTTAACAGAAAATAAACCCTCAAATGCCTTGGTTCTGTGCGGTTCTGTGCGGTTCTGTGCTGTTCTGTGCTGTTCTGTGCGGTTCTGTGCGGTTCTGTGCTGTTCTGTGCTGTTCTGTGCGGTTCTGTGCGGTTCTGTGCGGTTCTGTGTGCGGTTAGAAATAGTTTCCCTTCCGCTCTCTCAAACAAAACACACCTTCCGGCACTCAGGTGCCGTCTATTTATCAGGTTACGCCCCCCGACATGACGTCATCAAAACGTGCATTTGATTTCTTCCGCAATGAGCCATGGAGGCGTGGGTGTGGTGCAGGAGTGTCCTGGACAGGTGGTTGTCTCTTTTCTTTTGTGGTAGACACCATGGTGAGGAATGTACCACAGTCTTCCGTCTTTCCGGGGGAGTTGGTCTTTTGGCACTCTTTCTGCGTGCCCTTTCCTCAAGACATCCCTCATGAAGCCGTTATAGTCTTTCCGAAAGGCTTCATCTTTCTAGAATCTGCGGGCAAGGCCTAATACTCTTTGTTCCGCCACCTTCCTGTTGTTTGGCAGGCGGATGTCATCCTGACGGAACGGAAGTCGTAGTTCACAGTGGCCTTCTTTCCTTTTGACTGAACTGTTCATCACATGCAGGAATCTCTTGTCTTCAAATGAGTGCTCTTGTTTTTCATTGTAGGCCAGCTCTGAGAAGTCCTGGTTGTCTTGTTGTATAAGGAGCTCTTCCAGCTTGGCCACTGATATTCTATTGGATGTTATCTGTGGTCGACCATGCTCGTCCATAGGTGCAGTACTGCAGAGAGGTCCGTTTATAGTCCAGCCTAGGCTGGTCAGGACTGCGTAGGGCCCCTCACCTTGGCTACTGATCACTCTCCGTGGCTCCATGGCCTTTGGGACATTTGCACCAATCAATAGGCCTACTTCTGCCCTCATGGGCCTTAAATGGACCCATCAGGGTGGCATTTTGTGTGAAGACTTCTGGAAGTCCTATGAAGCTGTTGCCATCCAGGCTGCATACTTCCAGTCCTCTTATCACATGGGTTTTCACAGGCTTTTCATGACCCATTGTTCGGAGTAAGATCTCTGTTTTCTTTCCTCTGACAGACAACTGCTCCATCAGTTTTTCGGTGACAAAGGTTGCCGTGCTTCCAGGGTCTAGAAATGCATGTTTCTATAAAACAGCTGCCTTTATGGCTCTTTATCTTTACAGGTACCACAGCTAGCTTGTAGTCTGTGGTTCTGTCCCCTGTGGCTGCTGATGACACCATAGCGATTTGTGCTGCCGATGAAACTTTAGCCATGCTCCTGGTGTCTGAAACCTGCTTGACTGCTGGCTTGGTGTTTCCTGGTATAAAGTTCTCTATATGCAAGACAGTGGGGTGTTTTTTCTCACAGGAATGACACGTGAGACGTTTCTTGCATTCTTTACTCATATGACCTTTGATCAAGCAGCCAAAGCAGAGTAAATGTTTCTTTAGGAACTCGACTTTCTCACCATGGGGAATCTTTGTTATTCTTTCACATGTTTCCATCACATGATCTCCTTTGCAGAAAGCACAAGGCTTGTTGAAAGCGTCCATGGCTGTACGGATGCCCTCTGGCCTGTCTGCCCTGTCCTGTGCCTCAGTGTTCCGGTAGGTTTCCGTCTTGGGTACAACAGTCGTAGCAAAGCTTTTCTTGCTGCTAGGTCTCGTATACTGTACGTCTCGTTTGGGTATTCTCCCAGTCGTGCTTCCGGCTGGGTCCTGTATATCCCCAAAGACGGGATCTTGAATGATTCTGACCTGCCGTTCCATAAACAGAACCAGATCATGGAACTTGGGTCTCTGCTGTGTCCTTTCCGTGATGTCACATACAGCAGATCGCCATTTCTCTCGAAGCTTAAATGGAAGTTTGAAAACAAGTCTTTTCATGTTAGATGGTGAGTCCAGCTCTGACATGTATGGTAGGTCCTGAACTGCATTACCACAGCCTCTCAGATAGAGGGCGTAGCTATGAAGTGCTTTTCCATCATCTGTGCGTCTTTGGTTCCAGTTCAAGGCCTTTTCAAGGTATGCTGATGTGATTTTGAATTCATCGCCAAAGTGAGATTTGAGTAGGCGCTTTGCTTCTTGGTAACCAGCGGTGGCGTTCATGTTAAAGCAGCTCTGGACGAGTTCCTTTGGCGGTCCAACCGTGTACTGTTCCAGGAAGTACAGGCGACCCTTAGACTTTCTTCCATTTTGGCAGATGCATATCTCCGTTCTTCAGTTTCTTTCCCAGATTCTGATGCTTCACTTTCAAATTCCTCTAGAGCCTTTAGCCTTGCATCAGCTGCTGCAAGATCTGCTTCCAGGTCCAGAGATTCCATTCTTAAACCCAGCTGATGTTTCTCGGTTTCCAGCTCATGTTTCTTTTTAAGAGCTTCAGCTCTGGCCTGCAGAGCAGCTTTGTCTGCAGTTGCCTTCATGCGTGCTGAAACCACAGAAGAAGATCTGGAACCTTTAGAACCTTTAGAACCTTTAGAACTCCTGGAGCCGGTCTGTGAGACACTGTCTCCGGCATCAACAAGATGTTGTGGGTCAGGCTGAGGTGTTATCCATTGGCTCACCTCAGACATAAAAGCTTCATAATCCTTCATTTGGGGCTCTAACCAGTCCAGGTTTTCATTTGCTCTCACATCCTCAGGCAGCAGTAACTGAACAGAATGATGAGACTCTTTAAATTCATCCAGCCTTTTTAGAAATTCATTTGCAGCTTTATTCACATCATCAGCATCAGCACTCCGTCATCATTGCTTTTATTTCATTCATGTCCGTGTGCAGTGTGAGAGTTTCCCTCTCCGGGTTGCGCTGAGTGATTTAAATGCTTTCTTTTGTTGCGCCGCGTCCATCTCAATATGATCGGCCTCCGTGAGGCCCGCTGCAGATCTCTCCGCCATTCTTTCACTTTTCGTTCTCAGCCTTTAACTTTCGTTTGTGCAGCTTTTTTGCAATAAGTCTGACTGTTTTTGTTGGAATATTCGTTAGTATTTAGCTACTTCTTTATTTATTTATATTCGTTGATGCGCATGTACGCACTTTGTTTCCGTGCAGCGATATTGATCCGCGGTGTCCTGCGACCTATCGTTTGATTGGTTCCGTAATGTATAGGCATTTTATGGATTCATTGGACCCCTGACCTCTGGGTCAGGACCCCTGACCTCGGGGTCAGGACCCCTGACCTCTGGGATCTCTTCTGTCCTCTCAGGCGCTCTGAAGGATTTTCTCTGAACTCATTTTATTAAAGATTTAATGAGACGCTCAGATCAAATAGAGACTCGGCAGGAGAGGTGGAGAGGAGGAGCAGGAGGAGAGGAGGAGGAGAGGAGGAGAGGTGGAGAGGAGGAGCAGGAGGAGAGGAGGAGGAGGAGAGGTGGAGAGGAGGAGGAGAGGAGGAGAGGTGGCGAGGAGGAGCAGGAGGGGCAGGAGGGGCAGGAGGAGAGGAGGAGGAGAGGTGGAGAGGAGAAGCAGGAGGAGAGCAGAAGCAGGAGGAGCAGGAGGAGAGGAGGAGGAGAGGAGGAGAGGTGGAGCAGGAGGAGCAGGAGAAGAGGAGGAGCAGGTTGAGCAGGAGGAGCAGGAGGAGCAGGAGGAGAGGAGGAGCAGGAGGAGAGGAGGAGAAGAGGAGCAGGAGGAGAGGAGGAGCAGGAGGAGAGGAGGAGAAGAGGAGCAGGATGAGAGGAGGAGCACTGCAGACCCTCTGCATGGGGGGTCCAGATACCAGTGGCGCCTTTAGCCCATGGACACACACACACACACACACACACACACACGCACACAAACACATCTA
>CM070101.1:20222427-20239927 GCA_036178185.1 Liparis tanakae
GTGTGACACACGACCCGTCACTGTGATGAGTGTTAGCTTCACGCTGTCCTGCTCTGTGTGACGTGGTGACGCTGTGTTGTCTCCCTAGTTGCTCAGGGAGGCGATTGACAAAACAAAGAAATGCTTCGCTATGAAGGAGCAGGAGCTGACCATGAAGAAGAAGGTAAAGCTAACGCGTCTCCTCGTCTGCTCCTCCAGCTACTGGTTCAGGCCGCTGAGTGGAAGCTGCAGACTCAGAGCCTCAGGGGGCAGGGCAGTGTGATGCAGGAGCAGGTAGGACCAGCAGGGGGCGCCCTGGGGGCGGGGCAGTGTGATGCAGGAGCAGGTAGGACCAGCAGGGGGCGCCCTGGGGGCGGGGCAGTGTGATGCAGGAGCAGGTAGGACCAGCAGGGGGCGCCCTGGGGGCGGGGCAGTGTGATGCAGGAGCAGGTAGGACCAGCAGGGGGCGCCCTGGGGGCGGGGCAGTGTGATGCAGGAGCAGGTAGGACCAGCAGGGGGCGCCCTGGGGGCGGGGCAGTGTGATGCAGGAGCAGGTAGGACCAGCAGGGGGCGCCCTGGGGGCGGGGCAGTGTGATGCAGGAGCAGGTAGGACCAGCAGGGGCGCCCTGGGGCGGGGCAGTGTGATGCAGGAGCAGGTGGGACCAGCAGGGGCGCCCTGGGGCGGGCAGTGTGATGCAGGAGCAGGTGGGACCAGCAGGGGCGCCCTGGGGCGGGGCAGTGTGATGCAGGAGCAGGTAGGACCAGCAGGGGCGCCCTGGGGCGGGCAGTGTGATGCAGGAGCAGGTAGGACCAGCAGGGGCCCTGGGGGCAGTGTGATGCAGGGCAGTGACCAGCAGGGCGCCCTGGGCAGGGCAGGTAGGAGGTAGGACCAGCAGGGGTGAGGCTCAGTGAGGCAGGTAGGACCAGCAGGGGTGAGGCTCAGTGAGGCTGAATGAGGCTCAGTGAGGCTGAGTGAGGCTGAATGAGGCTCAGTGAGGCTGAGTGAGGCTAAATGAGGCTCAGTGAGGCTCAGTGAGGCTCAGTGAGGCTCAGTGAGGCTCAGTGAGGCTGAATGAGGCTCAGTGAGGCTCAGTGAGGCTGAATGAGGCTCAGTGAGGCTGAATGAGGCTCAGTGAGGTGTGAACATCATAACCGTCCCTCTGTCCACAGCTCAGCCTCTACGCCCAGAAGTTTGACGAGTTCCAGGGGACACTGGCCAAGAGCAACGAGATCTACGTCCGCTTCAAGAAGGAGATGGACAACGTAGGTTATGAGGGTCTGAGGGTCTGGAGGGTCTGAGGGTCTGAGGGTCTGGAGGGTCTGAGGGTCTGAGGGTCTGAGGGTCTGAGGGGATTATTGTGGTTTTCCACTGGAACAACTTCACAGTGAGTAGTGTATATATATATATATATATATATATATATATATATTGATATATTGATATATTTACTGTATATATAAATATATACATATATATATAAAATATATATATATATATAAACGTATATAAATGTATTTATATACATATATATATACATACATACATATATATATATATATATATACATATATATATATATATATATATATATATACACATATATATATATATATATATATATATATATATATATATATATATATGTATGTATACTTTATCCGCATTCCATGTTTCCAGTTCCTGAAGCTCACATTCGTCTAGCTTTTTGTTTCCGGACGTGGTTTTTAAACTCTTCTCCTCCTTCAGATGTCAGTGAAGATGAAGAAGATGGACAAAGAGTCGACTCTGTGGAGGACGAGGTTCGAGAACTGCAACAAGGCTCTGACGGACATGATGGAGGAGGTTCGTGGCCCGGGGCCCTCGCATGCCGAGCCCTGAGGGAACCCGGCGAGTTCTCACGCGTGTCGCTCCTCTTCCAGAGAACCGAGAAGAGCCGGGAGTACGACGTGTTCGTGCTGAAGATCCAGAAGCTGGAGCGGCTGTGCCAGGCGCTGCAGAGCGAGCGGGTCATCCTCTACGACAAGATCAAGGAGGTCCGCACGGCCAACTCCAACATCTCAGCCAGGGTCCTGGGCGGCTCCGGAGCCCGGGAGGCGT
Organism: Liparis tanakae; assembly: GCA_036178185.1. Classification (NCBI taxonomy): domain Eukaryota; kingdom Metazoa; phylum Chordata; class Actinopteri; order Perciformes; family Liparidae; genus Liparis; species Liparis tanakae. Next base: position 20,224,505 of record CM070101.1, read on the forward strand.
CCCCCCCGCTGACCCCCGTGGAGCTCCAGGACCTCCTGGAGTACCAGGAGCTCCAGGAGGTCCAGAAGCTCCAGGAGATCCAGAAGGAGGACCCGGTCCTCACGGAGGGCATGTCCCGTCTGAGGGAGGAGCAGGCCAAGCTGCTGGAGATCGCCGCCTCCCTGATGGCCACGCCCAGCGGTGCTCACGACGACGCGGACCGCGAGGAGGAGGAGCCCGCCGAGGAGCCGGAGGAGGACCCGGTGGCCTCGGCCTTCAGGTTCAGGAGCAGAGCTCCGGTCCCGGAGGAGGACCGGCCGGCGCCCCCACAGGAGGATCCAGAGCCCGCCGAGGTCCCGGAGGAGACGGTACCAGCCCACGCCGTAAAGGTTCCGGCCCGGCAGGAAGAGTTTCCCCCGGTCCAACGGGAGGAGGGCCACAGAGCGGCCGGCCCCCCAAGAGCCGAGGGACGGCCGGGCCGCCAGGAGACCCCCGGGGGGGCCGGGGAGGCCGGGGAGGTTCCGGCAAAACCACAAGAGGCAGCGATCGAGTCAGAATTGGCTCCACCGGGCGCCATCGTGCCGGAAACGAGTGCCGCTTCAAACGCCGCTTCAAACCCCGAGTCCTCCAAGAAGCAACCGCCGAAGAAAAAGAAGAAGAGGAGCGGCAAGAGTGCTAGCTAAAGTTTAGAACTGTGGAGTGACTTGAAGCGTCCTCTCTCTGCTCGTCTTTGCAAATGCATCAGAGCATCTCCACAGGTGCTCCTCATAAGAGACACTGATTGCTGCTGCTGCACTCTGGGAAATGTAGTCCCACACACCTAGGCCCGCAGATTCAGCTCAACAGTGTGTGTGTGTGTGTGTGTGTGTGTGTGTGTGTGTGTGGACCTGCGCTGCCTTCTCCAAAGTTCAACTCGTGGGTCTGTTCTGTGTCTTTAGCTCCTCGCTCCACAGGAGGTGACCTCAGGGCTCCTGTGGTTTAGGGAATGAAAGGTGTGTAACAAAGTGCCCCACAGAGTGAAGCGTCACTGCCACTCAATAAAGTCATTTCCTGAGCATTTCAAATAGTTTATACCTTCTACGTTGTCTTATTGCTCTACTTGTGAGGACGCTCGTCCACTCCGGGCAACGGCGTCTGAGACGTGATGACACGGCAGAATGAAACATACACAAATACATGAAGTTACCAGGAAGCTGTGACCTTCACCAGGAAGCTGTGACCTTCACCAGGAAGCTCTGAGACCGCCGATGTGCAGGTCCTCGCTTCTACGACTAAATCATGTTGGTCCTCACATAGGTAGGTAAACAAGAAAAGGCACACACACAGATTACAGTGTGGGCCAATAAATCACAGATTTAATGATGACGTATTAATGATGTATTAATGATGATGTATTAAGACTGACAAAAGCTTGGCAATATCTTTTTGAAGATGCAGAACAACAGCATCGCCACTAGATGGCGGTGTTCTCCTGCCCAGGTGAAGGGTTCTTCTTTACATTCAGAGTGCAGTACTATCTTTCTGCCACTAGATGGCGGTGTTCTCCTGCCCAGGTGAAGGGTTCTACTTTTTCATCAGATTTATTTATTCATTATTCATTTTTTAGACATCTTGTTGAGTGAAACTAAATAAATAGAGTTATTATATATATTAAATAAGATAATGGATGACCTAATGTACCAATATAGCATCAATCCACATGTTTAAAGTTATTGTTGCATTTTTAAATATATCGCATGTTCGTTCAGTATGTTTTTTATTTAAAACTTGAGTTTATTAATGAAGATAAATATTTAATTACTTTAAAATAAATGAGTTCAGGATTCTACAACAATTAAACCAGAAACAAAATGTCCAGAATCATGGAGATTGAGGAGATTAAATGATGTATTCCTTCCTTCTCTCACCAGAGATTTAATAAGGAGGAGGAGGAGATTAAATGAGGAAAAGGAGATTACATGATTCATTCCTTCTTCTCTCACCAGAGATTCTCTAAATGACCACCAGGGATTCTCTTTATCTGATATTATGAGCGTGAAAGTATTAATGTTCAGAGAGAAATGGAGGATGAGGAGGAGGAGAAGGAGGAGGAGAAGGTATATGCTCTTTATCTACTTTTTATTGAAGCGTGACCTTGAGAGATCAGAGCACTTAATGAGCTTCTGTGGATCTGAGTGTTTCCTCTGAGCTTCAGTGTTTATATGGTCAGAGCTTCCAGCTGTCGAAGGGTTTCTGAGTGAAGTCGTGAATCGTCTGTCTGGAGACCAAACACCTCAAAGTTGATTTTATTAATTGGATATAGGCATAAATACGGACGCCCTCAGGGTCCATTTGGCAGCTGATTGGCAGCTTCGAGCCACATCACATGAGCTTAACTAAGGTAAATGTGTGTGATCACAAGAGCCTGACGTCACAGGTATTGGACATTTAATATTTAATATATTTCATGTGAACATTCAGTTTACCTTCAAATCCTGAAGAACTGTCAGAAGATAGAAAGACTTCCTGTCTGATAGGCCACGCCTCCCCATGTGAGAAGTCAGTCAGAGAGACGCGGTTCCACCGGCTGACCTCTCTGAACCAATCAGGCATCAACGCCTCATGGCTTATTAACACTATCAGTGTGGCTTATTAACACTATCAGTGTGGCTTATTAAAGCCTCACTATGTAACTTTTCCACCTTGTGGTGCCTCTACAATGACTTTTAATATGCTGATGTCTCCTCCACTGCCATCGGGGGTCTGTGGCCAGAACACTGCTGAATGTAAGATGTTGGGACCAGCCCGGTACTTCCGGTTGGGACCGGCAGAAGTAGTTCAACCTGCTTTCTGGCAGTGATGACCAGCGTCATATAGTCCAGTCCTCCTCACAGGGGACTTTGTAGTTGCTCCGCTACGCGACGCTTAGAGACGGAGTGACATGCTGTGTGGAGAACACCGGGCCGGTCTGAACCAGACGCCTCCATCAGCTGTGAGTCATGACCCGGAAGAGCCATATATGGCTCTAGAGCCAGAGATTCACAACACTGAAGAAAACGTTAAATACCTGAAGGGGGCGCTACAGGGGAACAGTTACATAGTGTCGCTTTAACACTATCAGTGTGGCTTATTAACACTTTATAATACGGTTAGATGAAATCAAGCATTCTGATTGGTTGAGAGTGAGTCACGGGGTGTGGTATAATTAGCAATAATGTACGGCCTGTTTACATTTACCTTAAAGGGGAGCGTTCCATATCAATGCACTAAACATAAGGTTAGCTTTTAGACCGTTAGTTGTCATTTCAAATACATCCTGCGGCTCCCTTAAAGCTGCTGGGCACCAAATGTCATTAAAGACGGCGTTGGAGTGAAATCCATAATATCCTCCTGGAGACGGCTCTTCACCACGGAGCCACCGCCAAGAGAGAAGAGGAGGAGACGTCATCAGAGACGAAGAGGACATGAGGAACGTTTTCCACGGATGATTCATGGATCACTAACCAACTCACTAAAATTCAAGCATGTCTTAGTGACATAAAAACATGGATGACCGGCAACTTCTTGATGTTAAACTCAGACAAAACCGAAGTAATTCTACTCGGCCCTGAGCACCTCAGAGATCAATTATCTGGTGGTGTGATTTCTGTAGATGGCATTACTCTAGCATCCAACAACACTGTAAAGAATCTCGGCGTTATCTTTGATTGGGACTTGTCCTTTAACTCCCACATAAAGCAAATCTCAAGGACTGCATTCTTCCATCTACGTAATATTTCAAAAATCAGGCACATCTTGTCTCAAAAAGATGCAGAGAAATTGGTTCACGCGTTCGTTACTTCGAGACTGGATTACTGCAACTCCTTATTATCAGGCTGCTCTATAAATCTCTTAGGTCCCTCCAGTTGATCCAGAATGCTGCAGCTCGTATTCTCACTAAAACTAAGAACAGAGATCACATGACTCCTGCACTAGCTGCTCTGCACTGGCTCCCTGTAAAATCAAGAATCACTTTTAAAATTCTTCTCTTAACTTAAAAAGCCTTAATTGGTGATGCACCATCATATCTTAAAGAGCTTGTAGTACCGTATCGCCCCACCAGAGAGCTGCGCTCACTAAATGCGGGGCTACTTGTAGTTCCGAGAGTCTTAAAATGTAAAATGGGAGCCAGAGCCTTTAGTTATCAAGCTCCTCTTTTATGGAACCAGCTTCCACCTTCAGTCCGGGAGGCAGACACAGTCACCACCTTCAAGAGTAGACTGAAGACTTTCCTCTTTGACAGAGCTGAGAGTCAGGGCTGAGTCAGGTTCACCTGGTCCACACCTGGAGATGCTGCTAGAGGCTGATAGCTGCTGGGGATGTTTAGGATGCACTGAGCACCTCTCTCCTCTTCTCTTTCTCCTATGGATGAATCTTCATCTCTCCATCACACATGACTAACTCTGCTTCTCCCCGGAGTCCTTCTGACTTCACGTCTCATGGGGTCATCGGACCCTATGAGACGGCATAGATCCATCTGCTGATGGACCATCCATGGTTGGATCGTGAGTTCCTGTCGCCAGCTGTGCCACTGCCCTGCTGGGACTCCGCCCACTCCTCCACTTGGGAGGTCTCCAAACTCTCCATCGTGGAATATGCCTAAATATGAACTATTGATAAACTCTGTCAGATTCCTTGAATGTATTTTAACTCTAAATATGTCCTTCTGTACACATTACATCTATTGCATCTGTCCATCCTGGAGAGGATCCTCCTCTGTTGCTCTCCTGAAGGTTTCTTCCCTTTTTTTCCCCCTGAAGGGTTATTTGGGAGTTTTTCCTGGTCCGATGTGAGGTTTTGGGGCAGGGATGTCTATGTGTACAGATTGTAAAGCACTCTGAGACAAATTTGTAATTTGTGAAACTGGGCTATACAAATAAACTGAATTGAATTGAATTGAATCGCTCGATGCGTGAGACGTGACAGCCGAGTGTTGGTCTGTCGAGTCCCAAGTCGCTCGTAAGTCGTAACTATAGTTTAGTAAACAGCATGTAGAGCTAACATAGACCCAGTGCCTACTTAACATTTAATAAATATTATTTTATTGAAAGTGTCCCATTGTCATTGTTGTTATTTTAAAGGCAGCTTTCATCAAATGAGCAATTTGAATTAATGAGATGTACTTTCACACGGAGGGGACTACTTACACACGGAGGGGACTACTTACACACGGAGGGGACTACTTTCACACGGAGGGGACTACTTTCACACGGAGGACTACTTTCACACGAGGGGACTACTTTCACACGGAGGGGACTACTTTCACACGAGGGGACTACTTTCACACGGAGGGGACTACTTTCACACGAGGGGACTACTTTCACACGGAGGACTACTTTCACACGGAGGGGACTACTTTCACACGGAGGACTACTTTCACACGAGGGGACTACTTTCACACGGAGGCGACTACTTTCACACGGAGGGGACTACTTTCACACGAGGGGCCTACTTTCACACGGAGGGGACTACTTTCACACGGAGGACTATTTTCACACGAGGGGACTACTTTCACACGAGGGGACTACTTTCACACGGAGGACTACTTTCACACGAGGGGACTACTTTCACACGGAGGGGACTACTTTCACACGAGGGGACTATTTTCACACGGAGGACTACTTTCACACGGAGGGGACTACTTTCACACGAGGGGCCTACTTTCACACGGAGGGGACTACTTTCACACGGAGGACTATTTTCACACGAGGGGACTACTTTCACACGAGGGGACTACTTTCACACGGAGGCGACTACTTTCACACGGAGGGGACTACTTTCACACGAGGGGCCTACTTTCACACGGAGGGGACTACTTTCACACGGAGGACTATTTTCACACGAGGGGACTACTTTCACACGAGGGGACTACTTTCACACGGAGGACTACTTTCACACGAGGGGACTACTTTCACACGGAGGGGACTACTTTCACACGGAGGGGACTACTTTCACACGAGGGGCCTACTTTCACACGGAGGGGACTACTTTCACACGAGGGGACTACTTTCACACGAGGGGACTACTTTCACACGGAGGGGACTACTTTCACACGGAGGGGACTACTTTCACACGGAGGACTACTTTCACACGGAGGACTACTTTCACACGGAGGGGACTACTTTCACACGGAGGGGACTACTTTCACACGAGGGGACTACTTTCACATGGAGGGGACTACTTTCTCTCGGCTACTGAAATGCGATGCATAACTTTGGTTGGCAACAACTATTGTGTGCTGAAGGCAGCTTACTGTTTACTTACTATTTATAATGTCGCTGGTGACCGTATTATAAAAGCAATAAGGGACGAGAGGCAGTACTGTAACGTCAATAAAGTACTATTCAAGGGTTGACAACAACACCCTTGAACATGTACTTTATTGACGTTACAGTACTGCCTCTCGTCCCTTATTGCTTAACTATATGTGTGGCTTATTAACACTATCAGTGTGGCTTATTAACACTCTATCAGTGTGGCTTATTAAAACTCTATATGTATTTACTTTGCACATAGATAACAGAAAGAAGAAATTAATGATGTGATTTATCAATAATTCATGCACAGGTTGTGATTCAAGGCCTTTAATTGAATTTAAAATAAGTGACGACATGCGAGAGAGACGCACAACCAACCGCCAACACCATGGGAGGCATGTCCATATATGGACATATATGTCCATATATGGACATATATGTCCATATATGGACATATATCATTAACACAGATATCATAAACACAGATATCATAAACACAGATATCATAAACACAGATATCATAAACACAGATATCATAAACACTTCTTTAAAAGTCTCCAGCTCCATTTCATGAGTTATTATGAATTCTGATTCTGATCTAGTTCATTAAAACAATTTAGATAACAAATGAGAAATTATGGACATAAATTTGTCAATTCTGGCCTCGATATATATTATATAATATATATGAATGATATATATAATATATAAAAATATCATTTATATATATACATATCTTATATATAGAAATATATTATATATATATATATATCATATAAAATATGTGTTATATATTTTATATATATATTTTATATATATATATATATAATAAAATATTATATATATACTGTACATATATATATATACAAATTCTAGATATATAAATATATTATATATAAAGTATATATTATATATATAGTAATATATATAATAATAAAATAAACTATATATATATATATATATATCAAGGATTCTGTTTGTCTCTTAGAATACATCTTGACACAGTCTGTTTATTTACTTGTTTACAACATGCTGCTTTTTTCCATCTTTATAAAATAAAAAACTTTCCAAAACAAATTCTCACATACTTGTTTACAGAGGAGAGACAATAACACGGGAACCAAGACAGACGTACACGTGTTCACATCGGACCAGAACCAACGCCTTCTGCACAGAACGCCAAAAGTCATCTTATCAGAATATTCCAGAAAGAACTGTGGAAGTATTGGTACATATTTTAATTAAAGGGAACGTTTGGGTTGGGATTAAACCACGTGTTGAACCTGATTACAGCCGCTCACTGGAACTCATTCATGTGAGCTGTACCATGTTTGTTTAATAATTGGTTCTTTCATGAGTGAAGCTGCTCTGAGTCTCGTGGCCCAACCGGCTCGCCGGCTTTCATCTTCATGACGTTCCCGTCGGCCCGGAAACACGAGCCGAGAGAAATAACCACGTCAAACACGCCATGCACTGCTGCAGCTCCGTGGACTCATAAAGTAGTCCCTGACGACCAGATCCCTCCTCCAGCGCAGCGCCATGGCCTCTGGACTATTCACGCCTCGCGTCGTCTCGTCCAGAGGACTCATCCACGACCTCCAGCCTGATCCGACCTCTAGTCTGATCCGACCTCTAGTCTGATCCAACCTCTAGCCTGATCCGACCTCTAGCCTGATCCGACCTCTAGCCTGATCCGACCTATAGCCTGATCCGACCTCCAGCCTGATCCGACCTTTAGTCTGATCCGACCTCTAGCCTGATCCGACCTCTAGCCTGATCCAACCTCTAGCCTGATCCAACCTTTAGTCTGATCCGACCTTTAGTCTGATCCAACCTCTAGCCTGATCCAACCTCTAGTCTGATCCGACCTTTAGTCTGATCCAACCTCTAGCCTGATCCAACCTCTAGTCTGATCCAACCTCTAGCCTGATCCAACCTCTAGCCTGATCCGACCTCTAGCCTGATCCGACCTATAGCCTGATCCAACCTTTAGTCTGATCCGACCTCCAGCCTGATCCGACCTCTAGCCTGATCCAACCTCTAGCCTGATCCGACCTCTAGCCTGATCCGACCTCTAGTCTGATCCGACCTTTAGTCTGATCCGACCTCTAGCCTCGGTATTCAACTGTTCCCCTGCTTCCAGTCGGGATGCTAAGCTATGCTAATTTAGTAACTTGCATTGGCAGTGAACCCTCATGAGCGAAGCCGTCAGTGACCGGCGCATGCTTTCAACGGGCGGGGCGCATCCACCGGGTTTTAATTCACACCTTGCAGCCAATCAGAAACAAGGATTCATCCTACAGCCAATCAGAAACGAAGATTCATCCTGCGCGTTTCATTGGTTCAGAACTTCTCGTGTTTTAAGTTTCTTGTTTCTTCTTCATGTTCAGGTCCGGGTCCAGGTCTGGGTCCAGGTCTGGGTCCAGGTCTGGGTCCAGGTCTTGGTTCAGGTCCGGGTCCAGGTCTGGGTCCAGGTCTGGGTCCAGGTCTTGGTTCAGGTCTTGGTTCAGGTCTGGGTCCAGGTCTGGGTCCAGGTCTGGGTTCAGGTCTGGGTTCAGGTCTTGGTCCAGATCTTGGTTCAGGTCCGGGTCCAGGTCTGGGTCCAGGTCCGGGTTCAGGTCCAGGTCCAGGTCCAGGTCCGGGTCCAGGTCCGGGTACAGGTCTGGGTCCAGGTCCAGGTCTGGGTCCAGGTCTTGGTTCAGGTCCGGGTCCAGGTCCGAGTCCATGTCTGGGTCCAGGTCTAGGTCCAGGTCTGGGTCCAGGTCTGGGTCCAAGTCCAGGTCTGGGTCCGGGTCTCACGGACTCTGCTGCTCCATGTGGTCCACCAGAGTCTCTCCCTTGGGGGGCTGCAGGTTCCTGATGGACCGCCACACGTCGCTGAGCGGGCGTGGGGGGGCGGGGCTCCTCCCCCCGTGGAGGTGCTCCCTCTGCATCTCCAGCGCCTCCTCCTCCGTCATGACTCCTCCGACCGCCGCTCCGTCTCCGGTCCACGCCTCTCCGTCTCCGGTCCACGCCTCTCCGTCGGCCGCGGTTCCCGGGCCGCCGCTCGCCCGCCCCCGCCCCGCCCCCCTCCTCCAGGTCCTCGTACAGGCTCTTCCTGCGGGTCTCGTAGTACTTGACGGCGCAGTAGGTGATGGAGCCGACGGTGTTGACCGCCACGCCGCCGAGGAACAGGCGGGTCGGCGCCACGTCGCTGAACGCCAGCACGCCCACGGTGATGGTGGCGATGCTCTTGACCACGCCCACGAAGCTGGTGGTCACGGCCGAGTTGATGTAGGTGCAGTGCAGCGTGGTGAAGTTCATGCAGCAGCCCAGCAGCACGCACAGCGAGAACAGCGCCGACACGCCGGGCTCCCGCCAGCCCGCGTACGACCACATGGAGACGGCGTCCATGGAGACCAGGGAGCACACCAGGAGCACCTGGGGGAGGAGTCAGGGAGGAGGAGGTGATGGTGACCACAGACAATGAAGACAAAGGAAAGCACAGAGCTGAAGCAGGGAATGGAATCCGCGCTCACCGGCGTGGCCATGACGGCGATGGCGTACTGCGCGGTCAGCGGCCCGTGGGCGCTGTCCAGGCTGCTCTTCTGGATCAGGACCAGGTAGGAGGCGTGGACCACCACCGCCAGCACGCCGGTGACGTAGCCGAAGGGGTCGCCGGTGAGGTCGCCGGCACCTGGGGGGGGCATGTGTTAAAGCATTCCCTCTCCTGACCACCAGGGGCTCCTCTGGTTGTATAGAAGTCTCTGCTTCATGTGTTACAGCTGCATGCATTCTCTATTATAAATGCAAAGACGTGCATGATGTCACAATGATGTCAGTGATGATGTCACAGTGATGTCAGTGATGATGTCACAGTGATGTCACAGTGATGTCACAGTGATGTCAGTGATGATGTCACAGTGATCTCAGTGATGATGTCACCGTGATGTCACCGTGACATTACGGTGTCGGTTACCTGCCAGCGCGGCGCCCCCGGTGGTGATGACCACGGCCACGATCACGCCGGCGGACGGCACGCCGTTCCTCAGCACGCACACGCCGATGCTGAGCGTGGCGAACGGCAGGCAGCGCTTGAACACCACGTACATGGGCAGGCTGAGGCCGCGCAGGGACCACAGCGTGAGCGTGGACTGCAGCGTGGAGAGGACGCACACGGGCCAGAACTCCTGCAACACAATGCAAGCGCTCAGCGCTGGGACCACGGGTCACGCCCACTCCATGGACCCACGGGACATCTGACCTCCAGGCTCAGTTAATGATCCACACTAAGGATGTTGTCCACACAGTGTCCGAAGGACTCCTCTGGTTGTATAGAAGTCTATGCTTCATGTGTTGAAGCTGCATTCTCCCTCCTGACCACCAGGGGGCGACTCCTCTGGTTGTATAGAAGTCTATGCTTCATGTGTTGAAGCTGCATTCTCCCTCCTGACCACCAGGGGGCGACTCCTCTGGTTGTATAGAAGTCTATGCTTCATGTGTTGAAGCTGCATTCTCTCTCCTGACCACCAGGGGGCAGCTCCTCTTCCTATTCTTCTCTTCTTCTACTTCCTGTTCGGCTTAATTTGCGTTTTGGCCGAACAGATTTTAATGAACAGGCCAATAAAGTGAATGAATGGTTACCTCAGCAGATCAATAACCAGCAGTCAGTCAGTCAGTCAGTCAGTGTCAGTATCAGGAAAACACAGTTGACCAGTTCACACTATTTCTACTATATTGTACAATACATATACATCATAAGTCACATCATGTAACCATGGAGATGTAACCATGGTCTTTATATATATATATATATATATAATATATGTATATACATATATAATATATATATATAATATATGTATATACATGTATATATACATATATAATATATATATAATATATATGTATATACATGTATGTATACATATATAATATATATATATATAATATATGTATATACATGTATATATACATATATAATAGATCTATAATATAGATATATAATAGATATATAATGTATAAATATAATAGATATATAATATAAAATAAATTACATATATATAATAGATATAATAGATAAATATAAAATATATTACATATATATATTACATATATATTATATAAAATGTATTACATATTACATATATATATTATATTTATATATAATATATATACTATATGTATTTATATATATAATATGTATATATACATATATAATAGATCTATAATATAGATATATAATGTATAAATATAATAGATATATAATATAAAATAAATTACAGATATAATAGATATATAATATAAAATATATTACATATATATATTACATATATATTATATAAAATGTATTACATATTACATATATATTATATTTATATATATATAATATATATGTATATATATAATATATGTATTTTTTATATGTACCTTGGAGAGCTCCAGGCTGAACGGCGGCACCTGGACCTTCCCGAGCCGCCGCAGCAGCTCCAGGCTGAGCGCCGCCGCGCTGCTGGTCAGCAGCTGGATGAGCGTCAGGAAGTCGAAGTGATAATTAGTGATGAGGAACTTCAGGAGGATGTTCAGCGAGCCGGAGAACACGCCGTGCGCCACGGCCACGCCGAGGCCCAGCAGGCGGCTCCGGGACGCGTCCATGGCGGCGGAAGAGGCGCATGCAGCGGGGCGCGGGAGGCTCGGAGGGCGCCGCTGGTCCGTGTGCCGGTCCCGGGGTCGGAGAGGGTTGGTGTCGGTGATGAGAGGCGAGGAGGAGGAAGGGAAGAAGGGAGGAGAAGGAGGGTGGCGGGGGGGTGGGTTACGCACAGCCGCGACGCACGGAGGAACGGGAGGGAAGGGAGGACGGGTCACGTTTTGAGGGTCTGGGGGGGGGGGGCTTCTAGGGAAGAAACATTAAAAAAGTGAGATCAGGAGGAGCGGGAGGTACGAAGAGGAGCAGGAGGAGATCCGGGAGGAGCGGGAGGTACGAGGAGGAGCAGGAGGAGATCCGGGAGGAGCGGGAGGTACGAGGAGGAGCAGGAGGAGATCTGGGAGTTTTCAAACTGCAGTTTTCAGCTTCATCTCGAACAATATATTAAATTCTTTCCATTAGTTTCCTCTTCTCGTCCTCTGACTGCGCCGGGAGGAATGAGACATTTTGCTGCAGCGGCTCTTGGCTGAGGACCGAGGAGGAGGAGGAGGAGGAGGAGGAGGAGGGGGGGAACTTCAACTAATAACAACACAAACAAATAAACAAATAAACAACACCAAGTTATAAACTAAGAAAACTTAAAAGTTAAGAATCAAAAGAAAAAAGAAAAAACAGAGACATTTTATTATTTGATGATGACAAGTACAAATACATGATCCTCTCCACCGCTCTCTCTCTCCCTCTCTCCCCCGTCTCTGCACGCTCTTTCTCCCTCTCTCTCCCTCTCCCCCCTCTCTCTCCTTCCCTCTCCTCCTCTCTCCCACTCTCTCTCTCTCCCCTATTCTCCCTCTCTCTCTCTCTTCTGGATATCTAGTTCACATCAATCTGTTATCCCGTGACGGATTACAAGATTAATAAATATAATAAATATAAAATGAAAAGAGCAGAAACGAAAACGACGTCTTCAAAAACTCTGAAAACAGAATGTGTTATATATCTCCTCCTCCTCTTCATCCTCCTCTTCTTTCTTTCTTCACACGTGAGATGAAATATTACTATACGTATTGATTTTATATATATTTTCTCTTCTCATGGGAATGACGTGACGTGTTCTGTGGATTGGAGATGATTCTAAATGATTCAAACATTTCCAACTACGTAACTCGGAACCCGTCAGAGAAAAAGAACAAAGAGAAATGTTTTTAATCCCATGAACCATCTTCTCATTTCAAGATCTTTGACTGAAGGTTTGGTGAAATCATGAAGAGCTGAATACAGATCCTGTCCTGAAGAAGAAGAAGAAGAAGAAGAAGAAGAAGAAGAAGGTGTTGATGATAATGAAGGAATGATGAAGGAAAACAAGAGGAAGAAGAAGAAAAATGTGGCGGAGGAGGAGCGAGTCGGGTTTTCCCTGCAGAGGAAACCTTCCTGCATCATCACCACGGAGCGCTGTGATTGGCTGCAGGGAAGACGAGTGGGGGAGCTCCGTACGACACACACACACACACACACACACACACACACACACACACACACACACACACACACACACACACACACACACACACACACACACACACACACACACACACACACACACACACACACACACACACACACACACACACACACACACACACACACACACACACACACACACACACACACACACACACACACACACACACACACACACACACACACACACACACACACACACACACACACACACACACACACACACACACACACACACACACACACACACACACACACACACACACACACACACACACACACACACACACACACACACACACACACACACACACACACACACACACACACACACTCTTTGGGCTCTCAGAGGAGGAGTGGACCAAATAATACAAACACCTCAAACCCGTAATGTGCGTTTCCTCTCAGAGGATAAAAACAATACAAATTGATCCCTTAAAGCTGATCAATATGTATACATACTGATCAGCTTTAAGGGATCTGATCAGCTTTAAATCCATATGTCTGTACTGATGAGCATGGTGTGTTAATGACATATGAACCTCTTCACGTGGTATTTCATCTTTATTGAAGAGACGACGTTGAGGTGAGATTAGTCACGCTGCACGTTAAACAGAACAGCAGCGGAAAGGAAGGAATCAATAACACGTTACGATCAATAACACGTTACGATCAATAACACGTTACGATCATTAACACGTTACGATCAATAACACGTTACGATCATTAACACGTTAAGGTTATTAACACGTTACAATCAATAACACGTTACGTCAATAACACGTTACGGTCATTAACACGTTACGGTCAATAACACGTTACGATCATCGTCACGTTAAGGTCATTAACACGTTACGATCAATAACACGTTACGATCAATAACACGTTACGTCAAGAACACGTTGCGTCAACAACACGTTACGATCAATAACACGTTTCGTCAATAACACGTTACGTCAATAACACGTTACGTCAATAACACGTTACGTCAATAACACGTTACGTCAATAACACGTTACGTCAATAACACGTTACGTCAATAACACGTTACGTCAATAACACATTACGTCAATAACACATTACGTCAATAACACGTTACGGTCAATAACACGTTACGTCAATAACACGTTACGGTCAATAACACGTTACGTCAATAACACGTTACGGTCAATAACACGTTACGTCAATAACACGTTACGTCAATAACACGTGACGATCATTAACACGTTACGATCATTAACACGTTACGTCAAGAACACGTTGCGTCAACAACACGTTACGATCAATAACACGTTTCATCAATAACACGTTTCGTCAATAACACGTTACGATCAATAACACGTTACGATCAATAACACGTTACGATCAATAACACGTTACGATCAATAACACGTTGCGTCAACAACACGTTACGATCAATAACACGTTTCATCAATAACACGCTTCGTCAATAACACGTTACGTCAATAACACGTTACGTCAATAACACGTTACGTCAATAACACGTTACGTCAATAACACGTTACGTCAATAACACGTTACGTCAATAACACGTTACGTCAATAACACGTTACGTCAATAACACGTTACGTCAATAACACGTTACGTCAATAACACGTTACGTCAATAACACATTACGTCAATAACACATTACGTCAATAACACGTTACGGTCAATAACACGTTACGTCAATAACACGTTACGGTCAATAACACGTTACGTCGATAACACGTTACGGTCAATAACACGTTACGATCATCGTCACGTGTTATTGATCGTTACACATTGACATCATTAATTCATCCAGAAACAATCAAACATCTTCAATCGTCTCAATTTAAATCAAAGTGCATCTCCAGAAGTTGTGTGTGTGTGAGTGTGAGTGTTTCTGTGTGTGTGTGTGTGTGTGTGTATTTCTGTGTGCGTGTGTGTGTATGTGTGCGTGTGAGTGTTTCTGTGTGCGTGTGTGTGTGTGTGTGAGTGTGAGTGTTTATGTGTGTGTGTGTGTGTGTGTGTGTGTGTGTGTGA
>CM070101.1:20244927-20313471 GCA_036178185.1 Liparis tanakae
CTCTCTCTCTCTCTCTCTCTCTCTCTCTCTCTCTCTCTCTCTGGCTCTCTCTCTCTCTGCTCTCTGGCCTCTCCTCTCTCCTCTCTCTCTCTCTGGCCTCCTCTCTGGCCTCCTCTCCCTCTCTCTCTGGCCCTCTCTGGCTCCTCTCTCCTCTCTGGCCTCCCTCTGGCTCCTCCCTCTCCCTCCCTCTCTGGCCCCCCTCTCCTCCCCTCTGGCCTCCTCTGTCCCTCCTCTCTGGCCTCCTCTCTGGCCTCCTCTCTGGCCTCCTCTGGCCTCCTCTGGCCTCCTCTCTGGCCTCCTCTCTGGCCTCCTCTCTGGCCTCCTCTCTGGCCTCCTCTCTGGCCTCCTCTCTGGCCTCCTCTCTGGCCTCCTCTCTGGCCTCCTCTCTGGCCTCCTCTGTCCTCTGTCCTCTCTGTCCCTCCTCTCTGGCCTCCTCTGTCTGTCCTCTCTGGCCTCCTCTGGCCTCCTCTGGCCTCCTCTGGCCTCCTCTGGCCTCCTCTGGCCTCCTCTGGCCTCCCTGTCCCTCCTCTCTGGCCTCCTCTGCCTCCTCCCTTCTCTGTCCCTCCTCTCTGGCCTCCTCTCCCTCTCTCTGTCCTCCTCTCCTCTCTCTCTCTCCTCTCTGTCCTCTCTGTCCTCTCTCTGTCCCTCTCCTCTGGCCTCCTCTGTCCTATCTCTCCCTCCTCTGACTCCTTCTCCCTCATGCAGCCTAACTCTGCTGCAGACACTCTCCTCTCGTCCCTGTCTTCATCTCTTGATTCTCTTTGTCCTTTAAGACAGAGCGGTCCTCCAGTCCTGTCCTCCCTGGTCGTCTGACTCGGTGCTCTTGAGCCAACTTGTGAGCGACGGAGAGGAAAAGGAGCAAATGGAATCAAGCGGAAGACCTGCTCTGCTATCAATCTCTCCTCTCCTCCTTCTCTCCTGTCTCTGCAGCCAGAAGCTCTTTCTACCTGACAACATGCAGTCTTCCTTCTCTAACCCCAAAAAGCTCTTCTCTATCTTCTCCAACCTCCTTGGTTGAAATGCACTTATTGTAAGTCGCTTTGGATAAAAGCGTCTGCTAAATGACATGTGATGTCATGTATAGAGCAGGCTGCTGTGGGTGGTCCTATATATATATAAATTATATATATATATATATACACACACACACACACATATATATATATATATATATATATATATATATATATATATATATATATATATTTATTTATTTATTTATTTATTTATTAGGGATGCACCGATCTGATCGTGGATAAATCGGGTTTTGATCATATCGCATCACTATTCCGACGATCGATCAGATGACGCCACATCTAGATGACGCTACATCTGCGAGAAATACTATCAGAGACGAGTTACAGACACGAACACGCGAGCCAGCGAGAGAGACGAGCGGACGGATCAAGAGCGAAGCGGCGCGCGAGCCTGCGGGGATTTCCTCTCTGAGGTTTGGGAGGTTTAGGGCTGCCATGATATCAAAAAACCCAACCTTCAAGCCCAATCGAAGTAGCGATAACTTTATCAAACCCACAGCTGACAACACATCATTTTTTAACTGTTAGCGGAAGAGCCACGTGAAACACGTGAGGAAAGTTCACAAGCAGAGGAAAGGACACAAGCAGAGGAAAGGACACAAGCAGAGGAAAGGACACAAGCAGAGGAAAGTAAGCACAAGTGAGAGAAAGGACACAAGCAGAGGAAAGGACACAAGTAGAGGAAAGGACACGCAGAGGAAAGGACAGAGGGAAAGGACACAAGCAGAGGAAAGGACACAAGCAGAGGAAAGGACACAAGCAGAGGAAAGGACACAAGCAGAGGAAGGACACAAGCAGAGGAAAGGACACAAGTGAGAGGAAAGGACACAAGCAGAGGAAAGGACACAAGCAGAGGAAAGGACACAGGCAGAGGAAAGGACACAAGCAGAGGAAAGGGACACAAGCAGAGGAAAGGACACAGGGAGGAAGACACAGGCAGAGGAAAGGACACAAGCAGAGGAAAGGGACACAAGCAGAGGAAAGGGACACAAGTGGAGAGGACACAAGAGAGGGACACAAGCAGAGGAAAGGACACAAGCAGAGGAAAGGACACAAGCAGAGGAAAGGACACAAGCAGAGGAAAGGACACAGAGAGGAAGGGACACAAGTAGAGGAAGGACACAAGTAGAGGAAAGGACACAGGCAGAGGAAAGGACACAGGCAGAGGAAAGGACACAAAGAGAGGAGAAGGAAAGGGACACAAGCAGAGGAAAGGACACAAGCAGAGGAGAGGAAAGGACACAAGTAGAGGAAAGGACACAGGTAGAGGAAGGACACAGGCAGAGGAAAGGACACAAGAGGAGGACACAGGGAAGACACAAGCAGAGGAAAGGACACAAGAGAGGAAAGGAAGGGACACAAGTAGAGGAAGGACACAAGAGAGGAAAGGACACAGAGAGGAAAGTAAGCACAAAGCAGAGGAAAGGACACAAGGCAGAGGAAAGGACACAAGGCAGAGGAAAGGACACAGGCAGAGGGAAAGGACACAAGTAGAGGAAAGGACACAAGCAGAGGAAAGGGACACAGGAGGGAAGGACACAAGGAGGAAAGGACACAGGCAGAGGAAAGGACACAAGTAGAGGAAAGTAAGCACAAGTAGAGGAAAGGACACAAGTAGAGGAAAGGACACGAGTAGAGGAAAGGACACAAGCAGAGGAAAGGACACAAGTAGAGGAAAGGACACAAGTAGAGGAAAGGACACAAGTAGAGGAAAGGACACAGGCAGAGGAAAGGACACAAGCAGAGGAAAGGACACAAGCAGAGGAAAGGACACAAGCAGAGGAAAGGACACAAGCAGAGGAAAGGACACAAGCAGAGGAAAGGACACAGGAGAGGAGGACAAGCAGAGGAAAGGACACAAGTAGAGGAAAGGACACAAGCAGAGGAAAGGACACAAGTAGAGGAAAGGACACAAGTAGAGGAAAGGACACAAGCAGAGGAAAGGACACAAGCAGAGGAAAGGACACAAGCAGAGGAAAGGACACAAGTAGAGGAAAGGACACAAGTAGAGGAAAGGACACAAGCAGAGGAAAGGACACAGGCAGAGGAAAGGACACAGGCAGAAGGACACAAGTAGAGAAGGAAAGGAGGGAAGGACACAAGTAGAGGAAAGGACACAAGCAGAGGAAGGACACAAGTAGAGGGAAGGACACAAGCAGAGGAAAGGACACAAGTAGAGGAAAGGACACAAGGCAGAGGAAAGGACACAGTAGAGGAGAGGAAAGGACACAAGTAGAGGAAAGGACACAAGTAGAGGAAGGACACAAGCAGAGGGAAAGGACACAAGCAGAGGAAAGGACACAAGAGGCAAGAGGAAAGGACACAGGCAGAGGAAAGGACACAAGCAGAGGAAGGACACAAGTAGAGGAAAGGACACAAGTAGAGGAAAGGTCACAAGTAGAGGAAGGGACACAAGTAGAGGAAAGGACACAAGTAGAGGAAAGGACACAGGCAGAGGAAAGGACACAAGCAGAGGAAAGTAAGCACAAGTAGAGGAAAGGACACAAGTAGAGGAAAGGACACAGGCAGAGGAAAGGACACGAGTAGAGGAAAGGACACAAGAGGAGGGAAAGGACACAAGTAGAGGAAAGGACACAAGTAGAGGAAGGACACAAGCAGGGAAGGACACAAGCAGAGGAAAGGACACAAGCAGAGGAAGGAACAAGAGAGCACAAAGTAGAGGAAGGACACAAGTAGAGGAAAGGACACAAGAGGAGGAAGGACACAAGGCAGAGGAAAGGACACAAGCAGGGAAGGACACAGGAAAGGACACGAGGAGAGGAAAGGACACGAGGAGAGGAAAGGACACAAGTAGAGGAAAGGACACAAGCAGAGGAAAGGACACAGGCAGAGGAAAGGACACAAGCAGAGGAAAGGGACACAAGTAGAGGAAAGGACACAAGTAGAGGAAAGGACACAAGTAGAGGAAAGGACACAAGCAGAGGAAAGGACACAAGCAGAGGAAAGGACACAAGCAGAGGAAAGTAAGCACAAGTAGAGGAAAGGACACAAGTAGAGGAAAGGACACAAGTAGAGGAAAGGACACAGGCAGAGGAAAGGACACAGGCAGAGGAAAGGACACAAGGAGAGGAAAGGACACAAGTAGAGGAAAGGACACAAGTAGAGGAAAGGACACAGGCAGAGGAAAGGACACAAGCAGAGGAAAGGACACAAGCAGAGGAAAGGACACAAGTAGAGGAAAGGTAAGCACAAGTAGAGGAAAGGACACAAGTAGAGGAAAGGACACAGGCAGAGGAAAGGACACGAGCAGAGAAAAGCACAAGTGGTAGAGGAAAGGACACAAGTAGAGGGGAAAGGACACAAGTAGAGGAAAGGACACAGGCAGAGGAAAGGACACAAGCAGAGGAAAGGACACGAGGAGAGGAAAGGACACAAGCAGAGGAAAGGACACAAGTAGAGGAAAGGACACAGGCAGAGGAAAGGACACAAGCAGAGGAAAGTAAGCACAAGTAGAGGAAAGGACACAAGTAGAGGAAAGGACACAGGCAGAGGAAAGGACACAAGCAGAGGAGGACACAGGAGAAGGACACAAGTAGAGGAAAGGACACAAGCAGAGGAAGGACACAAGCAGAGGAAAGGACACAAGCAGAGGAAAAGGACACAAGCAGAGGAAAGGACACAAGCAGAGGGAAAGGACACAAGAGGAAGGAAAGGACACAAGTAGAGGAAAGGAGACAAGTAGAGGAAAGGACACAGGCAGAGGAAAGGACACAAGCAGAGGAAGGACACAAGCAGAGGGAAAGGACACAAGTAGAGGAAAGGACACAAGCAGAGGAAAGGACACAGGCAGAGGAAAGGACACAAGCAGAGGAAAGGACACAAGTAGAGGAAAGGACACAAGTAGAGGAAAGGACACAAGTAGAGGAAAGGACACAGGCAGAGGAAAGGACACGAGGAGAGGAAAGGACACAAGCAGAGGAAAGGACACAAGTAGAGGAAAGGACACAGGCAGAGGAAAGGACACAAGCAGAGGAAAGGACACAAGCAGAGGAAAGGACACAAGTAGAGGAAAGGACACAGGCAGAGGAAAGGACACAGGCAGAGGAAAGGACACAGGCAGAGGAAAGGACACAAGTAGAGGAAGGACACAGGCAGAGGAAAGGACACAAGTAGAGGAAAAGGGACACAAGTAGAGGAAAGGACACAAGCAGAGGAAAGGACACAAGCAGAGGAAGGACACAAGCAGAGGAAAGGACACAAGTAGAGGAAAGGACACAAGTAGAGGAAGGACACAAGCAGAGGAAAGGACACAGGCAGAGGGAAAGGNCACAAGTAGAGGAAAGGACACAAGTAGAGGAAAGGACACAGGCAGAGGAAAGGACACAGGCAGAGGAAAGGACACAAGTAGAGGAAAGTAAGCACAAGTAGAGGAAAGGACACAAGCAGAGGAAAGGACACAAGTAGAGGAAAGGACACAGTAGAGGAAAGGACACAAGTAGAGGAAGGACACAAGCAGAGGAAAGGACACAAGTAGAGGAAAGGACACAAGCAGAGGAAGGACACAAGTAGAGGAAAGGACACAGGCAGAGGAAAGGACACAAGCAGAGGAAAGGACACGAGTAGAGGAAAGGACACAAGTAGAGAGGAAGGACACAAGCAGAGGGAAAGGACACAAGCAGAGGAAGGACACAAGCAGAGGAAGGACACAAGTAGAGGAAAGGACACAGTAGAGGAAAGGACACAAGTAGGGAAGGACACAGCAGAGGAAGGACACAAGCAGAGGGAAAGGGACACAAGTAGAGGAAAGCACAAGTAGAGGAAAGGACACAAGCAGAGGAAAGGACACAAGCAGAGGAAAGGGACACAAGTAGAGGAAAGGGACACAAGCAGAGGAAAGGGACACAAGTAGAGGAAAGGACACAGGCAGAGGAAAGGACAAGCAGAGGACACAAGCAGAGGGAAAGGACACAAGTAGAGGAAAGGACACAAGCAGAAGGAAAGGGACACAAGCAGAGGAAAGGACACAAGAGGAAAGGAAGGAAAGGACACATAGAGGAAAGGCAGAGGGGGGAAGGGACACAAGCAGAGGAAAGGACACAGTAGAGGAAGGAAAAGAGAGGAAAGGACACAAGAGAGGAAAGAGGGGAAAGGGACACAAGCAGAGGAAAGGGACACAAGTAGAGGGAAAGGGACACAAGCAGAGGAAAGGACACAAGTAGAGGAGGAAAGGGACACAAGGAGAGGGAAGGACACAAGTAGGGGAAAGGACACAGGCAGAGGAAGGAACAGAAGCAGAGAAAAGGACACAAGTAGAGGAAAGGACACAAGAGAGAGGGAAAGGACACAAGCAGAGGAAAGGGACACAAGAGTAGAGGAAAGGACACAAGTAGAGGGAAAGGACACAAGGAGAGAGGAAAGGGCACAGGCAGAGGAAAGGACACAGAGAGGAGGAAAGGGACACAAGTAGAGGAAAGGGACACAAGCAGAGGGAAGGGACACAGGCAGAGGAAAGGACACAGGAGAGGAAGGACAGAGGAAGAGGAGAAGGACACAAGTGGAGAGGAAAGGGACACAAGCAGAGGAAAGGACACAAGTGAGGAAAGGACACAAGCAGAGGGAAAGGGACACAAGCAGAGGAAGGACACAAGCAGAGAGAAGTAAGCACAAGTAGGGAAAGGGACACAAGTAGAGGAAAGGACCCAAGGAGAGGAAAGGACACAAGTGGAGGAAGGACACAGGAGAGGAGAGGAAGGGACACGAGGAGAGGAAAGGACACAAGGAGAGGAAGGACACAAGTAGAGGAAAGGACACAAGGCAGAGGGAAAGGACACAGGCAGAGGAAAGGACACAGGCAGAGGAAAGTAAGCACACGTAGAGGAAAGGACACAAGCGGAGGAAAGGACACAAGTAGAGGAAAGGACACAAGTAGAGGAAAGGACACAGGCAGAGGAAAGGACACAAGCAGAGGAGAGGAAAGGACACAAGCAGAGGAAAGGACACAAGTAGAGGAAAGGACTCAATTAGAGGAAAGGACACAGGCAGAGGAAAGGACACAAGTAGAGGAAAGTAAGCACAAGTAGAGGAAAGGACACAAGCAGAGGAAAGGACACAAGCAGAGGAAAGGACACAAGTAGAGGAAAGTAAGCACAAGTAGAGGAAAGGACACAAGTAGAGGAAAGGACACAGGCAGAGGAAAGGACACAGGCAGAGGAAAGGACACAGGCAGAGGAAAGGACACGAGGAGAGGAAAGGACACAAGTAGAGGAAAGTAAGCACAAGTAGAGGAAAGGACACAAGTAGAGGAAAGGACACAGGCAGAGGAAAGGACACGAGGAGAGGAAAGGACACAGGCAGAGGAAAGGACACAAGTAGAGGAAAGGACAGAAGTAGAGGAAAGTAAGCACAAGTAGAGGAAAGGACAGAAGTAGAGGAAAGTAAGCACAAGTAGAGGAAAGGACACAAGTAGAGGAAAGGACACAAGTAGAGGAAAGTAAGCACAAGTACGCTGATTGAGGAACGTAGCAAGTCGCGTGACAGGAAGTGTCACAACTCAACCTGAAGAGGAGAGCAGAGCCAATAAAAAGCCTCCAGACGGCCAATCAGACTGATTGAAAGACCACCTCCTCCTGTGTGTGTGTGTGTGTGTGTGTGTGTGTGTGTCTGTGTCTGTGTGTGTGTGTGTGTGTGTGTGTATGTGTGTGTGTGTGTGTCTCTGTGTGTGTGTATGTGTCTGTGTGTGTGTATGTGTGTGTGTGTGTGTGTGTCTCTGTGTGTGTGTGTGTGCCAATAGCCCTGACGCAGCAAACACTCCCTCCAGACTCATCCACTTTGCAAATGTAATTAAATCATTTCAGAGGGAACACTGCAGCTCCATTAGTCCTGTATTAATACACACACACACACACACACACACACACACACACACAGGATGAGTGATGTGTGTCAGGTATCGAAAGTTAATATTGAATGACCTGCTAACATTCACTTTCTTCTGAGTGTATGCAAACCTGTGAGTGTGAGTGTGTGTGTGTATGTGTGTGTGAGTGTATGTGTGTGTGTGTGTGTGTGTGTGTGTATGTGTGTGTGTGAGAGAGTGTCTGTGAGTGTGAGTGTGTGTGTGTGTCTGTGTGAGTGTGTGTGTGTGTGTCTGTGTGAGTGTGAGTGTGTGTGTGTGTCTGTGTGTGTGTGTGTGTGAGAGTGTCTGTGTGAGTGTGAGTGTGTGTGTGTGTCTGTGTGTGTGTGAGAGTGTCTGTGTGAGTGTGTGTGTGTGTGTGTGTGTGCGGGGTGTAGATATCTAAACTAATAGTTAGGTTTAGACACCTGACCTTGTGCAGCAGTGTAACCATGGCAACGTGTATTTACATGTTACAGACCATATGCAGTCTAAAGAGTGTGTGTATGCGTGTATGTGTGTGTGTGTAGATGCATGTGTGTGTATGTATGTGTGTGTGTGCGTGCGTGTGTGTATGTGTGTGCGTGTTTGTGTGTGTGTGTATATATGTGTAGATGCGTGTGTGTGTGAGTGTATGTATGTGTGTGCATGTGTATGTGTGTGCGTGTTTGTGTGTGTGTCTGTCTGTGTGTATGTGTGTGTGTGTATGTGTGTGTAGATGCATGTGTATGTATGTATGTATGTATGTATGTATGTGTGTGTGTGTGTGTGTGTGTGTGTGTGTGAATGGTTAATGAACCGTGTGCTCTCCTGTATTTGCATATGACTGACGTTGCATTCACGTCTTGTTCTCTGTGTACAGGAGATCAACACAGGAGGCAGGTGTGTGTGTGTGTCTGTGTGTACGTGAGGCTTGTGTGTGTCTTTTGTGTCTTTATTTTTTTCATTATTTTAGTTTGCAGCCTTGTCCTGGAAAAGAATAATAAATATTGTTTTGATCTGTCCCTGAGCTTTATTACAGCAGTGTGTGTGGTGTGTGTGTGCGTGTGTGATGAAATCAGTGACCAGCATCTCGTATTTGAGCCAATGAAAGTGGATCAATAAAACCAGTTTGTCACCACATGTATTCCCCCCCCCACACACACACACACCTCACAACCCCCCCCCCCCCACACACACACACCCCTCACAACCCCCCACACACACACCACAACCCCCCACACACCACACCCCCCACACACACACACCTCACAACCCCCCACACCCTCACAACCCCCACACACACCACCCCCCACACACACACACCTCACAACCCCCCACACACACACACCCCTCACACCCCCCCACACACACCTCACAACCCCCCCACACACACACACACACCTCACAACAGAGCCAGAGGCAGCTCACCCTGCTGAGGGGGCGTGGCCTCAGTCAGAGGCAGCTCACCCTGCTGAGGGGGCGTGGCCTCAGTCAGAGGCAGCCTATAGCTTGATATCAGACGTTATGAACTCATCCGGGCTCCATCTCACGGCTCAGTGCTCCTCATCACACATTACAGAGCCACAGAGCATCAGCCCGAGGAGGGAGGGAGGGGGGGAGGAGAGGGTGGAAGAGAGGGGGAGGGGCGGGGGAGGAGAGGGAGGAGAGGGGGAGGAGAGGGGGAGGAGAGGGGGAGGAGGTGGAAGAGAGGGGAGGAGAAGAGGGTGGAAGAGAGGGGAGGGAGGGGAGAGGGTGGAAGAGAGGGTGAGGAGGTGGAAGAGAGGGAGGAGGAGAGGGTGGAAGAGAGGGGGGAGGAGAGGGGGAGGAGACGGGGGAGGGGAGGGGGAGAGGGTGGAAGAGAGGGGGAGGAGGTGGAAGAGAGGGGGAGGAGGAGAGGGTGGAAGAGAGGGTGAGGAGGTGGAAGAGAGGGGGAGGAGGAGAGGGTGGAAGAGAGGGGGAGGAGAGGGGGGAGGAGACGGGGGAGGGGAGGGGGAGAGGGTGGAAGAGAGGGGGAGGAGAGGGGGACGCAGGACGCTCCAGGAGACCACGTCCTTAACCTGATGTGTTAGAGCTGCATTCTCTCTCCTGACCACTAGGGGGCTCTTCTGGTTGTATAGAAGTCTATCGTGACTTCTCTCAGTAAACATGTAAACATGAGTTCACGTCTCAGTCTCTAGTCTCCAGTCTTCTTCTATACAGCATGATGTCATCATTTAGACTTTAGGGCGCTTTGTTTAAAGAGCTGTGAGTTCACAAAGCGACAGGAAGCTGAAGAACCACAGAAGAAGAAAGGAACACTTCCTCTTACCTGACGGTGAAGTCGTAGGAGCAGGACGCCAGCGCCGCCCGGCAGAACGGAGAGAACTGCAGGAGAGGAACGACACCCCGTAAGGACGCCATGTAAGGACGAGACATTATCGTCATAGCAACAACATCATCAACAACAACATCACTGAGCCGCGCTTTAAACACGCTTTGAGCTCAAGTCTCATGGAGGTCAAAGGTCACGGCTCCTCTCTGCTTCTCCAGAGGATCAATACAAGCAGACAGATTTGCACACTGACAAAACACACACACACACACACTCACAGACACACACTCACACACTCACAGACACACACACTAAGCGTGAATCGATTAGTGACACCTGTCCTGAACAACACAGCTTGAACAAGACAGTTACTTGATTGGGTGAAGTCGGGCGTCTGTGTGTGTGTGTGTGTGTGTGTGTGTGTGTGTGTGTGTGTGTGTGTGTGTGTGTGTGTGTGTGTGTGTGTGTGTGTGTGTGTGTGTGTGTGTGTGTGCGTGCGTGCGTGCGTGCGTGTGTGCATGTGTGTGTGCGCGCTTGCAAAGTGACAAGTCTCTAATCTGAGTAAGTGGGAACTCTTTCTGCAGCTGTCTTTACTCACACACACACACACACACACACATTATGTGTGTGTGTGTTTATGTGTATGTGTGTGTGTGTGTGTGTGTCTCATTAAGTCCATTTCATGTGTCTTTTGATGCCGTCGGACTGTGAGCTACATCTCCGCCACACACACATGTTGCTCTCCATTCCGAGTGTTGTTACAGGACATGTGTGTGTGTGTGTGTGTGTGTGTGTGTGTGTGTGTGTGTGTGTGTGTGTGTGTGTGTGTGTGTGTGTGTGTGTACCTTGACTCGGCGGACGGCGTAGGCGTGGCCGAGCAGTTGCTGGAGCGGCTGCCGGGCGTTCCTCAGGTCCCACACACACACGCTGCAGTCCACTGAGCCCGTGGCCACGATGTTCTGCAGGAACAGTTACAGCCCCCATGATTGGCCGGTCTGTGTTGGGGGCGGGACTTAACTAAGGTCACTGATGCTTAATGCAGCTAACACACTGCAGAACTAGAATTCACCGGTGACATGAACGCACCGCGGAGGAGTGACGGGACCCCCGTGCCAGGTGGGCGTTACCTGGTCATATTTGCACCAATCGCAGCTCAGGATCTCCGCCTTGTGCGCCGGGATGGCCAATCGGCACGCGGCGCTCTTCACGTCCCAAACTCTGAGCGTCCCGTCGCCTGGAAGAGAGGATGAACACTTCTATACAACCGGAGTCCTGGTGGTCAGGAGAGAGAATGCAGCTTTAACACTCACTGTGTTTACATGATGGTATAACTCTAGTCTTGCTCTAGTCGGACTATGCTATCTTTTGGGGAATCTGCTATTATCCCGATGTACATGGCAGTGAGTCATTCAGATCATTGGCAGAAAACATGTCACCTCCGATACCACAGGTGGCGCTGTTTTCACTACAACTCCTGTTGTGTAGCACATTTCCTTTTTTGATTGGCTGATAAGCGCCACGTGACATCACAACTCCAGGAAGCGCTTGTTTTCCTCACGGGGACAGCGGCGGGTTTCATGTTGGCGCTGCGGCACATTAAAACATGAAAGAGCCCAGAGTTGTTTTCAGCGTGAAGAAATACGATGTGTGGCGGAGTTCAGACCGACATGCGTGACACTTGAGAGCCTGAGACTCGACGCAAAGTTCGGTTCCTAATCCAGTTCACCGCTACATGCCGCGACGGTCGGAGTATCAACCGCATCGGATCGAGTATCCAGGGTGTCAGTCGGAGCGCACAGTCGAACAAAGGTGTTCATGAAACGGATCATTAGAGGTCAGTCCACTGAGACAGGTAGACCAATGCATGTAACCACGGTCACTGTGTGTGTGTGTGTGTGTGTGTGTCTGTGTGTGCGTGCGTGTGTGTCTGTGTGTGTCTGTGTGTTTGTGTGTGTCCTCATATAACTTGTTTTTTTTGTGAACACTAATTTCAGGGACCACATTATGATGGCATAAAGCCAACATTGACTGTGTGTGTGTGTGTGTGTGTGTGTGTGTGTGTGTGTGTGTGTGTGTGTGTGTGTGTTCCTGGCCAGTGGTGGAGGGTCTGCCAACACACTGCGACAATCATAAAGCAGAACCTTTAAACTCCTCCTCCTCCTCCTCCTCCTCCTCCTCCTCCTCCTGAGAGGTTTCAGGCCTCAGAACCCATTGACTCTGAAGTGAAACCCCCTCAGTCAACGGGAACTACTCAATGGTCGTCCTCCTCCTCCTCCTCCTCCTCCTCCTCCTCCTCCTCCTCCTCCCAGCAGCGTCGCCCTCCACCCGACCCCATCCTGCCGCTCGCCATCGATTCCTTCATCATCGTTTTTAACGCTTCGCTTCCTTTCCTGGTGTCTGTGTCTGTGTGTGTGAGTGTGTGTAAGTGTGTAAGTGTGTGTGTATGTGTGTAAGTGTATGTATGTGTGTGTGTGTAAGTGTATGTGTGTATGTGTGTGTAAGTGTGTATGTGTGTGTAATGTGTGTTAGCTGCTGATACAGCATTACTACACACCAGGTGTAACAGAGCTAAACCATTTTACAGAAGTCAGTTTCTAATGTACAGCAGAATACACACATGGACGCACACACACAGCCACACACCTATTTGGGCCTATTGATCCCATCAACACCTGAGAGTGTCTCTCTCTGTGAGAGAGAGAGAGAGAGAGAGAGAGAGAGAGAGAGAGAGAGAGAGAGAGAGAGAGAGAGAGAGAGAGAGAGTGACTGTGTGACTGTGTGTGTGTGTGTGTGTGTGTGTGTGTGTGTGCGGTGAACCTTTTGTCTGGAAGCCTGCTATCAATTATTTAACCAGACACTACCTATCATTGAACAAACACACATGTAATTAACTGTGTGCCTGTGTGTGTGTGTGTGCCTGTGTGTGTGTGTGTGTGCCTGTGTGTGTGTGTGTGTGCCTGTGTGTGTGTGTGTGTGTGTGTGTGTGTGTGTGTGTGTGTGTGTGTGCCTGTGTGTGTGTGTGTGTGTTTATGTGTGTGTGTGCCTGTGTGCCTGTGTGCCTGTGTGTGTGTGTGTGTGTGTGTGTGTGTGTGTGAGGGGGCAGGAGGTGGAGGCTCCCGTGCTAAAGTAGAATAGAGTTTATTCTGAGAGCGATTAAACTAATGAAACGGTGTTTGACTTCAGGAGGAAAGAATCAAAGAGAAGAGGAGAGAAAAGGAGAAGAGAAGAAGAGTATAGGAGAGAAAAGGAGAAGAGAAGAGGAGAAGAGAAGAAGAGAAGAGGAGAAAAGAGAGAGAGAAGAAGAGAAGAGGAGAAAAGAGAGAAGAGGAGAAGAGAAGAGGAGAAAAGAGAGAAGAGGAGAAGAGGAGAAAAGAGAGAAGAGGAGAAGAGAGAGAAGAGGAGAAGAGAAGAGGAGAAGAGGAGAGGAGAAGAGAAGAGGAGAAAATGCTTCATGTGTTAAAGCTGCATTCTCTCTCCTAACCACCAGGGGGTGACTCCTCTGGTTGTATAGAAGTCTCTGCTTCATGTGTTAGAGCTGCATTCTCTCTACTTACCACCAGGGGACGACTCCTCTGGTTGTATAGAAGTCTCTGCTTCATGTGTTGAAGCTGCATTCTCTCTCCTGACCACCAGGGGGTGACTCCTCTGGTTGTATAGAAGTCTCTGCTTCATGCGTTGAAGCTAATCACGGTTTCAGGTTTAATGTTTAAAGACGTGTGAGTATTTGATCTCTCGGTGGACGTGGTTAACTTCTCATTTCTGTGCGCGTTCACCCTTCACAGCTGGGTTTTACTTCATGAACTTCATGGAAACAGTCGGATGACCTTAAAATGTATCTATATTTGTTTTTTAAACAAGATGGCTGCAGACAAAAATGTATTCATTCATTTTTACACATTAATTATGTTTTATTTTGACAGGATGTTAATTCAGTGGAAGATTTAACCGGAACATTCACTATGGATGATTTCCACTTCCTGTGTTTTAAAAGAGTAATGTTGAGCTTACTCACAGCTGGCCAGAGACGGGGAACGATGGAGCATATAATATATATATACATATAATATATATATATATATATATAATACATATCATTTAATATATAAAATATTATATATACACTATTATATATATATAATATTATATATACAATATAATATATATATAATATTATATAATAAATACAATATAGTATATATAATATAATATATATCATGTTATATATATAAATTATATTGTATATATAACATTATATATACAATATAATTTATATATATAATATTATATAATATATTCAATATAGTATATATAATATAATATATGATATATGTCATATTATATAATATATCAAATATTGTATATACAATATTATATATATAATATAATATATATAACATTATATATACAATATAATATGTATATATATATAATATTATATAATATATACAATTAATTAATTAATAAATAATATATATAATATAATATATATGATATATGTCATATTATATAAAATATATATAATATAATACATATAGTTTAATATATAAAATATAATATATACAATATAATATATATATATATAATATAATATAATTAGGGCTGGCCAATGATTACAATTTTTAATCGCATGATGTCCCCGATTAATCGCATTTGTATACGCAAAATCCAATAATGAGTTCTAAAGTAGTGTATAGCTTGTATTTTAAATGTCGCTCCAGATGAACTAAAGGGCCATAACACCTGTTGTGAAACAAACACTTAACATCAGCATGTGTGTATAGTAGCAGTTAAAGTTAAATGAAATACATACTTTGTGTAAATCTCCACTTAAACAATGGTATGTGCGCGCAACACAGCTGAGCTGTCGCGTGCCCGCAGCTGTGTTGACGGGGGAATAAATAATAAATAACTAAACCTACGTTAACGCGCGATAAAATAATTGTCGGAGTTAACGCAGTGATACGTTAACGCACGATTAACGCGTTAACGTGGCCAGCCCTAAATATAATATTATATATATATATCTGTCATATTATATATATCATATATAATATAGTAAATATTGTATATACAATATAATATATATAATATATATAATATATACAATATCATATATATGATATATGCCAAATTATATATATATAATATTATATTTATGATATATTATATATTATATATGTTATATCTCTTATATACACACAAGGACCTCCGTGTGGCTGAAACAGTTCTCGACCTCAAAGGTCCCCGAGCCCCCGGAGCCACCGGGCTGAATGCTGATTGAATCTCTGCTCTCAGAAACCAATTAACACAAACTCATTAGCGCCGATCACCCCGACCACGAGCTCAAACACAGGCTCCGCCCCCCTGATAAAGTTACAGGAGATAAATGCAGCGCGCCCTCGGGGCTGATCGACTTCACGCCCTACCGATCACTTCCTGGAGAGAGAGGAAGCGTCTTCACTTCACGCCCTACAGATTACTTGAAGACGTCGGGTCAACCACAAAGCCGTAGGAGTTTCACAATAAAGGCCTTAAAGTCTGAAGGATGAGTGAGTGTGTTTTCATCTTGACTCAGTTGGTTTTCACTTCATGAAAGTTCATGAAAAATCTCTTGAAAATGTCTTTTGCAAAAATCAAGATGGCAACAGCTTAAAAAAATACACGTGTGTGTATATATATATATATATATATATATATATATATATATATATATATATATATGTGTGCATATATATGTATATATATATATACATTAGGGATGCACCGATCTGATCGGCGCCGATCCATATCGGCCGATATTACCGTTCTCAAAACAGCCGATAAAACCGATCGATCAGATGACGTCACATCTGAGAAATACTATCAGAGACGTTTCAATCTCCGCTCGCCGCAACAGAGACGATGTTCACATGTCTGACTATAGACTGATGTTCACATGTCTGACCCTATAGACTGATGTTCACATGTCTGACCCTATAGACTGATGTTCACATGTCTGACCCTATAGACTGATGTTCACATGTCTGACCCTATAGACTGATGTTCACATGTCTGACTATAGACTGATGTTCACATGTCTGACTATAGACTGATGTTCACATGTCTGACCCTATAGACTGATGTTCACATGTCTGACCCTATAGACTGATGTTCACATGTCTGACTATAGACTGATGTTCACATGTCTGACCCTATAGACTGATGTTCACATGTCTGACCCTATAGACTGATGTTCACATGTCTGACTATAGACTGATGTTCACATGTCTGACTATAGACTGATGTTCACATGTCTGACTATAGACTGATGTTCACATGTCTGACCCTATAGACTGATGTTCACATGTCTGACCCTATAGACTGATGTTCACATGTCTGACTATAGACTGATGTTCACATGTCTATAGACTGATGTTCACATGTCTGACTATAGACTGATGTTCACATGTCTGACCCTATAGACTGATGTTCACATGTCTGACTATAGACTGATGTTCACATGTCTGACCCTATAGACTGATGTTCACATGTCTGACTATAGACTGATGTTCACATGTCTGACCCTATAGACTGATGTTCACATGTCAGACTATAGACTGATGTTCACATGTCTGACCCTATAGACTGATGTTCACATGTCTGACCCTATAGACTGATGTTCACATGTCTGACTATAGACTGATGTTCACATGTCTGACTATAGACTGATGTTCACATGTCTGACTATAGACTGATGTTCACATGTCTGACTATAGACTGATGTTCACATGTCTGACCCTATAGACTGATGTTCACATGTCTGACCCTATAGACTGATGTTCACATGTCTGACCCTATAGACTGATGTTCACATGTCTGACCCTATAGACTGATGTTCACATGTCTGACCTATAGACTGATGTTCACATGTCTGACCCTATAGACTGATGTTCACATGTCTGACCCTATAGACTGATGTTCACATGTCTGACCCTATAGACTGATGTTCACATGTCTGACCCTATAGACTGATGTTCACATGTCTGACCCTATAGACTGATGTTCACATGTCTGACCCTATAGACTGATGTTCACATGTCTGACCCTATAGACTGATGTTCACATGTCTGACCCTACAGACTGATGTTCACATGTCTGACCCTACAGACTGATGTTCACATGTCTGACCCTATAGACTGATGTTCACATGTCTGACCCTATAGACTGATGTTCACATGTCTGACCCTATAGACTGATGTTCACATGTCTGACCCTATAGACTGATGTTCACATGTCTGACCCTATAGACTGATGTTCACATGTCTGACCCTACAGACTGATGCTCACATGTCTGACCCTATAGACTGATGTTCACATGTCTGACTATAGACTGATGTTCACATGTCTGACCCTATAGACTGATGTTCACATGTCTGACCCTATAGACTGATGCTCACATGTCTGACCCTATAGACTGATGTTCACATGTCTGACCCTATAGACTGATGTTCACATGTCTGAGCCCCTATGGACTGATGTTCACATGTCTGACTATGGACTGATGTTCACATGTCTGACTATAGACTGATGTTCACATGTCTGACCCTATAGACTGATGTTCACATGTCTGACTATAGACTGATGTTCACATGTCTGACCCTATAGACTGATGTTCACATGTCTGACCCTATAGACTGATGTTCACATGTCTGACCCTATAGACTGATGTTCACATGTCTGACCCTATAGACTGATGTTCACATGTCTGACTATAGACTGATGTTCACATGTCTGACTATAGACTGATGTTCACATGTCTGACTATAGACTGATGTTCACATGTCTGACCCTATAGACTGATGTTCACATGTCTGACCCTATAGACTGATGTTCACATGTCTGACTATAGACTGATGTTCACATGTCTGACCCTATAGACTGATGTTCACATGTCTGACCCTATAGACTGATGTTCACATGTCTGACCCTATAGACTGATGTTCACATGTCTGACTATAGACTGATGTTCACATGTCTGACCCTATAGACTGATGTTCACATGTCTGACTATAGACTGATGTTCACATGTCTGACCCTATAGACTGATGTTCACATGTCTGACCCTATAGACTGATGCTCACATGTCTGACCCTATAGACTGATGTTCACATGTCTGACCCTATAGACTGATGCTCACATGTCTGACCCTATAGACTGATGCTCACATGTCTGACCCTATAGACTGATGCTCACATGTCTGACCCTATAGACTGATGCTCACGGCACACACATTCCATCAGGACCGCAAGGGTTTTCATAAAGTTAGCCGCTAACTTTATGAAAACCCTTGCGGTCCTGATGGAATGCTAACTGTTAGCAGAAGGATTCACGTGACACATCAGGTTTTGCAAAGTTAGAGGAAAGAGCCACGTGAAACAACATCCGTTCTTCTAAATAAGATGTCGACAAATCATACACTAACATATACAAGAAAACAATGAACTGATTTTGTATCTTTATAGATCGTTTCTGAGATTGATCTTAAATTATGCTAACATTAAACATTTTTACTGTACCAAGGAAGAGTTTATAAAAATAAGTCAGACTTTTGTATGTTAAAAAAAGTCCTGTATATAGATTTCCCCAAGAGTTCCAGGAAATGAATAACGCAGATGTGTTCCATACATATCTGAAATCAATCCCCTACAATAGCAATCAATCAATTTTAATGTATCAATTAGGACAGTTTTCAAAGTAAAAGTCCTAAATGTTTAAAGAAATCTGTAATTTCTTTAATGTTTGAGGTGCTTTAGATGTGTACCTCCTCATAGTCCGAGGCAATAATGCTACACAATAAATAGAACGCTTCAATCGACGCCGTGATCGGTATTATGGGATCGGCAGAGACTATTTCAGTGATCGGTGATCGGCCCAAAAAACCTGATCGGTGCATCTCTAATATCCATATATATATATATATATATATATATATATATATATATATATATATATATATCCATATATGTATATATAATAAAAGACTCAGCTTTACTTAAAGAGCGTAAACATTGATTTTAAACCTGGACCTGAAGGTCCTGAAGCTCAATGAGGAGTTGTAACATCCTGCAGCGCCACCTTGTGGCCAGATGACGTCTGTGCTGCCACAACAACTACAAACATGGGACAGAATCCAGAGGAACGTGCACCGGTCTGAGCTCCTGCACACCACCTCTTATTTAACGTACTTCTTGATTACTTACCTTTGTTTCATACATCTTTAGTTTCCTGTTGGCATCGTTTTGTGTTTGACTCGTTCTCCTTTGGTTTAATCCTCTTTTATTCATGACTACAGTTCCACTCCATAATGTTCCTCTGTATGTCCACGTTTACGTTCCATTGTGTCATCGGGTTTCCTTCAGCATTAAGAGTCACTTCACAAGGTGGTGCTCATCCTGTGGCGTTCAGGAGCCGGTTGGTGCTGTTCAGGCTCCTGAACGCCACACGAGCTAAAGGAGACGTGAATCTCACCTGAAGCCGAAGCAAAGCATCCTGGGATGTGAGGCGACCAGATGGTGCTGTAGATTACCCCTTCGTGACCCCTGAGCGTGGTCAGCGATTGGCTGAGAGCCGGGTCCCACTGGAGGAGCGAACACACACACATTAAAAACACCGTCAAAGAAGAGAACCGTAACGAACAGACCCTGAACTCACCACTTTGGCCGTTTGGTCCCAGGAACCGGAGACGATGAGGTTCTCTCCTCTGGTCTGACTCCAGTCTACAGAGTACACCTGTGCACACACACACACACACACACACACACAGGGTCAGAAACACACACATGGTCACCCTCACAGCATCCTCAGGCTCCGCCCCCAGGCGCCTCACCTCCTGCGTGTGCTCCTTGGCGACTCTCAGCGGAGCGCCGTGATTGGTCGTGTCCCACAGCTGCAGGCTGCCGTCTCCGCCGCCGGCGACCACGACGTGCTCGTTGGCTTCGCTCCACGCCACGTCGAACAGACCGTCACCCCACTCCCAGCTGACACACACACACACTTTATAATATGTATATTTATATACATAAACATATATAGCTATATTTAAGACAAATATATATTGTTAAATAAATATATATTTTATATATATATATATATATATATATATATATGAGAAATATTTTTATTATTAAATATAAACATTGTATATATACATATATATCTTTAAGTTATATATATATATATGCATATATATATATACAAATATATTTATAAAAATATATTTTAATATTATATATATATATATATAATATATATATATATATATAAAAAAAAATATATATATATATATATATATATATATATAAAATAGATATCTAAAAATATATTAAAATATATAAAGAAATGAAACAAAGAGTACGTCCTCACCTTTGGACCACAGCGACTCCGTTCTCAGTCTCGTCGAGGACGAGCAGGGAGCCGCCGCCTGCACACAACAAGGAGACACACAACGAGGAGACACAAAACGAGGGTTATACACAACGAGGAGACACATAACGAGGGTTATACACTCTCCGGCGTCACGTGACTCACCGGCGATGCCGTAGTGCTGGTTGGCGGCGCAGGCCAGCCGGTGGGGGAGGAACGGCGACGCCTCCACGGCGTAGCCGTGGCGGGCCGGGCAGCGGAACACCTTCTCCATGGGGGTCCGCCTGGGGCCAGCAGACGAGGACAGGAAGTGATGTCATCAACGACGACGCTTGATTGATGCAGCTCCGAGTCAACAGAGACCTGTTTCAATGTTTAACTTTAATTCAAATAACATGCAGCAATCATGCACATTTTCATTATAAACACTTATTATTAACAGATTATTAACTCAAAAACATAAATCAAGAAATACATTGAGGTGTATTATTGTGACAGGTGTGGTGGTTAAAATGTTTCAAATGTGTTTCCACAACATATATACATAGGGTGTATTAAACTTTTACATGATGTTATATTAGGCTTACATTACATCTACAAAGATGATTAAGAGGACACACACACACACACACACACACACACACACACACACACACACACACACACACACACACACACACACACACACACACACACACACACACACACACACACACACACACACACACACACACACACACACACACACACACACACACACACACACACACACACACACACACACACACACACACACACACACACACACACACACACACACACACACACACACACACACACACACACACACACACACACACACACACACACACACACACACACACACACACACACACACACACACACACACACACACACACACACACACACACACCTCTCCAGGGTCAACAGCTCCAGACACAGATAGACCCAGCGGCCGTCTGCTGCTCAGTCTGAACCGTAGAGAGGAGACGCAGAGCGAGGACCAGGAGGCCCAGACACAAGGAGAGGAGGAAGAGGAGAAGGAGGAGGAGGACAAGGAGGCCCAGACACAACAAGAGAGGAGAGGAGGCGGAGGACCAGGAGGCCCAGACACAACAACGATAAAAGAAGAGACGAGGGGGGAGACGTCAGCAAGAAACCTCCACATCCCTTAAAGTACCCGGCTTGGACTGGGACAGGGGTCACTCTGAGTGACGAGTACAATATGTAATGAGGGAGTGGACGGAGGAGCAGCTGCATTGAGTGTGAGGTATAAATAATATGTGAATGTCTTTGTTCGGGGCCTGGGAAAGACAGATGTGGAGGAGGTTGTTGTCTTTAATACCGGACCCAGACCAGGTTTATTTGTGAGACTGTTGGTTACAAATAAATCTACGTGAAGTGAACTCTGATGCAAACTCTCTGTGTCTTATCACTGAAGTGATAATCTGTGTTTAATCCAGATATAGTCGGAAAAGGTGCGTTTTCAGTTTCTGGCGGAAGATGTAGACTTTAGACTAGAGATACAGGTTCATATACATCAGGTTAAGAGATTAGTCAGAATGGACCAAAAGGAAGAAATCCAGCCACAACACAGGTGGATATAAATACAGATGTACATTATTATCCAACTAGCTCCATCTGGGGCAATAAAGTGAAGAACATTCAGTTATCAATCAGTCGGATAATATATATATTACACTGAAATGTACCATTATGCATAATGAGTACTTTTACTTTGGGTATTTTAACTAGATGCTGATGCAACATGTTAAATGCAATACGTGTACATGTAACAGAGTATTTCTCCGCAGTGGTACTGAATAGAGTGGAGTACTTCTTCCACCATATAGAAGCTAAAGTACACTGAAAGTGCACGTGTAACGTAAATTGTGACCACGTGACTCCATTAAACACTCACGCAGAGTGGAGCAGCCCGGTGGAGCAGCCCGGTGGAGCAGCCCGGTGGAGCAGCCCGGTGGAGCAGCCCGGTGGAGCAGCCCGGTGGAGCAGCCCGGTGGAGCAGCCCGGTGGAGCAGCCCGGTGGAGCGTCAGGAGTCCGGGAAGAAACGCGCTGTCTCCTCGCGGAGCTTCTACTTCCGTGTTGTGATCAGCTGACCCGACACTCTCTCTCCTTCTTATTTAACGGCGGTTGGCATCCATATTGTTGGTGCATTACCGCCACCCTCTGGAGTACTAATCCGTCATTTCACATTTTACAAACCAAACAAACAAAACAAAACAAAAAAAAACAAAAATAATAATAATAATAATAATAATAATAATAATAATATATATATATATATATAATAATAATAAAATACTATAATTCCAACTATACCCTACAATAAACCCCTGTGTCCTTTAAGAACTTGAACAATACTCTAATCTGTGCTCTCCCCTCCATGCTCAGTATTCCCTTTAGTGTACACTCACGCACCCCAACTCCCCCAGTTTCTTCCTCATCACCTCTCTATGAGTCTCATGCGCTTTACAATGAACCACCACATGCTCCACTGATTCCTCTTCTCCACACCCTTCACACAACCCTGTCTGGTGTTTCCCAATCATTCTCAGTGTCCTGTTGAGCGTAGTATGGCCCAACCGTAGCCTTGTCAGCACTGTTTCCTCCCTCCTATTCCAACTTCCCACCCTGGTTTCCTTCACACTCCTTTTAATCAGATACAAATGTCTCCCTTTTTCCTCTCTGTCCCACCTATTCTGCCACATTTGGTTGATGTTTTCCCAGACAATACTTTTGACCTCCGCCTTACTTATGCCAATTGTCATTTCTATGTCCCCTTTCTTTAAAGCCCTCTTTGCTAAACTGTCTGCCCTCTCATTCCCACTCACCCCTATATGTGCTGGCACCCACATGAATCTCACCTGACACCCCTTGTTGGTTACCCGTGTGGCTGACTGAAGGACCTCATAAAGAATGTCTTGACGACTACTTGACTGAAAAGATCTGATGCTTGCTAAAACTGAAGCTGCATCGGAGCATATTAAGACCTTGCCCTGTTTTGCCTTTTCGACCCATCGTAACGCCACTAGCACTGCCACCATCTCCACTGTGTAAACCCCTAGCTTATCGGATGTTCTCCTGTTGATCCCTATACCTTTGTCTGGTATTGCCACCCCAAATCCTCTCACTCCTGTCTCAGGTTTCTTAGCACCGTCCGTATAAATTATAGTGTATTCACTGTATAGCTGCATTACTCTATATTCAAATGCACCTAACAAATCCACTTTTCTTTTCTCTTCTCTTTTTAATTCTAACAGATACCAGTCTATTTCAGGCCACACTAGTGTCCATGGTTCCACCACCGGGTAAACCACAGAGGGGCTTATTCTCAGACTATCCACCCTACACTCCCTTGCAATATCATTGCCTATCCGACCAAAGTTATTTTTCTGGCTCCTTCCATTCTCCCAGACCGCCTGCAACACTC
Organism: Liparis tanakae; assembly: GCA_036178185.1. Classification (NCBI taxonomy): domain Eukaryota; kingdom Metazoa; phylum Chordata; class Actinopteri; order Perciformes; family Liparidae; genus Liparis; species Liparis tanakae. The sequence continues at coordinate 20,268,985 of CM070101.1, forward strand.
CTTTTGCAGGGTGAGTATCCTTGTGTCCCTGCAAATTAGCCCAGTAGTTTGCCATGAGTTGCTTTCTTCTTAATTCCAGCGGCATTTCTCCCATTTCTACCTGCAGGGCAGGGATTGGCGATGTTTTAAAAGCTCCACTACAAACTCGTAATGCCTGTGCCTGAACCACATCTAATCTACCAATTAAAGATTTAGTTGCTGACCCATATGCTATGCTTCCGTAATCTAACGCTGATCTTATCAAGGCCACATAGATGGTTTTTAAAGCTGAACAACTAGCTCCCCACTCCCTACCACTCACACATCTCATCACATTTATTACTTTTTGCATTTGTCCTCTACTCTCCTAATGTGATCTGCCCATGTTAACCGTGAATCAAAAACAACCCCCAAAAATTTAAATGTGCCCACCCGTTCTAATTCTTTCCCATACATCGTAAGCTTCATCGACTCCTTAATTATTTTCCTGGTGAAAAAAACTGTTTGTGTTTTGTCCACTGAGAATCTGAACCCCCAATCATATGCCGACTCCACCACCTCATCGATTGCTTTTTGCACTTTTCTGACTGCATGTTCAATGTTCCTTCCTTTTTTCCATAAAGCCCCATCATCAGCAAACAGAGACCTACCTATATCTACTGGTATCTTTGTGAATATGTCGTTAATCATAATGATGAAGAGTAGCGGGCTAATCACACTGCCTTGCGGCGTTCCATTATCGACTACGTATTGACGTGATACGTCTGACCCTATCCGTACTTGAATTTTTCTGTCAAACAGAAAATCCTTTACCCAGTTAAAGACTCTCCCACCAATTCCCATTTTGTGCATCTTGACGAGCAAACCTTCCTTCCACATCATGTCATAGGCTTTTTCAATGTCAAAGAACACTGCAATTACTGCCTCTTTATTTGCCTGGGCCTTTCTAATATCAGTCTCTAGTCGTATCACTGAGTCCATGGTGTTTCTACCCTTCCTAATGCCACACTGAAAGCTTGCCAGCATTCCTCTCTTCTCAAGCGTATATGAAAATCTTTCCGTAATCATCCTTTCCATTACCTTACACATATTCGATGTTAGTGATATGGGTCTGTAACTGGTAGGTTTAGAGGGATCTTTGCCAGGTTTTCTAATTGGGATTATTACCGCCTCCTTCCATACGCTCGGTACCTTACCTTCCTCCCATACTCTGTTATAAAGGCACAGCAGCTTATGAAGGGCTCCCTTTCCCAAATGCTTTAGCATGATGTAACAAACCTGATCATCCCCTGGCGATGTTGGTTGTGATCCATTTATGGCTCTAGCTGACCCGACACGCGACACGGGCGACAATAAATAATAATCATTTAATGAGATCATTTAAAAAATATAATAAAGTCCTTTTGTTTTCCATTTATCTTAATTTAAAAAATGAAATAAAAATATTTTACGTTTATATATATATATATATATATATATATATATTATTATTTTTTTTTTTTTCTCGGTCTTTTTAGTCTTTTTAGACCAGAAGCTAGTCACAGTTGGGTTTTGATTACCGGACCCAGCGACCTCGCTACACGGGCACAAATAATCTAAAAATAATACAATTATTTTAAAGTATTGAGTCTCTTTGATTTCAATTGATCTTAATGTAAAACAAAACAAAAGATGTTAAGGTTTTTATGTAGGTTTTCTTTTGTTCCGTTTCTTTAGACCGGAAGCTAGTCACAGTTGAGTTGTGATCAGCGGACCCAGCGACCTCGCGAGTAAGTAAATTACAAATAATGTAATAATATAAATAAAACAACATTATTAAGTGACTATATTTTTAATGTATTATAAATGTATCTTAATGTAAAACGCAAACATATTTTATTTTGTTCGGGTTCTTTAGACCGGAAACTAGTCGACCAACAACCTCGCGACACGGACGGACAATGATACAGATTTTTTTAAACATCAATAATTCACTGTTTTACTTATCTTAATATTTAGACGCAAAAAAATGGTTTAGCCATCTTTCTTTCTTTTTATTTACGTGTTTGGGGTATTTTCTTTCACACCGGAAGCTCGTCACCCGTTGGGGGCGTGGCTTCCTCCGTCCATCGCGGAACCCTCTGGTTGCTATTGGCTGAGCGCGAAAAATTCAAACGTCTAAGAAGTTTAAAACTAAAGCGGCTGCCGCGAGCCGTCGTCTCCCTTAAACCAAGTGTTCGAGGTGTTTGCGGATCAACTGGATGTCCCGGATGGACGTCAGCAGCTACCTGCGGTAAGTGGACGCGTTCTCTCCCGCTCCCCTCTGCTGGGCTCCCGCTCCCGTCGTGACCGTCTCCTGTGCTCCTCAGGCGCTTCGAGGACAGCCTCAGCTCGTACACCGGGGACGACCCGCTGGAGCCCTGGGACAGGTGAGCCACCGGGCAGCCACCGGGCAGCCACCGGGCAGCCACCGGGCAGCCACCGGGCAGCCGCCGGGCAGCCACCGGGCAGCCGCCGGGCCGCGGGACGCAGGCGCTTCACGTCCAGGGCAGATATGTGCTCTTAAAAACAATTACACGAGCATTCATAACTGGCCCCGCCTTTACCGCGAAATGCACAATGTGTCTATTAGATTATATTATACTTTATTCTTCCCCAAGGAGACGTGAGGAAACATAGTAGGAGATATTATATTCAAGAATGTAAATAATAAAGCAAATGAAAGTGTATATAGTGTCTCTAATACGTAGAGTATTTATAGATCTTCTACTGCACACAGTATTCTGAAATGGGTGCTTTGGGTATGTTGTAGTTTAAAGTAAACGTGTGAGGAGTCTCTGTTGTTGTTGTTGTTGTCGCATCATATACATGTCAGACGGCAGTAGATATGACAGTAATCTAGCCGACAGTTTGTTTATTGACTCACGGGAGGGCGTGTGTCCAGGTGATCTCACATAGAGACTGTGGCCCCAGGCCCTCTGACCCCGTGACCCCGGGCCCTCTGTTCCCAGGTTCGTGGCGTACCTGGAGCAGAAGCTACCTGGCGGTATGTCTCAGGTGTTGGACGCTCTGGTCCAGAGGTTCCTGAGCGAGGAGCGCTACGCCAACGACGCCCGCTACGTGGACTACTGCATCCGCTGTGTGAGTGAGGAGGAGCTGAGGACCGCCATCTTGTCCCCGCCATCCTGTCCCCGCCATCCTGTCCTCACGCCATCTTGTCCCGTCTCAGGCGGCGTTCTACTCCGACCCGGCCGCGCTGCTCGCCCACGTGAACGCCCGGGGCGTCGGCGCCACCAGCGCTGCCCTCTACGTGGCGTGGGCCCGGCAGCTGGAGCAGAGCGGCCGGCACCAGGAGGCCGAGGCCGTGTTCCAGAGCGCCGCCAGCAGCCGGGCGCAGCCGGCCGACACCGTGCTGGGAGAACACCGGTAAGGAGGTGCTCCTCTCATCATCCTCCTCATCATCCTCTCCTCTCCTCATCATCCTCTCCTCCTGCTCTTCTCCTCTCCTGCTCCTCCTCCTCCTCATGTTCCTCTGCGGCTCTTCTCCTGCTCCTGCTCCTCCTCCTCATGTTCCTCTTCTCCTCTCCTCCTCTCCTGCTCCCTCAATGTTTATTAAAAACAAACTGAATCTCCTCTGCAGGCTGTTTCTGGCGAGAACAAAACACCAGACAGCAGCGTCACGTAAGTGTGTGTGTGTGTGTGTGTGTGTGTGTGTGTGTGTGTGTGTGTGTGTGTGTGTGTGTGTGTGTGTGTGTGTGTGTGTGTGTGTGTGTGTGTGTGTGTGTGTGTGTGTGTGTGTGTGTGTGTGTGTGTGTGTGTGTGTGTGTGTGTGTGTGTGTGTGTGTGTGTGTGTGTGTGTGTGTGTGTGTGTGTGTGTGTGTGTGTGTGTGTGTGTGTGTGTGTGTGTGTAACATGGTGTCTCTGTGACCAGGTAGCTCCCCCCTCCAGAACTCCCTCCTCCCCAACAGTCAGAGGGTCTCTGGGGGTCCTGGTCTGGGTCCTGCTGCTGGTCCTCTGCTCCAGGAGGACTGTCCCCAGAAACCTGCAGCTTATAAGACCACGTGAGTCCACCTGTCGGCTCTTTGCAGGGTTTTTCCTGCATAGAGAACATGTGGGCGGGGCCTGAGCCCGAGCGCCTATGACAAATCCCGACCGCCTAACGCAAAATAAAAAAAAGAAAGTCCGGTGCGCGGACGGAGCGGCCAGCTGCTGGTACGGCGATGCGAGCGCCGACATAGGAGCTCAGCTGTGCTGCGAGTACGGGTGAGCTCATGCTCACTAGCACCCCCCACCCCCCGTCAACAACTCTTCTTCGGAGCACCGAAGACCCATTTTGACCCAGGAAAAACCCTGACATCTAATTATTTACATATATATTTAATTATGTAAATTGTTGTCAGACTTTAAACGACACGGGAAGAATAAACCGTTTATGACGTTAAGCTTCGTTTTGGCTGTTTTCATCACACGGTGATGCGTTTGAGGACCATCGGAAAGATTCAAAAAACACCTGTCTGCGGGGATGTTTTACCCTCCTGATTGGTCGTCTCTCGTCCTCAGGGTGTCTCGCTCTGAGAACTGTGGCGCCGCCCCCTCCAGCCGGGCCGTGGCCACCGTGTCGGCCTACCTGGCGGAGCAGCTGCTCTGTGAGGGGGCGGAGCTCTGCTTCGAGGAGGCCAGAGCCCTCAGGTACTTCAGGAGGCAGGAGGCGCAGGCCCAGGAGAAAGGTGAGGCGCCCTGGAGCCATGAAGATCAATGCTGCTACAGATGGAGAGATGCATATAAATATATCTATACACACTTTTATATATACATTTATATCTATGTATACACATTTATTTATTTATATATATATATACACACACATACATTTATATATAACATGTTCAACTTCTCCTCCTCCCGTTTCAGACCAGAAGGAGTTGAGTAAGGTGGGCGGCGCCGCCCTGAGCTATAGGGGCAACCTGGAGGACTTCCTCCAGGGCATGGAGGTGTGTTCAGGGACCGTGACGTCGTGCTGCGTTCATGTCCCGCCAGAGTCATCATGACTATGAGATTCTGGCTGAATGCAGACTCTCAAAGCCACAGTAGTGATGAGTGACGCGCCGACCTTGTGTTTCCTCGGCTGCAGACGTCTCCGGGAACCGCCGCCAGCGCCGCGAGCCCCGTGTTTACCCAGCAGCCCTTGGGGCGCCCTCCAGCGGCGGGCCGCCCGAGCTGCCGACGCTCTCTGGGCTCCAGGTCTCGCGGCGAGTCGGCCTTCCGGCCGGAGGCCAAACCAGAAGGGCCGAGCGCTGAGGTTTCCCATCATGCACCTCACCCGGCCCACGAGGGCGTTCATCCCGAAGCGTCTGCGCCCTCGGACCACGAGTCAGCTGACCAGACGCTCGAGCCCCGCCCCCTGGTTCAGAACCCACAGGAGCTCACCGCCACATGCCAGTGAGTAGCTGCTGCCTTCTCTCTCCTGACCACCAGGGGGCTCCTCTGGTTGTATAGAAGTCTCTGCTTCATGTGTTAGAGCTGCATATTAAATCATTTGATTGATTGTTTCCTCTCAGGGAAGACGTGCAGCCGGAGGAGAAACTAAATGGTGAGTTCAGGAGGAAATCCTCTTCTGTCTCACCTCGTGGTCTGTCTCGTGGTCTGTCTCACCTCGTGGTCTGTCTCAGTGTCTCAGGGTGCCTCAGCCAACCTGTCTCACTTCACGCCCAACTCCTCCTCCCTGGGCTTGGCCCCGCCCACCCCGTCCAGGGCGCTGCCGTCCCCCACCGTCAACACCCGGGAGGCTCTGGGTGAGCAGGCGCCGTGAGAGGAGTCACGGGGACTCATTGATCCCTGATCAGGTCTGACCTCTGATCAATAAGTCCCCGTGACTAGAGGAGTCACGGGGACTCATTGATCCCTGATCAGGTCTGACCTCTGATCAATAAGTTGATGATCCGTTGCTCCTCGGGTTGTATTCATGATGCAGGTTTGCAAGAACAGTTCTAACTCTAGAATTGCTGTGTATGTGTTGTTGTTGTTGTTGTTGTTGTGTGTGTGTCCAGACGTGATCATGGACATGTTCCAGGCCCCGACGCTCCTCGAGGATCCTCTCAGTCGTCCCTCGATGCTTCACTCCTCTCTGAGCGACTTCCTGCCCGGTAACCGGCTCCAACCAGTCACAGGATTGATTATGATTATAACCAATCACAGAGAGGATTGATTGATATTGATAGGTTTACATTTGAAGCCTTTTAACCTTTTAAAACGGTGTAGTTTATACTAATATCATTATTGATTGTGCTTATGATTCTTTATTGATTACCTTCTTGATTCTGATCACGTTTGAGGTTTACAGCAGAATGTCACTTACATTTAAATAACTTAGATGTTTACGTTATGCATAGATACTAAAGTTAAAGTCTCACAATAGATTATTTAATAAAAATGTAAATGAACAAACAGGAAATAAATCTATGTATATAAACAAATAAAATAAAGGACACATTCCCCACTTGACTTAAAATTAAATAATGTAACTAATTCCTAGTTATTTAATTCTCTTGTGATGATGTTGCAATGCATTGTGGGTCTCAGGCGGCTCGTGTTTGGCGAGGTCCTCGGCGCCGTTGGCCGTCTTCCAGGACGAGCCGGACAAAGAGAACGCCGGGTAAGACCACCAACACGATGATGTCATCGGCGGAGCTCCGATGTCATACGTACGAGGAGCTTTAGTGTTCCTGTTATTTTGTCCCTCCGTCGTTCAACGCTGCGGCTCCGCCTCCTCTCTCGTCTAGACCAATCAGAGCGCGGGCTCCATTATTGACCTCATCGGCCAATAAACCCAATGTGAGTATGTAGACCTCTGTATGTAGACCACTTTATGTAGACCACTGTATGTAGACCTCTTAATGAAGACCCCCCCCCCCCCCCAGGAGGCCCCCGTGGACCCCCCCCCAGACGAGACCCTGTGGGGGCCCCGGTCCTCCTCTCTGGACGCCTGCCCCAACAGCACCAAGGACTTCAACATGCTGGCTCACTTCGTCTCCACGCCGTTTACCCACAAGGCACCATTCTGCTTCTACGAGGGGGACCCGGGTAACACACACAGAGACACACACAGAGACACACACAGAGACACACACACACACACAGAGACACACACAGAGACACACACACACACACAGAGACACACACACAGACACACACACACACACACAGAGACACACACACACACACAGAGACACACACACACACACACAGAGACACACACACACACAGAGACACACACACACAGAGACACACACACACACACACACAGAGACACACACAGAGACACACACACACACACACACGCACAGAGACACACACACACACACAGAGACACACACAGAGACACACACACACACACACGCACAGAGACACACACACACACAGAGACACACACAGAGACACACACACACACACAGAGACACACACACACACACACAGAGACACACACACACACACACAGAGACACACACAGAGACACACAGAGACACACACACAGAGACACACACAGAGACACACACACACACACAGAGACACACACACACACACACACAGAGACACACACACACACACAGAGACACACACAGAGACACACACACACACATACTATATATATATATACACACACACACCTCTATAATGTGTCCTGTTCTCAGGTGACGGTGAAGAGGTCGACGTGTTCCTCCGCCGGCAGACCAAGAAGCTCAGGTACGTCTGTCCAGGTGTTCAGAGACATGTGACGCCTTCAGGGACACGCGTGGTGTAGCGTGTAGCGTGTAGCGTGTAGCGTGTAGCGTGTAGCGTGTAGCGTGTGACGTGTGACGTGTGACGTGTGACGTGTGACGTGTGCCCTCAGCCCCATCATGGAGCTGAGTCCGTCGGGCGACGCCTTCGCTCGGCTGCTTCCTGCGCCCGCTGCACACGGCACCATCGTGGGCGAAGGTGTGGCCCCGCCCCCCCACGGCCTGACCTGCTCCTCCATCACCCTGGTGGAGGCCCCGCCCCCCGCCGCGTTGTCCTTCAGGGACCAGACGCCCACAGGCGGCGGCGGCGGCGGCGCCGCCTGGGACGTGTACGAGAGCCCGGAGCCGGCCCCCCCGCCGGGCCCCCGCTGCGAGGCCTTCACCATCATGGAGGACCTGGAGCGGGGCGGCGCCACGCCCACGAGCCGGCGGGCGCCACGCCCTGAGCCGGGCGGGCGGCGCCACGCCCAAAGCCAGGCAGGCGGCGGCCAGGCGCTCCCCGGCGCCCCCGTGAGTCCGGGTCAGCCACAGCCCGGCGCCGACGTGCCCATGAGCCCGGCGGCGCTCGCCGCTGAGGACGAAGCCTCCGTGAGTGCCGACGTGTCCCTGAAGGCGTCGCGGGGGGCCCGGGGCCCGCTGCTCTCGGACCCCTGGGACCCGGCCCTGCTCTCGCGGCTGCTGGCGGCGCTCAGCCCGCCGCTCGCCGCCCACCCCCGCTGCGTCAGCTGGCCCTGCAAGCTGCCGGCCATCCGCCCCAAGACCACCATACGCATGGGTGAGGAGCACTGCATTGTGGGTAGCTCCCGTTAGCCTAGCTCAGCATCAGGACCGCTTTAACCCCGCCCCCCCCACAGGGCGAGCGTCTCTGAGAGTCGACTGCGTCCTCGGAGAAGGAGCCTTCGCCACCGTGTACCAGGCCACCGACCCCGAGACCTCGGAGAGGACGGTGCTGAAGGTGAGGGGCGGGGCTACAGGTGAGGGGGTGGGGCGACATGTGAGAGGGAGGGGTTAAAGTTGAGGGGGCGGGGCTACATGTGAGGGTGGGTTAAAGGTGAGGGGCGGGGCTACATGTGAGAGGAGGGTAAGGTGAGGCGGGCTACATGTGAGAGGGAGGGGTTAAAGCTGAGGGGGCGGGGCTACATGTGAGGGTGGGTTAAAGGTGAGGGTTGTGGTTATAGGTAAGAGGGTGGGGTTAAAGGTGAGGGATGGGGTTAAAGCTGAGGGGGCGGGGCTACATGTGAGAGGGCGGAGTCTATTCTCTGACCCGTGTGCGCTGCAGGTCCAGAAGCCGGCCAACCCGTGGGAGTTCTACGTCAACGTGCAGCTGGACGCTCGCCTGCAGCCCGACGTGCGGCGCCTATTCGGCGCAGTGAGCTCCGCCCACCTCTTCCAGGACGGCAGCGTGCTGCTCGGCGAGCTCCACAACCACGGCACCCTGCTGGTACGCCGCGGGGACCGCCCGGACGCCATCTTTGTGCGGGCGGCGCCCTCTGACCGGTGTGTTCCTCTCGTCCAATCAGAACGCGGTGAACATCTACAAGACCATGAGCGACAAGGTGATGCCGCAGCCGCTCGTCATGTACTTCGCCGTCTGCATCCTGCACATGGTGGAGCAGCTGCACGCCGTGCAGGTGGTGCACGCTGACATCAAGCCCGACAACTTCCTGCTGGGAGACCGGTAACTGGCCACGGTCGCCTGGCGCCTCCTCCTCCTCCTCTTCCTCCTCCCCCTCCTCACCCTCCTCTTCTTCCTCCTCCCCCTCCTCCTCCTCCTCACCCTCCTCAGGTTCCTGGACAGCAGGAGCGTGGGCCCTGAGGAGCTGGCCCACGGCCTGGTGCTGGTGGACCTCGGCCAGAGCATCGACATGCGGCTGTTCCCTGAAGGCACCGCCTTCACCGCCAGGTGCCTCACCTCCGGCTTCCAGTGCACCGAGATGCTGAGTGGGAAACCCTGGAGCTACCAGGTACACACACACACACACACACACACACACACACACACACACACACACACACACGCGCACACGCACAGACACACAGAGACACAGAGACAGACACACACACACAGAGAGACACACACAGACACACAAAGACACAGAGTAAAGTCTGTCTGTCTGTCTGTCTCTCCCTCTCTCTCTCTCTCTCTTTCTGTGTGTGTGTAGACTGATTTCTTTGGCGTAGCGGGGACCGTGCACTGCCTCCTCTTTGGGACCTACATGCAGGTGAAGCAGGAAGCCGGCGTGTGGACGACCAACGGCGTGTTCCGGAGGTCTGCTTTCTTCTTCTTTGGTATTGTTTCTTTGAATGACCACGCCGTCCCTGAACGCACCTCGACGCCCCGCCCTCCACAGGAACCCTCACAGCGAGCTGTGGCACGACTTCTTCCACTTCCTGCTGAACGCGCCGGGCGGCGCCGCCCCGCTCGGCCTGCGCCGCCTGCGCCGCTCGCTGGCCGCGGCGCTGCAGCAAAACTACGGCGCCAAGCTGCCGGCGCTGAAGAGCCGCATGATGGTGCTGCTGCTGGAGAACCGCCGCGCGGCGCCGCGCAGATGAGATGGGCGGGGCCTCTGGGCTCCATGCTTCCAGTCTTTGGAGTTGTTTGAGCGTTTAATAAATGTCGTTTACCCCTGAACTCGTTCTCTCAGTTTAGCATCTTGAGTTTTCATCGATTCTACTTTTTAATTAATTAACACAGATTTGATTATTATTCGTTCTATAAAAAAGAAAACTGACACGATTTCACCATTTACTTTCACATTATTGTATAATATATATATATATATATATATATATATATATACAGGACTGTCTCAGAAAATTAGAATATTGTGATAAAGTTCTTTATTTTCTGTAATGCAATTTAAAAAAAAAACTAAAATGTCATGCATTCTGGATTCATTACAAATCACCTGAAACATTGCAAGCCTTATATTCTTTTAATATTGCTGATTATGGCTTACAGCTTAAGAAAACTCAAATATCCTATCTCTAAATATTAGAATATCATGAAAAAGTATACTAGTAGGGCAGGGGTGCTCAATACGTCGATCGCGATCGACCGTAGTGTTGGTAGATCGCATGACATAAAAATAAATGTACCCGCCCCCGAGTAACTTCCTCTATAGCGCGATTACAGCAGAAGCGTTTCATTTCTGTCACTCCGTGTCGCGTTAACAGTCCTCCGCTTCGTTGGCTTGCGCCCGCATCGTTGGAGCAGAGCAGAGAAAAAGTCATTGCCCCCCCCCATCGGTCGATCGTCTTCACTTGGTCACTTTATAAGTAGCTCGCATGCTGAAAAAGTGTAACCACCCCTGTAGTAGGGTATTCGACTAATCACTTGGATCGTCTCATTAACTCCAAACACCTGCGAGGGTTTCCTGAGCCTTGAGAAACACTCAGCTTGGTCCAGTAAACTACATCCCAGGTATGGGGATGCTGATGTGACTGCTGTCCAGAGGACATGATGGACCCCCTCCATCAGGAGGGGAAGACACAGAGACATGTCTCAAAGAGCAAGCTGTCCACAGTGCCGTGTCAAAGCTCAGCCACAACAAGTCTGTTGGAGGGGATGTGGCAGGAAACGCTGCACGGCCCAGAGAGACCAGCAGCCTGAGCAGCATCGGGAAGAAGAGTCGCTTCCACAATGTGGGCAGCTTCAAAGACGGTGGGCTGAAGCTGGAGTCCAGCTATCAAAAGCCACCGTCCACAGACGAGTCGGGGTGGGCGACAATAGCCGTGTTCCCACGGTTACGCCTCTTCTGACCTCCAGACCACGGAGGAGCCTCTGACTTGGAGAAGAAGCAGCGGACAGCTCAGAGGGTCCAAAGTCCTCTTTCCAGACCAAAGCAAGTGTTGAGTTTCATCTGGAAGTCAAGGCCCAGAGTCTGGAGAAAGGCTGGAGAGGAGCAACATCCCAGTGGATCAAATCCAGTGGGAAGCTCCCAGTCAGTGATGGTTTGGGGAGCCATGCCAGCTGCTGGTGTTGGTCCACTGGGTTTCATCCAGTCCAGAGTCAATGCAGCTGTGGACCAAGAGACTTTAGAGTCTGCTGAAAAGCTCCATGGAGATGAGGATCTCATTTCCCAGCATGATCTGGCACCTGCCCAGTGCCAGAACCAGCAGTAACTGGTGTCCTGACCATGGCATTACTGGCCTCCATTGGCCTGAACCCCAGAGAGAATGTGTGGGGTGTTGTGAAGAGGAAGCTGAGAGACACCAGACCAACAATGCAGATGAGCTAAAGGCCCTAGTGAAGCATCCTGGGCATCCATAACACCTCAGCAATGCCACAGGCGGATTGCCTCCATGCCACGCCGCGTTGATGCAGTCATCCGTGCCAAAGGATTCCCAACAAGTCCTGAGTGCATTAATGGGCATTTTACAATGTTTGATTTGGTTTTGCTGTTATAAATCTTTTTTTTTACTTGGTCTGAGGAAATATTCTAATATTTAGAGATAGGATATTTGAGCTTTCTTAAGCTGTAAGCCATAATCAGCCATATTAAAAGAATAAAAGGCTTGCAATATTTCAGTTGATTTGTAATGAATCCAGAATGCATGACATGTTTGTTTTTTTAATTGCATTACAGAAAATAAAGAACTTTATCACAATATTCTAATTTTCTGAGACAGTCCTGTATATACATCATATATATATTGAAGAAAAAAATAATATTTTCTATTTATATATATATATGATGTTTATAGTCTATATACATCATATATATTGAAGTGTGTGTGTGTGTGTGTGTGTGTGTGTCAGTTTATTTGTATAGCCCAGTTTCACAAATTTGTCTCGGAGTGCTTTACAATCTGTACACATAGACATCCCTGACCTTTGACCTCACATCGGACCAGGAAAAACTCCCAAATAACCCTTCAGGGGGAAAAAGGAGGGATCCCTCTCCAGGATGAACAGAACAATAGATGTCATGTGACCAGAAGGACAGATTTAGAGTTAAAATACATTCAATGAATTTGACAGAGTTTATCAAGAGTTCATATTAGGCATTATAATACGGGTAGATGAAATCAAGCCTTCTGATTGGTTGAGAGTGAGTCACGGGGTGTAGTATAATGAGCCATAATGTACGGCCTGTTTACATTTACCTTAAAGGGGAGCGTTCCATATCAATGCACACTAAAAATAAGGTTAACTTTTGCGCGACTGTTAGTTGTCATTTCAAATCCCTGCCTGCAGCACCTCGGTGCAAACGCTCTAATGCTGGTTTGGAAGCAAGAGAAATGATGTCAGTGAGTGGACATACATCCTGCGGCTCCCTTAAAGCTGCTGGGCACCAAATGTCATTAAAGACGGCGTTGGAGTGAAATCCATAATATCCTCCTGGAGACGGCTCTTCACCACGGAGCCACCGCCAAGAGAGAAGAGGAGGAGACGTCATCAGAGACGAAGAGGACATGAGGAACGTTTTCCACGGATGATTCATGGATCGCTCGATGCGTGAGGCGTGAGAGCCCTGATAAGCCTTAACAACAGCCGAGTGTTGGTCTGTCGAGTCCCAAGTCGCTCGTAAGTCGTAACTATAGTTTAGTAAACAGCATGTGTAGCTAACATAGACCCAGTGCCTACGAAACATTTAATAAATATTATTTTATTGAAAGTGTCCCATTGTCATTGTTGTTATTTTAAAGGCAGCTTTCATCAAATGAGCAATTTGAATTAATGAGATGTTGCGAGAACTAGCTGCTATCTCCCCTCCTTTAGCTAGGCTAACGAATGTAAACAATGCTGTTTGTCTGTTAGCCACGCGGAGGGGACTACTTTCACACGGAGGGGACTACTTACACACGGAGGGGACTACTTTCACACGGAGGGGACTACTTTCACACGGAGGGGACTACTTACACACGGAGGGGACTACTTACACACGGAGGGGACTACTTTCACACGGAGGGGACTACTTTCACACGGAGGGGACTACTTTCACACGAGGGGACTACTTACACGAGGGACTACTTTCACACGGAGGGACTACTTTCACACGAGGGATTACTTTCACACGGAGGGACTACTTTCACACGGAGGGACTACTTTCACGGAGGGACTACTTTCACGAGGGACTACTTACACACGAGGGACTACTTTCACACGGAGGGACTACTTTCACACGAGGGATTACTTTCACGGAGGGACTACTTTCACACGAGGGACTACTTTCACACGGAGGGACTACTTTCACGAGGGGACTACTTTCACACGGAGGGACTACTTTCACGGAGGGACTACTTTCACGAGGAGACTACTTTCACATGGAGGGACTACTTTCACACGGAGGGACTACTTTCACGGAGGGACTACTTTCACACGAGGGGACTACTTTCACACGGAGGGGACTACTTTCACACGGAGGGGACTACTTTCACACGGAGGGGACTACTTTCTCTCAGCTACTGAAATGCGATGCATAACTTTTGTTGGCAACAACTATTTTGTGGCAGCTTACTGTTTACTTACTATTTATAATGTCGCTGGTGACCGTATTATAAAAGCAATAAGGGACTTGAGGCAGTACTGTAACGTCAATAAAGTACTATTCAAGGGTTGCCTAGCAACAGCCATAAACACGTACTTAATTAACGTTACAGTACTGCCTCTCGTCTCTTATTGCTTAATTGTGGCAGCTGTCCCCAGTTTGGCCTCAGCTGCTCTCACTGATTGGCAATCAGTCAGCAGCCGATGCTGGTAGTATAAAAGGGGCAGAGCTGGAGGGAGAGGAGAGTGAGCAGACACGTGGTGTTGTGGTTTGCTCGGTGTGCGTAGTTTGAATATGTCTGTTAACGCAACCTCATCGCTCGCGGCCTCCAGGGCTTCACGGCGCTGCACGCGAGCCGAGACCACGCCGAGGTGTGTGAGCTGCTGCTCCGTGCTGGAGCCGACCACCGGCTGGCCACCGGCTCCGGCGTCGCCCCGCTGTTCACCGCGGGGCAAAGCGGGTGGCCGGCCGCGCTGCGCCTGCTCCTCCGACACGGTACGCCTCCGCTTGCTCCCCTGCTGGCTGAAGCCGGTAGTGTGGCGCATAAGGAACACAGGAAGCATGCAAGCCACCACCAGAGGGCGTCACAGACACACTTCCTGGCCTTACCCTTTCCCTTTCTGACCCCTAACCCCTGAATCTCTTTCTAACCCTAACCCTAGACCTTCAGGAGGTCGGAGGTCAGCGCTCACAGCAGACACAACACAAGGGGTCCTGACATATGAAGGCAGTTCACACCAGTTAGCACCAATAGCTTCACATGCATCAGACATTGCACCGGAATGCTAATCCCCTTGGAGAGAGTGTTACCCTGGCCCATGAAGGAGCCGCCAACCCTCCTCCTGCTCCTCCTTCCCAACACGGGTCACCAAGCAGCCGCAAGGCGTCGTGGGGAGGACCAGCTGCTGGGCGTGGTGCCGACCTCTGGGAGCGCAGACACACCCTGACCCCGTGGTCTGGGATCCCCAGAGTGGTTAACTATTCTAATGTCCCCCATTTCACTCTTTGGACACAGTCGGCAGGAACATGTGAGAAGGTGACTTAGTACATGGAAGGTGACTTAGTACATGGAAGGCGTGAGAAGGTGACTTAGTACATGGAAGGTGTGAGAAGTGTGGCTGGTCCAAGGAACCAGGACGCAGCACCCTGCTCATGATGTGTGGAGCCCACAGACACCATGCTCTGATTCTACTCTTTCAAAGGGCTATGGAGTGATACACACATAGGAATGACATGTTCTACAGGATTTGAACATGTGCACAATGATGACACATGAACAACAGCTCCTCTCTCCATCAGAACACGTGTACTCTTACGGTAGCTTTAATGTGTACACATTTAAATAAACTACTGGTCCACCCGCGAGAAGTAGATGATGTCATCACAACGGCCTGGATGCTCTCCTGCTTCTGAACCTCTAGTCTGAGCCACGCAGCTCACAGGAGGTGCTCCTGGTGGAGCTGGGCGAGGAGGTGCTCCTGGTGGGGCTGGGCGAGGAGGTGCTACTTGTAGGGCTGGGTGAGGAGGTGCTCCTGGTGGGGCTGGGCGAGGAGGTGCTACTTGTAGGGCTGGGCGAGGAGGTGCTCCTGGTGGGGCTGGGCGAGGAGGTGCTACTTGTAGGGCTGGGCGAGGAGGTGCTCCTGGTGGGGCTGGGCGAGGAGGTGCTATTTGTAGGGCTGGGCGAGGAGGTGCTCCTGGTGGGGCTGGGCGAGGAGGTGCTCCTGGTGGGGCTGGGCGAGGAGGTGCTCCTGGTGGGGCTGGGCGAGGAGGTGCTACTTGTAGGGCTGGGCGAGGAGGTGCTCCTGGTGGGGCTGAGCGAGGAGGTGCTACTTGTAGGGCTGGGCGAGGAGGTGCTCCTGGTGGGGCTGGGCGAGGAGGTGCTACTTGTAGGGCTGGGCGAGGAGGTGCTCCTGGTGGGGCTGGGCAAGGACCAGGGTCTGCTTGTTGTTTCCACGGTCATGCCAGCAGACGTCCAGCAGGGGGTACACGTTCCCCTGGACCTCCAGCTCGAAGCTGTAGAGGAGGCGGAGCTCATCCGGACTGTCGCTGTTATAGAAGGTCAGCGCTCGGCCCTCGTAGTCCAGGAAGAGACCGACCCGGTGAGGGGGAGGAAGCACCGGCAGGACGGCTCTGGGGGAAGAGAAGGCTTCGTAAACTCCGTCCTTCAGTCCGATCAACCACACGCCGCTCTCTGGACTCTTCCCCAGCTTGGCCTTACGATTGGTCGTTCCTTTGATCAAACCGAGACGCCATTTAGGTTTGTTAGCAACCTCCACCTGTACGTGAAGAAAGCAGAACCCTTTAGACACAGCTGTCGGAATCAAGCACGTGAGCTCGAGCAGCCTTTACCTCCCAGTAGTGTTTCCCAGAGGAGAAGCCTCGGTTGGCCAGGACGCAGTAGCTGTAACTGAAGCGCTCCGGGTTATCAGGAAGCCTCCGCAGCAGAGCGCCGCAGCCCACCCCTGTGTCCCCGTGAAGCAGCTCCAACATCGGGTGAGCGGTCTGAGGATCCAGCTTCATCCGCTCAGGTGCTGGAGGAGGCAGAATAAAGAATAGGTAGAACAAGACTAGGACCCTGGGAGGAGCACTGGGCTTTAGTAGCTGGGGGGAGGGGCCAGAGGCAACGCTGGGGCCGTGAGGAAGATCTTTTGAATTTGATACCAGAATCTCTGAACGTTTTGCTGGAGCATAGAGCAACGTCAGACACACAGAGAGGCACAGGAGTACCTGGCAGGACCTTCCTCTGCAGTCTCTTCCACACGGTGAGTTTAATGTTGTTGTAGTTGAAACCAGTTTGAAAGTTCAGAGAGCTGAAGATCCTCTCCTCCTTCTTCTGGAGCTCCTGAATCTCTCTGAACCTGAGGAAGAGCAACCATGTTTCCTCACTAAAGCAGTTTATTGAGGACACGTTCATGTGTTGGTTTGTTACCTCGGAGCCATCGATCCGTACTTCTGTGAAAAGAAACGGAGAAAGACCTTATTTCAGATCAATGATCTCAGGACTGTTGATCACAAGGATAGAATTGATCAGTTGATATTTCTTAGCACCAGTTTTAAAGCTCACATGTCAATGTTTACCCTGAACACAGATATGAACGGCATTCATAGGGCATGTCATTCCATGTTGTGGAGCAATAACAGATAGTCGGGTCATCAGGGTCAGTGGGTCTGCATCCCGGACCCATCCCAGACCGTAATGCTGACAGTACCGCAGCGAAATACGGTTCTCCCACATACCGGAGCGACCGCGGAGCGCGACGGGCCCACCGTACCGTGATGAAGCCCAGGTGACCCTCGTTGCTCAGGTCCTGCAGGGCGTCGAGCGCCTCCTGCAGCCGGGTCAGGTTCAGGTTTAACTGGTCGGTCTGGCTTTGAAGCGACGAGATGAGGACGGCAGCGGAGGCCTCCACCTGCTGCATGAAACCCGCCTCCTCCACCTCCAGGCAGCGCCGCAGCTCCCCAAACTCCTTCCTCACCACCCACTTCAGCACGTCAGCCTCGTTCTGATCGGACGGAGAGCGGCGGGTCAGCACCGGCCTCATCCCGGGACGCCCCCCAACCCCCCAGTGGGGACTCACAGTGATCCTGGATCTGTTGTACGCCATTTTACAAATCTGATCCTCCAGTTTACGTTTCTGATGCTGAAACTCGGTTATGAGACAGGAAATGTCTTCCTGGGAGAGAGAAGGGTCAGATAAGAAAAGGACATGAGGCAGACCTCTAAAGTTGAAGACTAGAGTTAGACCAGGAGTCCTCTGTTATATGAGACCTGGACTAGAGTTAGACCAGGAGTCCTCTGTTATATGAGACCTGGACTAGAGTTAGACCAGGAGTCCTCTGTTATATGAGACCTGGACTTGAGGTAGACCAGGAGTCCTCTGTTATATGAGACCTCTGTTGCAGCAGCCGGATCTCGTCAGCTAGCTGTCTCCAGGTGCGCCTCTTCGTGGCGAACACCTGTGAAGGCCTGAGCACCAGGCGGCGCTGAAGGTCACCAGGTTAATGTTGGGGAACATTGACTTTCTTGTTGTGAGACTGGAATAGGCCATGTTTGCTTTGTGTTGAACATGAAGTCATTTAATCTCCCTGTTTGATGACATGTGAGCTAATGACTGCTTATCTGCACTGGGTCAACACACAGCTGCTCTCAGCCAATGAGATCAAAGCACTATTCACCTGCAGGAGATTATTATGAGAGTGTTGTTTGTGTCTGAAGGAACAGAAACACGTCTTTACACATTCACATTCAAGCCTTTTGTGTCATGAGCCCAGATATGTGTTCCTAACAGGTGTGACGTAGTGCTAACAGGTGTAATGTAGTGCTAACAGGTGTGACATAGTGCTAACAGGTGTAATGCAGTGCTAACAGGTGTGACATAGTGCTAACAGGTGTAATGCAGTGCTAACAGGTGTAATGTAGTGCTAACAGGTGTAATGTAGTGCTAACAGGTGTGACATAGTGCTAACAGGTGTAATGTAGTGCTAACAGGTGTAATGCAGTGCTAACAGGTGTGACGTAGTGCTAACAGGTGTAATGCAGTGCTAACAGGTGTAATGTAGTGCTAACAGGTGTAATGTAGTGCTAACAGGTGTGAGTTAGTGCTAACAGGTGTAATGTAGTGCTAACAGGTGTGAGTTAGTGCGAACAGGTGTAATGTAGTGCTAACAGGTGTAATGTAGTGCTAACAGGTGTAATGCAGTGCTAACAGGTGTAATGTAGTGCTAACAGGTGTAATGCAGTGCTAACAGGTGTAATGCAGTGCTAACAGGTGTGACGTAGTGCTAACAGGTGTAATGTAGTGCTAACAGGTGTGACGTAGTGCCAACAGGTGTAATGTAGTGCTAACAGGTGTGACATAGTGCTAACAGGTGTAATGGTGTGACCTCGGCGTCTCGGTACCTTCATGCGGCTGTAGACGGCGCTCACAGGTGTGACCTTGTGTCCGCGGTGTGCCCCGATGCTCCCACACAGGCCACAGATCACCGCCTGCTCGTCCTCGCAGTAAAGGCTGAGCGGGTCGTGGTGCTGAGGACACGACTCCACCTGAGCTCCTGACACACGAACCTGCTGCCACAGGAACACACCTCAAACATGTTGATACAGAACTAGATCAAGACCCGTTGAACCTTTTCAAAGCGTGCAGCGCTCCCAGGTATGTGTCTCACCTGCAGAGCGTCGATGATTCGAGCCAAGCTGACGTTGGGAGGAGGATTGTCTCCGTCCACCGCACAGCGGCACACGGGACACTGCAGCTGGCCCCGCAGGTCCATCGTCATGGAGCGCACACAACACCTGGACAGGTGAGGACAAGTTAGAGGGGTCCGGGCAGGTGAGGACAAGTCAGAGGGGTCAGGTGTGTTCGAGATACATACCTGCAGTAGGAGTGTCCACACTGTAACATTAGTGGTTCAGTGAAGACGTCAAGACAGACGGGACACCTGAGCTGATCCTCCAGGCTCTGACGACGCTCCATGTCCTCACCTATCCCCAATAGGACTAGAACCCTCAGGACCAGCAGCACCGGGTCCAGAACCACAGAGACCCCCAAGGACAGCGCTCCAACACCAGGTACTGGCTCTAATGCGTGTTCCTACAGCCATCTTTATAAAGACTGTTCTTCTGTGATATGATTGGTTGGACGCACAGAGTGGGCGGACCCATAAGAGGACCTTATTTGCATCATTAAATAACGATAACAGTAATGATAATAATACTAATATTACTACTAACAATGATAATGATAATGATGATAATAATAATAATAATAATAATAATAATAATAATAATATTATTATAATAATAATAACAACAATAATTACAATACCAACAACAGAAACAACAAAAAAATATTATAATAATATTACTGATACTTATAATAATTGTAATAATAATAATAATAATAATAATAATAATCATGCTATATGATAATAGTTGTTCAAGCATTGGGCAGTTTGAACAGCTTCTGACAATCTACTTTTATCTGACACCTAGAAGTCACCTTCAACACGTCTCCATGGTAACAGACCAAAACAAGGACAAGTTTCCATCATGCTGATATAACCAGTTCACACCAGACCAGTGGAACCAATCACATCTCTGCAACAGTTACTGGAACCAATCACAGCTCAGGACCAGTTACTGGAACTAATCACAGCTCTGCAATAGTTACTGGAACCAATCACAGCTCAGGACCAGTTACTGGAACCAATCACAGTGCAGGCGGTCTCTCTGCAACTAGAGAGACAGCTTGTGTCTGATCCATTTAGAACATTGATCAATACAATACAATAACTGATGAATGCTTAGGGGGCGTGTCCAATACAATAACTGATGAATGCTAAGGGGGCGTGTCCAATACTATAACTGATGAAAGCTAAGGGGGCGTGTTCAAGCATTAAAACACCTCCTCCTCCTCCTCCTCATAACAGACTGGCCGTTTCTCAATTCAAAGTACACGACTACAGACTTGTGTTCTTAGGAGTCTGGTCTCGGGAGTCCAGACTCCGGAGGACAGGAGGACGGTCTTTCTGCGATTGGAACAACAGCTGTCTTGATGACGTCACCACATCAGCTGTTCTTGCTCCTGAGTTTATTCTAATTATTCAGTGTAAATTATTTTTTACAGTCGAATAAACGCAACAACCTAAAAGGACATTCCGTGACTCAACAACAGTATTTATAAAAAGTCATCTGTCAGTTGTTTATTTTCTCCTCTGCTATTGTTTCCGGTTGCTGGTGAAATGCATTGTTGGATATCTGCTGGCCAGAGTATGCACAAGTCTCCTCTGATGCATCCTCCGGAAAGTGGGAGGAGCAAGTCACATCCGGGCATTTTGACTGTGCTTTGAGAGAAGCGAACTTTGAATTGGAACATGAACTCGGGCTGAGACTGATGACGTTTCACGAGTCCACGAGGACACAAGTAGAGGAAAGGACGCACAAGTACGCGTATTGAGAAACGGCCCTTGTGAATGACGTCATTTCTTGGTGTCAGGTGACATAACAGGAAGAGACCGAGTAGACTTCCTGCACCTCCGGAGATCATTAGGGATGATTAGAAAGAATCAGCGCGAAGGAAGGTAAGAGCTGAAGAAATACACGAGTTCACAAGTGAGCAGACTGCTAACCGGGATAAGGGCTGCTAGCAGGCTGCTAACAGGCTGCTAACCGGGATATGGGCTGCTAACAGGCTGCTAACAGGCTGCTAACCGGGATATGGGCTGCTAACAGGCTGCTAACAGGCTGCTAACAGGCTGCTAACCGGGATATGGGCTGCTAACAGGCTGCTAACAGGCTTCTAATGGACTACTGACAGGCTGCTTATACGGTGTTAAAATGGTGATGGTGTTAGCACGGTGATGGTGTTAACAGTGATGGTGTTATGGTGTTATGGTGGTGGTATTATGGTTATGGTGATGGTGTTAACACAGTGATGGTGTTATAGTGATGGGGTTAACACAGTGATGGTGTTAACACAGTGATGGTGTTATGGTTATGGTGATGGTGTTAACACGGTTATGGTGATGGTGTTAACACGGTTATGGTGATGGTGTTAACACGGTTATGGTTATGGTGATGGTGTTAACACGGTTATGGTGACGGTGTTAACACAGTGATGGTGTGATGGTGTTATAGTGATGGTGTTAACACAGTGATGGTGTTATGGTGATGGTGTTATGGTGATGGTGTTAACACGGTTATGGTGATGGTGTTATGGTGATGGTCTTAACACGGTTATGGTGATGGTGTTATAGTGATGGTGTTAACACAGTGATGGTGATGGTGTTAACACAGTGATGGTGTTATGGTGATGGTGTTAACACGGTTATGGTGATGGTGTTAACACGGTTATGGTGATGGTTTTATGGTGATGGTGTTAACACGGTTATGGTGATGGTGTTATGGTGACGGTCTTAACAGGGTGATGGTGTGACGGTGTTATGGTGACGGTGTTAACATGGTGATTGTGTTCCCCTCAGGATGGAGGATGATGAACTTCCGTCAGCGGCTGGCTTGGGTGGGCGTGGCTCTCTACTTGCTGCTCAGTGTCATGGCGGTGTACTACGTCTTTGATGTTCACAGCTTCAGTTTGGAGCGTGTGCAGAGAGGCGGGGCCGGCCCCTCGGCTCCGCCCCTCGCCATCGGCTGGTCTCGGCGCATTAGCGCCCGCCTGCCACCGCTTCCCGTCTGGATTTGGGCGTCGGGGTTCCTGCTGCCGTACCTGCAGCTCTTCCTCTTCCTCTTCTCCTGCACCAGAGCCGACCCTCGAGCCGTCGGTTACTGCGTCCTTCCCGTCTGCCTCGCCCTGCTCTGCAGCCGCCAAGCCGCCCGCAAACCGGCCAATCGCAGAGGCCCGCTGCTCATCGACACGTAACGGCCGGCCAATCGGAGAGGCCCGCTGTGCAGACAACATACTGAACTGTTTGTGATGCCTTTGAACCCTCAGGTGTGCGTGTGTGTGTGTACTTTATTACGACATTAATAAAATGGGAAAAAACAATGGTGTGAGGTTTCCCTGATTAGTTCTAGGAGACTTGTTCTCGAAGACTTGTTCTAGTTCTAGGAGACTTGTTCTAGGAGACTCATTTCTGGATCAGGCACCTCCATTTAAAATGCCTTTTACATGACATCACATGTCATTTAGCAGACACTTTTATCCAAAGCGACTTACAATAAGTGCATTTCAACCTAGAGTACAAACTAAGAACAACAAGAATACAGAAAGTAACATTTCCTCAACATAGTCAAACTACAAAAGTACCATAATAAGAGCCATTCAAGTGCTACTAAAGTGCAAGTCTGTGTTTCATCCAGGTATAGTCTAAAGGTGCGTTTTCAGTTTCCGGTAAAGCTGTAGAGACTTCCTGCTGTCCTGATGTCAGTGGGGAGCCAGGACAACAAACAGTCTGATGTAGAGGGATGAGCTCGAGGTGACGGAGGTGACGGAGTCACAAGTCGGTTGGCTGTTGCCGAGCGGAGCGACCGTGCCAGGGTGTACGGTGTGATCGTGTCCCAGATGTAGACGGGGCCCGATCCGCTCACGGTACGCCAGAACCAATGTTCTGAAGCGGATGCTACTCCACCGGGAACCGTGGAGAGAGCGGAGGAGCAGAGTGGTGTGGGTGGAGGAGCGGAGTGGGTGGAGGAGTGGTGTGGGTGGAGGCTGAAGACCAGTCGAGCAGCTGCATTCTGGATGAGCTGCAGAGGCCGGATGGCTTTAGCAGGTAGAGCAGCCAGGAGGGAGTTGCAGTAGTCGAGGCGCGAAATGACCAGAGCCTGGACCAGAACCTGGACCAAAGCCTGGACCAGAGCCTGGACCAGAACCTGGACCAAAGCCTGGACCAGAGCCTGGACCAGAACCTGGACCAAAGCCTGGACCAGAGCCTGGACCGCCTTCTGGGTAAGAAGAGGTCGTATTCTCCAGATGTTGTGCAGCATGTACCTACAGAAACGCGCTGTCGCAGCGATGTTGGCCGTGAGGTCGACTGTCGAGTGTCACGCCGAGGCTCCTGGCAGTCGGGCGCGGGGCCAACACGGAGCTGTTGAAGGTGGTAGTCAGGTCGTGAGTGGGGGAACCTTTCCCTGGTAGGAACAGTAGCTCGGTCTTGTCAGGGTTGATCTTCAGGTGGTGTGCAGACATCCACTGAGAGATGTCGCTCGGACAGGCAGAGATTCTGCCACCTGTGTTTCAGACGGTGGGAACGAGAAGACCAGTTGGGTGTCATCGGCATGGCGACGGTAGGAGAAGCCATGCGAACGAATGACAGAGAGAAGAGGAGGGGACCCAGGACGGAGCCTTGAGGAACCCCAGTAATGAGAGGAAGAGGAGGGGACCCAGGACGGGGCCTTGAGGAACCCCACAGTGAGAGGAAGAGGAGGGGACCCAGGACGGAGCCTTGAGGAACCCCACAGTGAGAGGAAGAGGAGGGGACCCAGGACGGGGCCCTGAGGAACCCCACAGTGAGAGGAAGAGGAGGGGACCAGGACAAGGCCCTGAGGAACCCCACAGTGAGAGGAAGAGGATCAGATACAGATCCTCTCCAAGTTACCCGGTCAGTCGGTCGGTGAGGTAGGAAGAGAAAAGAGCGAGTGCTGTGCCTGAGATCCCAGGTCCTGAAGAGAAGAGAGAAGGATCTGGTGGTTCACGGTGTCAAATGCGGCAGAAAGGTCTAGAAGGATAAGAACAGATGAGAGAGAGGCTGCTCTAGCAGAGTGAAGGATAAGGACAGAGGAGAGAGAGGATGCTCTAGCAGAGTGAAGGATAAGGACAGAGGAGAGAGGCTGCTCTAGCAGAGTGAAGGATAAGGACAGAGGAGAGAGGATGCTCTAGCAGAGTGAAGGATAAGGACAGAGGAGAGAGGATGCTCTAGCAGAGTGAAGGATAAGGACAGAGGAGAGAGGATGCTCTAGCAGAGTGAAGCTGCTCCACAAGGAGGGCTGTCTCTGTTGGCCGGCCTTGAATCCAGACTGGTGGGGGTCCAGAAGGTCGTTGCCGTGGAGACAGGAGGACACTTGGTTAAAGATAGCTCGCTCCAGAGTTTTGGAAAGAAAGGGAAGAAGAGAGAGCGGTCTGTAGTGGCTGACTTCAGACGGGTGGAGGTGGTTTCTTCAGGAGAGGGTTGACTCTCCTCCTCCAGAGAGTTGGGGAAACAGCCAGTTGAGAGGGAGCTGTTAATAAGATGGTGAGAAAGGTCAGAAGGTCAGGAGCCACAGCCTGGAGGATGTGAGACGGGGTCAAGGGTCAGCTGGTCGGTCGAGCAGAGGTCACCAAGCTAAGAACTTGACTGGGAGACAGGGGGTAAACGAGGAAAGAGAGGGGGATGAAGGAGTTGGTGTAGGTGAAGTGATAGAGGATGGATTAGTAAAGGAGGAGCGTATGTCGTCTATCTTGTTTGTAAAGTAGTCGACAAAGTGGCAAAAGGGAGGAAGGAGGAGGGGGACTCGGGGGATCAAGGAGGTTGGAGAAGATAGAGAAGAGCTTTTTGGGGTTCGAGAAGGAAGACTGAATTTTGGTCAGGTAGAAAGAGCGTGACATAATGATTCCTCTAGTTGTCATGGTGATGTAATGATTTCTCTAGTTGTCATGGTGATGTAATGATTCCTCTAGTTGTCATGGTGACGTAATGATTCCTCTAGTTGTCATGGTGACGTAATGATTCCTCTAGTTGTCATGGTGACGTAATGATTCCTCTAGTTGTCATGGTGACGTAATGATTCCTCTAGTTGTCATGGTGACGTAATGATTCCTCTAGTTGTCATGGTGACGTAATGATTCCTCTAGTTGTCATGGTGACGTAATGATTCCTCTACCTGTATCAGGCCCAATGGGTTCTCTGCTATCGTTGGATTCAGCCATTTCATCATCAGAATGTCAGGTAACCCAGAGAAACATTTAAAGACAGTTTGGAATAAAGAATGAAAAGCTAAATGAAATCAAACATTTATTAGACATATTTCCCCCTGAATACATCTCAATATAAAACACCACATGTCCTCGGGTGTTTCACAGGTGTCCTCGGTGACAGGTTAAGTGTCCTCGGGTGTTTCACAGGTGTCCTCGGTGACAGGTTAAGTGTCCTCGGGTGTTTCACAGGTGTCCTCGGTGACAGGTGAAGTGTCCTCAGATGTTTCACAGGTGTCCTCGGTGACAGGTGAAGTGTCCTCAGATGTTTCACAGGTGTCCTCGGTGACAGGTGAAGTGTCCTCAGATGTTTCACAGGTGTCCTCGGGTGACAGGTGAAGTGTCCTCGGGTGTTTCACAGGTGTCCTCGGTGACAGGCGAAGTGTCCTCAGGTGTCTCGTGAAGTGTCCTCAGGTGTTTCACAGGTGTCCTCGGTGACAGGCGAAGTGTCCTCAGGTCGTTCAGCTTTTGGATCTTTTAGCTGGAGGTTGTATGTCAGCGTTGTGAGGCGCATCATCTCCTTCATCGCGGTCCTCTTGCTCACCTGGAGCAGGTCAGATACAGGCGAGTCAGACAGCAGCTTTTGATGACCAGTAATGACCAGTGTGTGTTTACCTGTGGCGCCGGTCTCGCCTCGGCCGCAGGTGTGTTCTCGCTCCACCAGCTCGCTTAGGAGCCGCGACACGTTCGCGTTCAGCTCCTGAACTCCACTGATCAGAGAAGAAAAATTATTGTCGACTTTAACGCTAATTTTCTCTCTCAGTCCGTCTCTGAACCTCAGCTCTGCTACCACAGCCTCTGTCGCCATCTTTAATACGTCATCACGTTCACTGTGCTGCGTTCAGGCGCCTCACGTAAATCCGATCCTCCCAGTCTTCGTAGAAGAAGAGTTCTGGCCAGTTAGCTTAGCAGCGGAAGTCGTCGTCAGCACGGAGCGGAAGCAGGAAGTAGCAGGTTCGATAACAAAGACCACCAGACTGCTGATTATCGGTCATAATTATCGAGCAGGGTACCGGCAGGTTAAACGTCAGATCAGACTGCGTCAACAGTTTTACTCGGTAAGTTTGTATTTTATTTACGCAGTTACCGCAGTTAGCATCACTGCGTGTGTTCTGTAGAAGCTAACTGATGCTAAGCTAACTGGTCAGACTCAACGATGAGTAAAGCGGTTTGGTACATTGTCACAACAGCTCACATCTCACACAATGAATACAATATGTATGTATTTATATTTATATACATACATACATACACACACACACACACACACACACACACACACACATACATACATACATACATGCATACACGCACACACATACACACACATCGTTGTTCTCCATGCTACAGAGGATGTCAGAGGAGCAGACCGTCTCTCTGGTTGATGTTCTGGAGGAAGATGAAGAGTTGGAGGAAGAAGCTTCAGCAGTTCTAGCAGGAAGTGACTCTGATCACTGCTCATATCCTCAGGTCAGTGCTTTTTATTCATATATGTAATGAATTAAGTTACATATAGTGGAATTAATCGGACAACTCTGCTTTAAACGTTAACAGTCAAATATAACATAATTTGTGTGTATTATTCGTCTATATATAATTTCTTGGGCAAGATACGCTGTAGCTCCTCCCACCAGTGAGTGATAGTCCTGATGGACAGGTGGTACCTTACGCTGTAGCTCCTCCCACCAGTGTGTGAGTGAAGTAGTGTGAAAGGGTTTTAAGTGGTCGGAAGACTAGGAAAGATCTATACAAGTCCAGTTAATTCATCATATTTCCCTCGTCATCACAACCTGTTTCTTAGTGCCTTGAGTAACTTTTCTGAAGTGTGTGTGTGTGTACCTGTGTGTGTGTGTTTCAGGGCTACGTGAAGCGGCAGGCTCTATATGCCTGCAGCAGCTGCACACCAAAGGGAGGAGAGGCAGCCGGCGTCTGTCTGGCCTGCTCATACAAATGTCACGAAGGCCACGACCTCTTTGAACTCTACACCAAGAGGTCAATGCTCGCTTTTTAATATATGATCACTCTCATCTATACAGCATTGATTTACAAGCCGGTTTGTGAGGGTGGCGGTTTCTAAGTTTCTGATCAGGGCGGGTCCATTCGAAGCCGCTTCTCTTGTGGTGCTGCCATGTCTGCCGCATCACACCGGCCTCCTGCCTGCCGGCCCACGGCCGCGAAGCTTCGGCTTCTCGCCGCCGTCACGCGTCTGCCGGGGGTCGACCCGACCGGCTCTTCAGCCACAAACAAACAAACTCTCTGTCTTCTGCAGGAACTTCCGCTGTGACTGTGGCAACAGGAAGTTCACCGACCTGCAGTGTAAACTCCACCTGGTGAGTGTGACCCTCACGGTTTCATTAAAACCATCAACCGCTAGAGGGCGCAGCTGATTGGCTAACGTGTCCGACAGCAGGACTTTATTCTCTTTATTTATTATATGCTTTCAACACTACCGCGCTCTGATGATTAAAGCTTTTTAGTTTTAAATTCCTTATTTGAAATGAAGTACATTCACCGCATTGTCAGCTTGGCCTGTTATTCGGCACCGGACATCGAACGCATCATTTAGATCGACGAGAGAAGACGGACAGGTAATGACGGAGGAGCACGATGACTCGAGTTCCTCTGTGACTTTCAGGAGAAGGAGGAGCTTAACGGTCTGAATAAGTACAGTCAGAACTTCTTTGGAGTTTACTGTACCTGCAGCCGGCCTTACCCGGACCCAGAGGACCAGGTGAGGCACACGCCAATACATGCTGTACTGGCCAATACAAGCTACCACATGAACCGTGAGACATTTCCACTGACCTTCTCTTGACCCTTACCTGAACAACAGGTGTGCTGTGATTGGGTGGTTTTGTGTGCAGGTGGAGGACGAGATGATTCAGTGCGTGTTGTGTGAGGACTGGCTGCACGGCCGGGTGAGTCCGCGCGGTGCGTGAGGACTCGTTCCTCTCAGACATCGGCAGCTTGCGATTCTCCCATTTGTTCAGCGAGTCAACCTGACTCCATCGCCGTGTCCCAATAACCCGACTCACCTGTTCACAGCATCTGGGCTGTGAGGTTCCAGACTGTGTGGAGCTGCAGGAGATGACCTGCGAGTCCTGCGTGAACAAAAGCCCTTTCCTCTGGACCTACGCCGCCCACCTGTCAGGTGAACGCTCCTCATCGCACAGGTCAGCTGACCTGCCTGCTCTTCTCATCTTCTCACCGGTCAGCTGACCTGCCTGCTCTGTTCTTCTTCTACTGTGTGTGTGATGTTCAGTTCCAGCAGTTCAGGTGAAGGAGGAAAGAGGAGAAGACGAGTCAAACACAACCCTTCCTCTCAAAGAAGACACGGTGAGAGGATTAAACTTTTGTACAGTATTTTAGTCCTAAAGTACACTGTCATTCAGAGACGTACAATAAGTGAACCCTAACCCTGGGTATGAGGTGAGACCAGGTCCGAGGAGGAGGACAGGTGCAGAGTCTGTCGATGTGGGCGGAGAGACTTCCTCTGTGAAGCCTCGCCAGCTCCTCAATGGGATGCTTCTCACCTGTCAGGGGGAAGACGCCGTGGAGCCCGGCTGTAAGCGCAGCCGTCAGGAGGCGGAGCCGAGCTGCAGGCTGGAGGAGCTGCAGGCCTTTGATCACAAAGGAGTCCAATCAGGAGCCGTGTTCTGGCCCTCAGGGTGGCGCTCCAAGCTCTGCTGCTGCACCACCTGCAAAGTAAGATGGAGCATCTCTTCTACGACTAATTCATCATGTCCTATTCATGGTCACATGACATCTATTGATCATCTGGTCACATCTAGTGTTCATCTGGTCACATGACATCTATTGATCATCTGGTCACATCTATTGATCATCTGGTCACATCTAGTGTTCATCTGGTCACATGACATCTATTGTTCACCTGGTCACATCTGTTGTTCATGTGGTCACGTGTGTTACGTAATTCAGAAGTGAACAGCCTGGAAGAGCTTCTACAATCGTAAGATCCACTGTCTGCTATAGTTCTCTCCTTTAGGGAGACGTTTATTCACTGATCAAAAGCAAAGTCCAAACGCTCACCAGCGATTGGATCACACGGGGAGCTCTCCTCAACATGCAAGAGACCCAAAAACACACTGATCCCCAAAATCAAGGTTCTATCATTAAGACACAGATCTCGTCACAGGTCCATATCCCCCCCCGGACCTCTTCTTGGCTCTAGTCTCTCATGAGAATTCATTCCTACCCCGGGTGGGGGCTGTCTGTTGGCCACGCCCCCTCTTGGCATGTGTAGATACTGATAACATGTGTGCATGTTGAACACTGTTAGGCGTGTAGCTAGCCTTGAGCTGCAGACTCAATACCTCTCTCTCCTCACAGGTAAAGTGCGTCTCTTCTGATGTTTTGCCGGAACCTAGACATTACGGTCCCTTCAATAAATCAGATTAATATTAACACACGTGACATCTCTCCCCCTCACCACTGGGGTAGAGAGGCTGACAGCTACAGGTTGTTCTCGTGTGTTATATTGTCGTTGTTCTAGTGTGTTGTTGTTGTTGTTGTTGTGTGTTGGTACCTCTGAATATAGCTCTAATGTGTCTGGACTGTTGGCCGATGCACATGATAAGAACCGTGCCGTCCTATTGGCTGACGATGATGTCACTACGTCTGTCCCAGGGCCGCCTCTCTGCAGCCGGTCTGTCCTTCCTGCTGGACGAGTCGGACACCGTCCTCGCCTACGAGAACAAAGGAAAGAACAATGAGCAGAGAGCGCCGGGTCACGACCCCCTGATGTCGGCGCTGGACCAGCTGAACCACGTGCAGCAGCTGGAGATCATCCACGGTACACCGCTGTGTACAAGTACTTCAAGTACTACTACCAGTTGCATAGGACAGCCGGTGCTACATGTACCACGTGTATAACTGCCAGTACTACGTGTATAACTGTGTATAATGTATATCCTTCAGGGTACAATGACATGAAAAGTGAACTGAAGGACTTCCTACAGACATTTGCAGAAGACGGAAAGGTGAGAACTGAAGATCTCTAGATTTTTCTTGACCTTTGACCTGCAGAGAAACAGAGTTTAGGTTCACAGCGCGAGAAGCTGAAGAAGACGTGATACGTCTTTGGTCATTGTATTCACAGCGGCCAAAACAACTCCTGATGTCATGTGACTCATGATGTCATGTCACTCCTCTCTGATAGGTTGTGACTCCTGATGATGTCATGTCACTCCTCTCTGATAGGTTGTGACTCCTGATGATGTCATGTGACTCCTCTCCGATAGGTTGTGACTCCTGATGTCATGTGACTCCTCTCTGATAGGTTGTGACTCCTGATGACATCCGTCAGTTCTTTGAGCAGCAGAGTCGAAAGAGACGGGATGATGCTGGATGCTTCTTCCCTACCTGAAGGCCTTGAAATGACCTTTGACCTTTTGTGTTCTTAGTTTACTTTGAAGCTGTCTGACTTCCTGTTTTTAACGTGTATGACCCAGTGGTCACCAACATGGATGTCTCTGTTTCTTTTTTAATAAAACTCAGCTGAACTATGGCCGAGTCGTCATATTTAAGTGTGCACACACACACACACACACACACACACACACACACACACACACACACACACACACACACACACACACACACACTTAATATGGTTCAATCCACAGCTCTGGGAGATTGCCGTGCTGATCGGGGCTTTTGCCAAAAGGTCAAATGTCAAGCTGCTTGTGACGCAGACTCTACAATAGCATCTCACGCTATTCCCCTCGAATTACCCTAAAATAAATATACAGTGGGGACAAACTATTACACTAATTATAACATAATAAAGTTAAACACTTATTTCAGAACATTAGGATACATCCAACAATATTAAACAAGTGTTTTAAAAGCTTTTTGCCATGAGGTGGGCCGTGAGAAAGCTAACGTGTGTCTCTTACATTACATCACATGTCATTTAGCAGACGCTTTTATCCAAAGCAACTTACAATAAGTAAGTCGCATTTCAACCTAGAGTACAAACCAAGAACAACAAGAATACAGAAAGTAACATTTCCTCATCATAGTCAAACTACTAAAGTACCACAATAAGAGCCATTCAAGTGCTTCCAAAGTGCAAGTCTGTGATTAATCCAGATATAGTCTAAAGGTGCGTTTTCAGTTTTCGGCGGAAGATGTAGAGACTTCCTGCTGTCCTGATGTCAGTGGGGAGCTGGTCTCCGTGTCACGAATCTGCTGGAGCCGCCTGACGTCACGTGTGACAGAATGAATCCTCAACTCCAGAGAGCACAGCAGCTCCACCGGGCTGCGTCCCGCTCTCCTCCGCCGTGGTACCTCGTTGACGGAGTGCAGCTTCATCGCTGAGCGCGAGTCCCCGACCTGCCGTGAGAGGCATGGACTGTAGTTGATGTATTCTGCACTAATGAGAGAAAGGGACATAGCAGCGATGCGTTGAATGCATGCAGGTTGTCTGCAGAGCTGGTCACAATGGGGAATGTACTTTCTTTCACCCGACCAAATAACTTGCAGTCTTCACATTTGTATCTTTGTGCTGAGTATACTATATATATATATAATTTCATTCCCCTTTCTTAACCTGTGAAGCCTAACACATCAAGTAATATTCAGACAATTTTGATTTGACATGAAATCATTTATTTTATCTTTAGTAAAATAAATCTGAAAAAAGAAATGGGATTTACATATTTTTATTTGAGAAATCAGGCATATTGGTACATTAGTTGATAACAACAATATTATATTTTCGAAACAATGACAGATTATGTAAATTGATTGAGAACATTTCAGTTAGATTGGTTCTTATTTTTCCCAACAGGAATCTAACCAACACTTTTTATTTCAAGCCCCGCCCTCATGGTTCCCGCCGGTGCCTCTGATTGGTCCTTCCCTTCAGCCCTCAGCCACTCTCTGCCTCCTGTGTGATCGCAAGCCCCGCCCTCACGTTTCCCGCCGGTGCCTCTGATTGGTCCTTCCCTTCAGCCCTCAGCCACTCTCTGCCTCCTGTGTGATCGCAAGCCCCGCCTTCATGGTTCCCGCCGGTGCCTCTGATTGGTCCTTCCCTTCAGCCCTCAGCCACTCTCTGCCTCCTGTGTGATCGCAAGCCCCGCCCTCGTCTTCTGTGTATTCAGTGTGTCTGCGCCGCTCGGGGCCAGAGCCTCTTCGCTCCCCTCGTGTTACGTCGTCTTCAGCCTGAGCTCCTCTGACTTCTTTCAGTGAAGAGTTATTTCAACTGGGCTCCTGTTCTCTGCTCCTGAGTCTCTGCCCTCAGATATGTGCCTCTCTGCCTGGTCTCCATGTTGGGGAGTGATCGATGCCTTCCTCTCAGGGGGTCTCCTAGCGTGTGGCCTTCAGCGTGGGGGTGTTCTGGGAGTGTGGTGGTGTTCTGGGGAGCGTGGTGGCGTTCTGGGTAGTGTTCTGGGAGTGTGGTGGTGTTCTGGGGAGCGTGGGGGTGTCCAGGGGAGCGTGGGGGTGTCCTGGGGAGAGAGGTGGTGCCCTGGGGAGAGAGGTCGTGTTCTGGGAGTGTGGTGGTGTTCTGGCAGCATGGTGGTTTGCAGAACCTGGTGCGGCCCTTTCCTGCAGCTGTCTCTAGAGGGTCCTGACGCTGCCTCTGTGACCGTGTGCCACCAAATGTACACAAACCTAATGATACTCTGGAATATTGATCTGTCCCCACAAACTGATGCGTCTGTTATCGGTAAACTATCCGTGTCACGAATCTGCTGGAGCTGCATTAACAGCTGGGTTTAATCAACACAAGTTCACGTGTGACGTAAAAAATAACACACAGTGCAAGAGCTGCAGGGAGGCTGGCCTGCTACCACGGCAGCCTCAATCCAGGCTACAGCACCAAGCTGCAGGCCCAAGGAAATATGTTTATTTTTTAATTTATTTTTCGTAACGGTATGCTGGAGTCCAGCGTGTTGTGTACGTCGGGTGTGACCGCAC
This sequence comes from Liparis tanakae, assembly GCA_036178185.1. NCBI lineage: Eukaryota > Metazoa > Chordata > Actinopteri > Perciformes > Liparidae > Liparis > Liparis tanakae. Next base: position 20,302,558 of record CM070101.1, read on the forward strand.
ATCCCAAGCTATTGCCCTTAAATACATATAAATAATATTTGGAGTTGCAGTGGGAACTAAACTAATGTCAAATTTGAATGTTTCTTCCAAAACATGTGCGTTTTAGTGAATTAAAAAAAAAAGTTCTGCTTTGAGTGAGTTACATTACCAGTAAACTCTCCGTGTCTCATATCTGATGGAGCCGCCTGCCTGAATAAACGGCTGGTTGATCCAATCCAAGAGACTGAATAAATAATACACGAGCACTCAACTGCTGCACGCAGGGAGGCTGCTGTGTCGTTGGCGGCCTTCATCCTGCTTGGCACCTGCCACCTTGGCAGCCTCACTACAGGCTACAGCAACCATCTGCAGGGCGGTTCGAGCCTGTGACGCATACTCGAAAAAGGGTTAACCCTACCCTAGACCAAATGCAAATAAAGTTAGAAAAGTAATCTAATATGTACACTAAACTTTAAAATAAATGTAGAGGGCTCATAACCCTGTTGCTACTAGACCATGCGCTGTAGCGCTCTCCTCCCCTTGCCTTGGTGGGTGATTTTGCATCCAGTAGTTAGTGGCTGGCCAACAACCGTGGTGCACTTGGCTCTCCTACCCTCCTAACAAACTGCGGTCAAGCCAGCCGCCACTTTGAAAAACCGTCAAGCCAGCCCGCCCGATATTTCAGTACACACCAGGCATTACGCGAGTGTGAAAACTGTCTTCAAAATAAGAGGGAACATCCTGTGAACGTGATATGATGAAACACGCCTTTTAAATACATATATAGTTATAGATTAAACTAAATGAACAGATGAAAAATCCTGAATTAAATGAATGATGAATACAATACAGGATTTAGAAAACGCCACAGCACAGAGACAGCACTGGTGAAGATTACGAATGACCTCTTAATGGCAGCAGATAAAGGACTTCTCTCTGTACTGGTCTTGTTAGACCTTAGTGCTGATAGAGGACTCCTCTCTGTACTGGTCTTGTTAGACCTTAGTGCTGCATTCGACACCATTGACCATGACATCCTATTACAGAGACTGGAGCAGTCGATTGGTATTTCAGGCACCGCCCTAAGTTGGTTTAAATCCTATTTATCAGATCGATCTCAGTTTGTATTTGTAAACGATGAAGCCTCGATGACCACCAACGTTAGTCACGGAGTTCCACAAGGTTCTGTGCTTGGACCAATTCTATTTACCTTATACATGCTTCCTTTGGGCAATATTATCAGGAAACGCTCCATAAACTTTCATTGTTATGCAGATGATACTCAACTATATCGATAAAACCAGAGGAGACTAACCAACTCACTAAAATTCAAGCATGTCTTAGTGACATAAAAACATGGATGACCGGCAACTTCTTGATGTTAATCTCAGACAAAACCGAAGTAATTCTACTCGGCCCCGAGCACCTCAGATCAATTATCTGGTGATGTGGTTTCTGTAGACGGCATTACTCTAGCATCAACACCACTGTAAAGAATCTCGGCGTTATCTTTGATTGGGACTTGTCCTTTTACTCCCACATAAAGCAAATTTCAAGGACTGCATTCTTCCATCTACGTAATAATTCAAAAATCAGGCACATCTTGTCTCAAAAAGATGCAGGAAAAATTGGTTCACGCGTTCGTTACTTCGAGACTGGATTACTGCAACTCCTTATTATCAGGCTGCACTAATAAATCTCTTAGGTCCCTCCAGTTGATCCAGAATGCTGCAGCTCGTATTCTCACTAAAACTAAGAACAGAGATCACATGACTCCTGCACTAGCTGCTCTGCACTGGCTCCCTGTAAAATCAAGAATCACTTTTAAAATTCTTCTCTTAACTTAAAAAGCCTTAATTGGTGATGCACCATCATATCTTAAAGAGCTTGTAGTACCGTATCGCCCCACCAGAGAGCTGCGCTCACTAAATGCGGGGCTACTTGTAGTTCCGAGAGTCTTAAAATGTAAAATGGGAGCCAGAGCCTTTAGTTATCAAGCGCCTCTTTTATGGAACCAACTTCCAATTTCAGTCCTGGAGGCAGACACAGTCGCCACATTCAAGAGTAGACTGAAGACTTTCCTCTTTGACAGAGCTTATAGTTAGGGCTGAATCAGGTTTGCCCTGGTCCAGCCCCTGGATATGCTGGTATAGGCTTATAGCTGCTGGGGACATTTAGGATGCACTGAGCACCTCTCTTTTCTTTCTCCTATGGATGAATCTTCATCTCAATCACACATGACTAACTCTGCTTTCTTCCCGGAGTCCTTCTGACTTCACGTCTCATGGGGTCATGTGACCCTCTGAGACGGCATAGATCCCATCTGCTGATGGACCATCGATGGTTGGACCGTGAGTTCCTGACACCAGCTGTGCCACTGCCCACTCCTCCATTTGGGAGGTCTCCAAACTCTCCATCGTGGAATATGCCTAAATATGAACTATTGATAAACTGTCAGATTCCTTGAATGTATTTTAACTCTAAATCTGTCTTCTGGTCACATGACATCTATTGTTCTGTCCATCCTGGAGAGGATCCTCTTCTGTTCTCTCCTGAAGGGTTCTTCCCTTTTTTCCCCCTGAAGGGTTATTTGGGAGTTGTTCCTGGTCTGATGTGAGGTCAAAGGTCAGGGATGTGTACAGATTGTAAAGCAGACAAATTTGTAATTTCTGAAACTGGGCTATACAAATAAACTGAATTGAATACATAAAAGATCATTATTACAATATTGGATGTTCTGATTCAGAATTTCAAAATAAAAAGAATCATTCATGCGCAAATGTATCTAATTTTAGAATAGATTTAGAAGAAAATAGTGCATAGTTATATGTTCACTTCTGATTCATGGTAAAGTACCTCAAGGTGTCACCCAGAGATAATAAAGACATTCTGACATTTTGTTTTTTTTAAATGAAAGCACTTAATAAAAAAAATATTGATATGCCAATATTTGAAATGTATGTAAAGCAGATGCTTGCATTTCTTGAAAAAAAACTACACTCCAGTCTTGTTAGGGGTGACCTCTGCTAGGCCCATGATTATTTTCATATTACTGCGGATTTTGAATGAATTCAGTTGGCAACAAATACATATTAATATTATGCCGTTATTTGAAATTTATTTAAAGCAAATCTTTACATTTCTTGAGAAAAATTACACTGCATTCTAGTTAGTTAGGTCTTAATTTTTGATTAGAAAGGAAATAACCGATTGTTACACGCTAGTCTATAACATTTTAGCTCCATACCTTTTTTATTAGTAGTTTTCATCCTGTCTACCTGTTTCACTCACTACCATGTCATTCCCGATCCTGCTTCCTATCTCGTCAGTCCAACTCCCTTCACCTGTTCTCTCACCTGCCTCTGATCACTCCCTAGTCAATCCCTCATTAGTCCCTGTCTACTTAGGTCCCCTCACTTGCTCTTGTCCTCAGCGTTCAAGATTAAGTTGATCTATTTCTGCCAGTTTTGTTCCTATTTGAACTAGGGCTGGGCAACGATAACATTTTTTAATTGCATTTGTATACGCAAAATCCAATTATTATTTCAAAATTAGTTTAGTGCACTTCTTTTTTAAATGTTGTGCCATATGAATGAAAGCCATTGTCAATTCCTATACGATACCACAATTACGCTACTGGAATATTAATCTATGATAGTTGTAGAAGCCAGAATATGATTTGTTTACCTGTCTGTCTGTTTTTTGTGTCACGTTTTGATGACGTCATGTCGGGGGGCGTAACTTTATAAATAGACGGCACCTGAGTGCCGGCAGGTGTGTTTTGTTTGAGAGAGCGGAAGGGAAATTATTTTTAACCGCATGCCAGCACCGCATGTCAGCACGGCCACGGAACCGCAAAGAACCGCACGGAACCAGGAATTTTACGGTTTATTTTCTGTTAAAGAGTTTTCATTTATTTTCTGTAAATACAATAAAGCTGAAAGTGACATTAAGAAAACAATGCGCGTTAATCTACCGACCGCCTCTACAATAATTAATAAAACATCTGTATGGTTCACTTTTTTACCAGCTTGTTCCTGCCCAGCTTTTTGAACACTTAACAAATGGCATTCATATTAATATTAGCCAACTACATGGTGACATCATAGCATTGATTATGCAGGTCTATTGTTCATATCTGACTACATGACTATAGTTATTTCCATAAGTATGAAATACATAATTTTACAGATGTGTGTTTGAGCTGGAAAAAACCTAAACCTATGTGGGTTGGGTACATTAACGATGGACACGTAATTAAAGGGCAATTTCAAAACAACAATGACAAATGTTTAATATTTACACACTTTACAAACTATTAACTCAATAAATTAACAATGAATGAACAATGAATTTTGTGAAGGCTTTGTTAGCAACTGCACATGCTATAACAAAAATATTATAAGTCATGACCAGTGGTCCCCAAACTACGGCCTGTTTGGCCCCGCCCCCTGAACAATACCAGAGACGTTCCGATTTATTGTTTCACCTGGCCCGCTGCCTTTGAGATTGCAGCTTTGATGGGACGTGTCGAGTCTCGGCCAATCAGCGTTCAGATGTCGACAGCGTTTGGGAAGTTAGGTTAGCTTGAATGTTAGTCCACTATATCTGCTGCTGTGCCGCTGCACGGTGTAGCGATGAGTGTTTGCAGGAATCAGAAACTTAAAAAAGGAAAACTTAGAATTATTGTTTTGTTCTTTTTCTTAAATAAATTAAAGGAAACTTATCTTTTAAAATGCTGTATTGCCCCCTTCATGCTCCAAAAATGTTATTTCTCCAGCAATCTACTCTTCTTCTTTTTGTAAGCCATGATACTTCTGGCTGGGATTCCCAGTTCCTGACATTTATCAAGGTACTGGGTATAGGCCACGTTAAGCCTGACATGGGTCAACGGAAGCCAGAGATGACTCCAATGTAGACCAGAGTGTCCGACAATTCACCGGCATTTACTTGGACCGGGATCGTGGGCCCATCTGGCGGGCTTCTTTGTTGACAACAGCCTGAACGTCAGACAGGCTGCAGAAACTCATCGTCCTTGAAGATTTTGTGTGTCAAGATGTGCCTAAATCAATCGTGGAGATCCGAAAAGTTTTTGTTTTTTGGGGGGGGGGGGGGGTTCACCTGGCCCGCTACTGTTGAGATTGCAGTGAAATGGTTAACCCAGCTTGGCTCATAGCCCCCTCTGTTCCGGTGCCTGAAGTACAGTTTAGACAAGGACTGCACCAAGAAATCCATGACCTTGGACAGGATCACAAGAACACCCTGGTTGTAGGGCCCCAGCCTGGCAGAACTACCGGGTGCTCCTGAAAGAATTGGAGCAAATGCTTCTCCACAAAGGAGGAAGGCTCCATGCATTTGGGGTATGCAATATACTCAAGCAAAAGAACATACTTAAGCCTGAGGTGGAATGGGCAGATCATCTTTGAGCTAAGGTCCTGCTTGTGGTCCAAGTATGTTGTGGCTCTGGCTTCCAAGGCAGTGGTGTATTGGGGGTGTGACAGCCCACATGTCACAATCGGTCTTTTCACATGTATGTGGGTGGAGTCCACGTACAGCTGGACGAAGAGCACAGGATAGTCTATCGTGAGATCAAGTGCTCTTGAAATTTGATTGGGGTGGTTATCGAGAACAGTCTGGAAATTTACTGCTTCGTGGATCCCCAGTGCAGTATACAGTGTTCCATCGGAACGCACCGTTAGGGTTAGCAAGTATAAGGCATCTGAATCTCCCCGCATCCACCCGGCAGGTTTCTGCAGTTGAATGGAGATCCGGGTTAGGCACGGGCCGGCGACTATTATTTGGCCACACCTTGTCCACAGGATCATGTCCCAGAGCTCCTATATTGAAGTCTAATCATCAAATTGGGGTTTATACAACTAGGGCCTTCTTTACTCTAGAGGAATTTAGCGGCGTTACCCCTGGGAACCAAGAGGCCTACGCTGAAGTCCCGCCTGGGTCCCTGGTTCCTCCCCGAGTTTCCACACCTTTTCCTCCACTCGATGTATCCGCTCTCAATCAACTGTCGCTGTGATGGTCCGTTCTCCACCATCCTTCCCGCTCTTGAGGGCCCCGAAACTGCCTCCGTCGGTGCCATCCGGGGCGGGGTTGGCTCCCCTCTTCTCCTGGCCTCCGTGGTGGGTCACCCCTTGCCGACAACCGCCTTCTCCTTGGGGTGCGCCCGGCCGCCGGACCCTCTGGTGACCTCCGGGATGGAGTCTGCTCCCCCTGGCTTTATTTGTTCGCCATCCACCTCCCAGGCCTGCTGATGGTCGTTTAGGGCCACCTGCCCTACCGCCACCCTCGCTCGACCGATCACTTGTAGGCTGGTGGTATTTTTTTTTTTTTAAAGATTTTGAGGTAGATGATGACCACCGATTGGCGGAGGAGGAGGGCTGCGTGTCGGGAGTCCAGAGCTTCTGCTGTCCCGTGACCCCCGGATGGCCTGAAGAGAGGTCGCCACCTAAGCATCCCCAGACAAATACTCACTCTCGAAAGGAGCCCGGGACCAAGAGGACCTCAATGTCCCCCGGCCTCCACTTCATCGCTCGTGGTGCCCCGACTCTTCATGGATCCGCTCCCCCGCACTCCCATTGGTTTCAATGCATGGCCCCTGCGCTGAGCCGTTTTCTTGCCCGGGTGACTCGCTGCTCCTTACGCCTCCCCAGAAGAAGCCACCCCCAAAAAAGAGCCTAAATCACCCCAGACAGAACCCACCACCAGAGGGAGCCAAAGTCAACCCTCTACACTAGATTTTATTATCTTACATCTCACATCCCTCCCCCATTCACCAGCAGAACCGAGAAGGGGACCATTTAAGCCAAACCGCCCGCGCCCTCTCGTGCCTAAGCCAGGCAGGTCTGCACACCTGTCCGTCTCTTTCCTTAGGAAAGTGACAGAAGGTGGGAGGTGATCCCCGATCCGACACCCGGTGGTGAGCTGCTCCCATCGCCTGGGTGAAGCCCTGATCCCCACCCCTCCCCCCCAAGAAAAGGAGACGTCCCTTTCATCCGAAGGTCCCGCGTGGGAAGAACCCCGACAGGCCCGAGTAGAAAGATCCAAAAGCCCAAACATCCGTCCGGTAAAGAAAAGAGCCAGGGCGACCCCTGGTGGCGGCTGAAGCAGCCTGCAAGAAGGCCCAAGTTACATGAAGATCCCACAAAGAGGTGGAAGACGCAGGGAACCAAGAGGAAAAAGAAGAGACCAAGAAAAAGAGAATACAAGGAGGAAGAGGAAAAAAGGGTTAGGGTTAGGAATAAGGGATGAAAACCACGCGGGACGGCCCGTCGGCCTCTAACTTTTTTTTTTGAAAGTCCTAGAGAAAATCTGTTTGGATCCACCTGACATAATTCGGCCCTTGCGCTTCCAACCATACCACCCCCGAAGATGTTGGACTTTGGAAAAGGTTCCAAAATGGGGATTCAAAATACGGGACGGCCCGTCGGCTATATACTTTTGAACCGGCGGTCGTAGAGCCTCTCCGACAGGGTCTACCCCCCCTGAAGCGACCATTGCGCACAATAAAGCTCATGGGACCGAGGCTGTGGGACCTTGGGAAGTGCCCGATATATGCGTTTTTCCCACTCCGGAAACGTTCTTTCTTGAATAACTTTTTTTCTGAAGGTCTGAGAGCTTAGCCGATTCCACATGCATTTTGGGTATGCTCCTGAGGCCGTTGCGGATCCAACGGTACCAGGCTCGAGTCTGTAGGACGTCGGGAAGCCAAAGTGAGTTTTTTTCGGCGAATGGACCTCGTTAGAAATAGGGGTCTTCGGTGAATAGCTCTTGTCCTGAAGGTCGTAGAGACCTGCAAATGGTCTCTGACTCCCCCAAGTCATGCATTGCGCTGCCCATGAGACCATCCCCGAGTCTGTGGGACCTCGGGAAGATCACTTCCGGTCTGGTGTGAGGCGGCCATGATTGTTAATTGGTTTTCGGTCAGTGCATGTTGTTCTGAAGGTCCGAGAGGCTCATGGACTAGCTCTACCCCTACTAAGTCGGCCATTGCGCTTCCAGGGGTACCATTCTCGAGTCTCTACGACCTTCCGATGTGGTTATTGATAGCAAGAGAGAAAAACTCACGTGCATCACACACACCACACCACACACACCACATGCATGTTGAACACACAGAGAGAAAAACACATGCTTCACACACAGCACAGCCTCAATAGCAGGCCCGTCACTCAAAGATCAGGCCCCGCCCCCTCTGCACGACTATGTGTGCAATTTAACCAAAAACTGGTGGCTGGTGCAGGAACGCCAGCGTCCTATAGAGGGAGCCAGAGTGACACAGACTGGCCGTAGAATATTACGGCGTGTGTACACTGAACAATATTGTAACGTTTCGGACGTTATGGCACGGATGACACGGAAACGGGCCGACGTTCTTAATCCAACTTTATTGGGCATCCACTAACACAGACAGCGTGCGTGTTCCTCTCAGTTCAGCAACTCTATAAACCTCATGCAACAACGACGACAACAACTGTTCCCGTCATTCAACCTTAACTCTTGTTTTCCTACAGGTTAACAACCCCGCCTCCCCTCTACTCCGCCAATCACAGGCAAGCCCCCTCGACCAGCATGCACGCGAGGTGCCACACTGTGATTGACAGCCACTACACAGGGTCGCTACATTATACAATTAATACGTGTGTAATAACGTATATATAAAAATAAACATATGTATACACACATATAAGCCAGGGGCGCCAGAGGGAACCCTAGTGGCATCACTGCAGTTCTCATACCTCGTGAAGGTGATTACTCAGTTCTTTTTTTTTTTTGAGGCAGGAAGTAAAACATTGAATCGCTTTTCGGTTCCAAGCTCTTGTTGTGCACGTCTGAGAGACTCGTGGATAGGCTTTGCACACCCACCAACTCGGCCATAGCGGATCCAACTGTACCACCCATTGGCATCCAGGACCATTATTGAGCGACCTCATTAGTATGCACTTTCACCATCACTTTGACAGGTGTGCAGGATGGCTAAATGAGAGCGGAATCGCGGCGTTTTTGTCCGTATAGCCTGTGCTAATACAAATTAAAATGTCTTCTTTGATGGATCTTGCTAACGACAATGGGGAAATCCTCAACGAGCTTTTTGGAAGCTAACCTTCCGTGGCGGCGTTCCTCAGCGACGAGGTAATTATCCCTGTGCATTCGACTGTTGTTGAAGACCCCGAAGATGTTTTGGACTTTTCGTATGATATTGACGGGCTTGTTATTGAAGTGGGCTCACTTCAGGCCATTAAGGCCAGAATTCCTTATTTAAAGATGCCTGAATTCCGTCCGTTCCACCTCCACGGGCAGTTTTCCTATCTTTAAAAAGCACCTCGTGTTGAGCGAGCTGTCCAAGTGTGTCCAGCTGATGCTTGGAGTGACCATCGCCCATGTCGCCGACGGCTACTTTCTGGACCTCTCCCTTCTACCCAAAGACATTGAGAACCCTGACCGCCGGCTCGCCGATCAGAGTTGGGTGAAGGAAGCGTCTCTGAGACACATGCAAAACATTCAAAAAGGCTTCGTGGTCAAGATCCAGGGTTTGTCGGTCAAGGACAAGTGTCGGCCGACAATTTAAAAAAAAAACAGCCCTTCTAATTTGAAGAACATGAACGTCCTTGAGAAGGACCAGGACTTCATTATGGGTTTGCTGGATTCGGCCATTGGATATGCGTCGGAGGATTCCCTTTTCCGGGTCCTGATCACTCTCCAGAAATTTGGCATGAAGTCTGAACGTGGCCTCGAGATTGACCAACTGGTCGACCAACACCTGATCCTCAAAACCACCATCCACGTGGCCTGCAATGTCGGCGCCAAAGACCCCGACATTTTGCTCATGTGGGCACGGAACGGGCTGGAACAGATGTCGCTTTCCCATGGAACCCACGAAGCAGTAAACTTCCAGACCGTTCTCGACAACCACGCCAACCGACTTTCCAGAAAACTCAAGGTCACGAAGGACTTCACCACACTCTTCGTCCAGCTGTATGTGGACTCCCCCCACATACACGTGAAGAGCCCTTTCAAACACCCCGTCAGTGGGACGATTGTGACATGTGGGCTGTCACACCCCCAATACGCCAACGCCATGGAAGCCAGAGCAACAAACTACTTGGACCACATGTGGGACCTCGTCTCCAAGATGATCTGCCCGTTCCACCTCAGCCTCGAGTATGTCCTTTTGCTCGAGGATATTATTGAGTACCCCAAAAATGTGGAGCCTTCCTGGTTCTTTGTGGAGGAGCAATTGCTCAGATTCTTTCGGGAGAACCCGGTAGTTCTGCCTTACAGGCTGGGGCCCCACAACCAGGGTGTTCTCGTGATCCTGTCCAAGGTCTTTTAGCTGGTCCCAACCTGTAGGCGATTGTTTCGTGGAGTCGCCACAGCTTCAGCCCTGTCACTCGGGGCAACAAGAAGCGTGACTGGACGTGCAGGTCCTGCAGTTGCTTCTGTGAACACTTCATGTCCACGATCAGGGTTGCAAGCTTTTTATAGCATACGTAGACCTGGTTCAGGATTAGCCCAATGCAGCTGGCAAAAGTGAGCACCAAGAACTGGTATTCCTTCTCCCATTGGTGAGGCAGTCTCCTCATGACTGTCACCAGCCAGGGCATTCCGTGCTCCTGGAACCGCTCCAAGTTCTTTGGGAAGGTCAGGGAGCGCCTCTCGATCTCCGTGCAGATGTCTCCGCACATGGAGGCCGCTTTTGCGTCGAGAGACGGCTCCTTCCCGCTCGAGTGCACCTCCACATAGTCTCTAAAGTTCCAGGAGACTTTCTTGCTGTTGCGGATGTCACGGTACTTGAGGGCTGGGAAAAACTTTATCTTCTGTTCCAGAAATCCGGCCACCAAACAATCTGTCACGCTGTGTCCGCTTTCAGAGACCAGGTTCCGAGCCCTCTGAAAAGTAAAAGGCACCGGGAAGGCCTCCCTG
>CM070102.1:0-42500 GCA_036178185.1 Liparis tanakae
GGTAGACCCTGTCGGCGAGGCTCTACGACCGCCGGTTCAAAAGTATATAGCCGACGGGCCGTCCCGTATTTTGAATCCCCATTTTGGAACCTTTTCCAAAGTCCAAAATCTTCGGGGGTGGTATGGTTGGAAGCGCAAGGGCCGAATTATGTCGGGTGGATCCAAACAGATTTTCTCTAGGACCTTCAGAAAAAAGTTAGAGGCCGACGGGCCGTCCCGCGTGGTTTTCATCCCTTATTCTAACCCTAACCCTAACCCTAACCCTAACCCTAACCCCACCCATCACCTAACATAAATACAATCATTGTGGATGCATATATAGAAGCAATGTATGTACTCCATCACAAGGAAACACAATTGAATGTGAATAACTATGCAATTGCAACAGATTCTCGATGTAGATTTATTATGTCATGTTTAAATGGATGGTGCCGTAAAGTGTCATAGACAATAAGGTGAAGTTTGCCGCTTCACGTCACGTGACCTCACGTAAATCACAAGGGATGATTGACGCCCCTTCCGGCGTGACTTCGACCGCGAAAGTTTCTCGCCTTTCACCAATTTGTTCATTTATTTTTTTAGCCTGATGAAGATACAACAGATATCGAAACGTCGCTAGAGCATTTTATTTGACTTTGTTTATTTGTTCATGAGAACTTCACTGCCTGACCTATAATAAAAAGGTTCAAAAGTGCTTCTAGAACTTTTTATTGGCCAAGGAACAACTTTTCACAAAAACTCAGTGAAAAAGAGAAAAAGAGAAAAACAAGTAAGATGGCCCATCACGAGGACTGGACCACGGTGCGCCACGGGAGAAACCGGAGCAGAGAGAGACGGACCAGCGGAAAGAAACGGACCGAACCCACTGAGACGGAAAGAGGTAGGAATAAGAGCAAGGATGGAGGAAAAAACAAAAGAGACGGCCGCGCAAATAGCGCGCACACGTCAGCGCACCGCCATGACAGAAGCCACTCGGCCCATCATCGGCGCACACCATCCGACCACCGCCGTGATAGAAGCCGCTCGGCACCGCGGAGGCGCACACCGTCAGATCACCACCGTAGGACCTACGCCTCGGTGACCAGAGCCGAACCGCCCCAACGGGACCAGGTCCCGGTTACCCACTATAAGTTCCCGAAGGGAGGACCAGACCCACCGAGCAACAAGGCGCGCGCACCGGCCACAGACAGCCGAGAGCCACTTGACAGGTACGGCAATCCAATACGCCTGAACGCACCTCGGTTCCGACAAAAATCACCGTACCGAAAAGAACAAAAACGGACCACGGACCAACACCGGGATAAACACCCAGCACCACGGGTCCAACACAGGGAGGACAGACGTCATTCCCCAGTACGTAGCGGAGGGCGCGCGCCCGCCACGTACGGCGGAGTGTCATCGGACGGGTGCGGTGCCCAGTTGCGCCTGAACGCACCTCGCTCTCGCACCACAGATCGGGACCGAGGAGGAGTCCCGGTGCCACAACAACGGCAACAACAACAACAACAACAACAACAACAGGGGGAGACCGGACCTCGCTCTCCAGCGCGCCGCGCCCGTCACACAGCAAAGTACCACTTGACAGAGGGACGCGCACAACGGACCAGGAGCGGAGGAGAGACCCGGACCCACGACACCTACTAAAGGACAGGAGGACTACACACGGACCGAGAGCCCAGGAGGACCAGGAGAGCCGCAGACCCCGATCGGATGACCCGGACTTTGCTCGTAAGTGCCGCATACTGTACAAAGCTATTCAAGCGGTACACCACTATAACAAGATAACAGACGACAAGACCCCAGCCAAAATACACAACATGACAAATCAATTGGCCAACTTCATCATGCCGGCATCACCAAACAGGACCACACAGGAGGCTCTCCAGGAGAACGCAAAGAGTTGGGAGCAACGTTCAATGGAGATCCTGGTAGCCCACTACGAGGGGGTCATGGACACGGAGATGCAGCGATTAGTGGACCTCCCGAACAAAGAGTGGCTGGCCCCCTTTGAGGTGTCACTCAAGTGGGCCAGGAGGAACTACGGCCGTAGACTGGCACCGGACATCGACTCAGAGACCAGACGACATATCACAGACTACATACGGACATACCAAGACCACCAAGAGGACCAACACGAGCAGGACGACGAGGACGACGAGGACGAAGCCGAACAGAACTCAGGACCACCTCCCCCTACCCCTCGACCCCGGGTCATAAGGCCCCCCCCCAATAACAGTACAAATACATACGACTACAAGGGAGACCACATCTCCTCCCATGCTGGAAACACCAGCAGAGGCCCAAGGCAGCCCGAGAGAGCGGGACCCGGACATGGCGGACACTCTTCCCCTGTCGGCGAATGTCTCACTGTCCCCAGCAACCCCACAGGGAGGAGAGGTCCCTCCCTCTCCTGTGGGGACACGGCGCCCCCCACCACCGCTGCCCCAGAGAATAAGAGACCGGCGCTCCGGGAGCCTGGATGACCGGACGGCAGTGCATCCGGAGCCCCCCACAACCCCCCAAATCAGGAACGGGTGTGTCAACATGGAGGATGATATTATCTTCACAGAAATATCACAAGAAATCAGAGCCGCGCCCCAGTCAGGGAAAATAATAACCCGGCCGCTGACCGTGAGCTCCCCCGGACTCACACCCATCAGGAGAAGCAGCTCTCTACAAACGGAAAGACAGTCCCGACTAACCCGGTCGGGAGCCACACCTGTAACGTCCGGCCGCACCTGGCCCACCACACATCGGCTTTCACCCAAGAAGGCAGCCGATGTGCAGCTGGTCCTGACCAGGAAGTGGGTCATCCTGGGCGACTCCAACGTTGGCAGGATGCCAGCCCACAACATTACCGACCTCCAGATCGACGCCTTCGCCGACGCCATCTTCAGGCACGGAGCAATGCTACTCGACAGCGCTGCTTCGTCCTGTAAGGTGGAAAAGATGATCCTGGCGTTCGGCCACAACAACCGAGGACAGGGCAAGGATACCATCATCCAGCAGCTGCGGAAGATGATCTGTGTGGCGGGACAGAAATTCCCAAATTGTGAATTTTTTGTCCCGCAGGTAAACTTCTCCCCGCTGCTGCCCCTCCAGGAACAGACCCGCCTGACGGAGTTGAACACGTTCATCGCAACACTGAGTGAGTATATTCCTATGTTGCCCAGCAATCAGTTTCAAACAGAATCAGAAGGTAATAATAAATGGTCCATTGAGACGGCCAAAACCATGCTGGACCACTGGGCTGCTCATTTAAATTAAATGTCCCCATAAGCCTGCCTGCACAGGAGGGGAACAAATCAATCATTAATCTGACAAAAAATGTTAAACTCACCACAGAACAATTGTCCCTACTCTCCAGGGGCCTAAACTTTATCCCCTCTAAGGGCACCAATAAAGAATTAGTAAACAAAACCAAATTTGACCTCCAACAATACCACAGGAAATTGAAATTGGCAGCATATTACGAAGAAGCCCCACCTACCAAAAAAATCCTCTTTATGAAACCCTCCACGTGGACCCCGCCACAGACGACGACCGCACGGGAAATAAACAACATCATAGAGGCGGACCAGGAATGTTTTAAACATAGATTCAAGGAACACCATATTCCATCCAATTTGACCGACCAGGAAATAAAAGCAATAAAACAATTAAGGGAGAATAAACACATCGTAATAAAACCGGCGGACAAGGGCAGCTCCATAGTAATCCTCGACCGAGAACAATACTTGTGGGAGGGCTACAGACAGCTCAATGATCGCAAGTATTACACAAAATTAGATAAACCTATTTATATGGATACGATTCCAGTGGTTGAAAAAATTCTAGAAACTCTATACGAGAAAACATTTATCAACGCAAAGCAGAAGTGTTTTTTAGCCGGGGAGGACAAACCGAGGGCCAGACTATTTTACATGCTCCCGAAAATCCACAAGAACCCAGACAAGTGGAGCCTGCCATATGAAATCCCACCAGGACGACCTATTGTCTCCGACTGCAACAGCGAGACCTACCAGACTGCAGCATACATCGACTCATTTTTAAACCCACTCTCCACCACACACCCCAGCTACATAAAAGACACATACCACTTCATCGACATAGTAAAACGACTCGACATTCCACAGGACGCCGTTCTCTTTACTATTGACATAGACAGTTTATACACTAACATCGACACAAAAGAGGGAAAAACACTTTTCAAAAACGACATGACAAACACAGACCGGACAAAGAACTACTACAACTACTGGAAATCAACTTGACTAAAAACGACTTTGAATTCAACGGGGAATACTTCCTGCAGGTCAAAGGCACGGCTATGGGCAAAAAATTTGCACCGGCCTATGCCAACATTTTCATGGCGGACTGGGAGAACTCGGCGTTACAGGCCTGCGAACTGAAACCGAGCCACTATTACCGATTCCTGGACGACATCTGGGGGGTGTGGACACACTCGGAGCAGAGTTTTGACACTTTCCTAAAAACACTTAACGACCACAGACAATCCATTAAAATCAAATCGACCAGGAGCTTCAATTCAGTAGACTTCCTAGACACCACTACTTTCAAAGGCCAAGACTTCCACAAGACCCACCGACTGGACATCAAAGTTTTCTTCAAGCCGACAGACACGCACGCTTTACTACACAGGACTAGTTTTCATCCCCAACACACTTATTAAATCACAACTACTTAGATTCCATCGCATATGTACATTACAGACTGACTTCAGGGAAGCGGTCCGGACGCTGTTTCGAGCGTTGTCCACCAGGGGGTACTGCAGGACCTTCTGCAGGAAGGCTCTCAAATCATTCAAGGAGGTCAAACCAATTTCACTCACCTGCAACTTACCGCTCATCATGATGCACTCGCCGTCCACAAAGGACCTGTCCAACAAACTTAAAATCAATTTCGACAAGTTCACAGTAGGTTCTCTTATTCTATAAAACCACAGTGTCATGCCGGCCTACAAGAGACACAAAAACCTACAGGACCTTCTGGTCAGGGCCAAACTGCCAGCCATCTCCAAGCCAGTGGTAGTCCATAAGAGAACCTACTTTGAACACAGACAGTGGTTCAGCAATTATAATACAGGGGAAATTTTTGAAAACCTCACAAGAGGTGATTGGAGAATTAAAAACTGTGTGTACCTCATATGGTGCACAAACTGTAATAAACAGTACGTGGGCGAAACTGGGAATATGCTCTCCACTCGCCTCACACAACACAAACACAACATCACACACAAGAAGAACACACACACACCCCTGGTTCAACATTTTATTGAGCATGGATGGGCCGCATTAAAAACATGTGTCATCCAATGCAGCAACAGGTGGACCAGGACGCAGCGGATGACAGCTGAAAGGGGCTGGATCGCCAAGCTCGGCACCAGACATCCCCTGGGCCTGAACGAGCGGTAAGGACTTCAGGGCGGAGCATGGTTGATGGACAGTACATGGGGGACTCTGTTGCTCTTTAGCAGCAGAGTCCCCACCACTCTCACACTTCCTAACCCTAACCTTAACCCTAACCCTAAACCCTAAACCCTTAACCCTTAACCCTTAACCCTTAACCCTAACTCTAAGGTATGTTTTTAAAGACTTTCTTCAACCCGGAGAGAAGAAGATGTTTTTCGCTGCTCGGAGCAATGGTGGTTCCAGTGGAGCCGACTTCTAAGATGGCTACGAGCCAGCACCGACCGTCTTCATCACCTCCCCCGACCGCGGAGAGAGCCGGGCCACCTGGCGCGTGCACCTTCATGGCTCAGCCTTCCAGCCAGCGCGTGTCGGCGGAGCTCAGCTGACCGGCCCCTGCAGTGACCCTCCTCACCACCAGGGGCGATGACAACAGCCCAGCAGCAGCACCAACAGCCGACAGGAAGAAGAAGGGTCATGTGTCACACGCAAAACTGCCGTCTTTGGGGTGTGATACATTTCATGCACTACTAGATGGCAGTGTGGGACCATGTACCACTTCCAACATATATGTGAGTGCTGCAGCCTAGATGAGAGGTGTGTGAGGAGTGACTTAAGGCTCTGGGTATGGACCGTACATTGGGTCCCTCTCTGTGGAAACACAGTGGGGGGCCCCCCACCCTCCCGAACCTAACCCATGTGGGGAGGCCCCTCTTCATTAAAAAAAAAAAACAGGTCTGTGCAGTTTGGTTCCCTCTAGTAGCAACATTAGGTACTACACGCCTGGTAGTAAAAAGTACTTAAAAAACTTTTTCTTTTTTTTAAAACAAAAAAAAAAGTCCCACAGACTCGAGGGTGGCAACATTGAAACGGCAATAGGCAACTTAGTATCAGCCTGCGTTGACCCCCAGAAGCTAGCACAATCAGAGGGTAACTTATTGGCATTTAACCGATTGCAGAAAAATAACCGATGGAGCTAGGAAGGTCCGACAGAGCTGGAAGTTGATCCTATCGATAGGCAATGTCCATGTTAGTACGTAAAAGAAAAAATATGGGGACTGTAGGACCTAAGGAAGTGTGGGAAAAAGTGGAATAACCAAAGACTGTTTTCATGACATCTCAGCTAGACCCCTTCCCGAGGTCCCACAGACTCAAAGTTGGTACCTATAGAACCGGAAGGGCCGTATTAGGCGGATAAAAAAAATTATGATAGGACCTTCAGAAAAAGAGTTTGTGTTTTTCATCCCCCACCCCGAACCCTAAAACTCAGAAAAAAGTTAGAGGCCGACGGGCCATCCCACGTGGCGTAGAACCCCCTCGAAACCTTTTTTTAATTTGTTTATAACTTTTTATTTAGCATTTTACACAAACAGTTTATTCCTTGACATTGAAACCTTTTTTATGTGAGCGCAGCTGAAAACAGTTATGCTGGTGAGAGAAGCTCTAAAACTGGCCTTCCTTTGAGCCACAAGTTTGAAGAACAATGATTGAACATATGATTTTAACTCCAAAGTAAACGCAGATTAAAAATGGTATCAAGAGTAAATAATTTTTATTTTTATTGATTTTTAAGCCATTTATGTTACACAACCAACGGACCACCTGTTACAGCTGAACCAGCACAGGAAGCAGGTGGGTGTTAAGTCATTTACTAATTATCTTTATTGATTATAGTGATGATGATTTATTTTGTGAAACCAGCAGAATAAAGTTCATAAGCAGAAATGTTTTACTTTATTGTTAAAATGCACATACTCAACATGAATAAGACTCTTTTTTGTAAGCATCTTTTAATAGTGACAATGTCACATGACCAATTTTTTACTTGATGACCCAGGTGTGTGTGTGTGTGTATGTGTGTGTGTGTGTGCACAATAGCATTGAGTTTATTTAGGGCGAAGTGAGACAGCGACAATGCACTTATAAAGATATAATTTAAAATCGCTCACCAAGGCCTCTAGTTTGACGACAGCAGTTCCTCACACACTTTGACAACCCAAAAATATTCATAACTTAGAACAAATTATATATATTTTTCATAATTTTCGATCAAATTTCTTTAACAAATCTCTAAACGACACTTTACAACGTTTCTACATTCATACTGTAGAGCATTTAAAAGAAAGCATTCAACTAAAGCGCTTATTCTCAGTTGTAAAAGGCACAACCGCCAGCTGGTCCCCTCAGACCTCCACAGGGTTGGTGGTCTCCGGTCCCCTCAGACCTCCACAGTGACAGAGACCCCCTCGGTGTCCTTCAGGGATGCTCTCTCTGACTCATTCTCTTCCTTGTTGGTTTCCTTCCCTCCATCAACCACCAGAGGAGCGCTCTCTGCCGCCCCCTGCTGGCTGTCGGCGGTAGTGCTCGCTGGTTGCTCCGCGGCTCGGGTCTCATTCACCAGCTGCACCGAGTCTCCTGCAGAGGCCGGGGTGGACTTCACCTCCCCGTTCTGGACCGGGTAGACGCCCTCCAGGGCCTCGTACAGGAACTGGTACTGCTCCTGTAGGATCACATGATCACGTGATGCTGGAGCGTAAACTTTTTTAACATTTCATACGCAAATAACAAGACTTATAAGAATGACTATTCTTGCAATATTCTATATTTTCTATTTCTATATTCAAATAAATATACCAGAAAAGACCAACACAAAAACAATGTAATCTATCCTTCCAACAGCTAATCCCTCTTGAGCTATGAATTTATATTATTGTCTAAAAACTATTTTTTTTAAACGCACAATGTTCCCTTATTATGACGAACAGTTTATCACACATTGAAACATTTATATATACATTTAAATGTTGATTAAATGAGATAATTATAAAAGCCTTAATGGAGCCAACACACAGTGATACAAGGTCTTTTTTTTTTTTTTATTGTTTCTGGAGACTTTATTTGTAAAATGTTTATTTTTATCTACGAGTGACTTTTTAACTTTAGTGATTGTCCCCATTTCCTCGTATTGTATTTCATATATTATTGATGTTTTTGTTGCTTTATAGACTCATGAAAAATATATACAAACAGTTCCCCAAAGGGTTAGGGTTACTTTTCCAAGAATTATTATATGAGAGCAAATAAACAGGAGAGAATATTTGAAAAATATTATCATTACATGAAAACTGGAAAAACAGGTTTTATATATATATATATATATATATATATATATATATATATATATATATATATATATATATATTGGTTAGGGTTAGGGTTAGGGTTATATATTGATCTATATACATATATGTGTACATATATGTGTATGTATATACATATATAGTATATGTGCTTCTTACCGGGTTGGAGATCATCCCTTGTCTCTCCTTCCGGAGGGTTTTGACCACCTGGAAGACGTCCAGCAGCTTCTCGGTGTCGGCACTGTCCAGAAGGTTCCACAGAGCACAGAAGAGCCCTGACCGGGACGAGCCATCACTACACACACACACACACACACACACACACACACATTTAAAGAACCATTTAAAGAACAGTGTGTGGGGAAGTCTGGTCCTCCAGGAGACGTTGACGCTCTTCTTCTGAGCTCTGCCTCTCCGTGTGAATTCTCTCCCCCTTCCGGCCGTCTCACCTGCAGTGGACCACGATGGGCATGCTGCTCTCTGATTGGCTGCGCTTGACGTCCCTGATCATGTCCGTGAGGTGGAGGGCTCGCTCCGGCAGGTCGTCGCTCGCCCAGCGCCGCAGCTGGAACTGCTTCACCGGCCGGATGTCTTTCCTCTGCAGTTAGGAAGGGGTTAAAATCATCAGATCACTGATGCTGGACGTAAGGGCCGAGACGGGAAATGCACACAGAACCATCAGGGTTCTTTGACGGTTCTCAAAAATACTTTGTAGTCCTACAAAGAACAGTCACCTTCCCGAAGAAACATTCTGGAAATGGTGCCTTTAGAACCATTTGTTGAAGGTTTGAGACACCTTTAACGGTTCTTGAAGAACTCTTCAAGGAAATGGTTCTTTAAAGAACCCTGGTTTGAAAGCGTTTCGGCGTTATCTTTAATCGGGACTTGTCCTTTAACTCCCACGTAAAGCAAATCTCAAGGACTGCATTCTTCCATCTACGTAATATTTAAAAAATCAGGCACATCTTGTCTCAGAAAGATGCAGAAAAATTGGTTCACGCATTTGTTACTTCTAGACTGGATTACTGCAACTCCTTATGACCAGGCTGCTCTATAAGTCTCTTAGGTCAACTCCTTATTATCAGGCTGCTCTATAAGTCTCTTAGGTCAACTCCTTATGATCAGGCTGCTCTATAAGTCTCTTAGGTCAACTCCTTATTATCAGGCTGCACTATAAGTCTTTATAGTCAACTCCTTATGATCAGGCTGCTCTATAAGTCTCTTAGGTCAACTCCTTATTATCAGGCTGCACTATAAGTCTCTTAGGTCAACTCCTTATGATCAGGCTGCTCTATAAGTCTCTTAGGTCAACTCATGATCAGGCTGCTCTATAAGTCTCTTAGGTCAACTCATGATCAGGCTGCTCTATAAGTCTTTTAGGTCAACTCCTTATGATCAGGCTGCTCTATAAGTCTCTTAGGTCCCTCCAGTTGATCCAGAATGCTGCAGCTCGTATTCTCACTAAAACTAAGAAAAGAGATCACATGACTCCTGCACTAGCTGCTCTGCACTGGCTCCCTGTAACATCAATAATCACTTTTTAAATTCTTCTCTTAACATACAAAGCCTTAATTGGTGATGCTCCATCATATCTTAAAGAGCTTGTAGTACCGTATCGCCCCACCAGAGAGCTGCTCACTAAATGCGGGGCTACTTGTAGTTCCTAGAGTCTTAAAATGTCAAATGGGAGCCAGAGCCTTTAGTTATCAAGCTCCTCTTTTATGGAACCAGCTCCACCTTCAGTCCTGGAGGCAGACACAGTCACCACCTTCAAGAGTAGACTGAAGACTTTCCTCTTTGACAGAGCTGATAGTCAGGACTGAGTCAGGTTCACCTGGTCCACACCTGGAGATGCTGCTAGAGGCTGATAGCTGCTGGGGACCTTTAGGATGCACTGAGCACCTCTCTCCTCTTCTCTTTCTCCTATGGATGAATCTTCATCTCTCCATCACACATGACTAACTCTGCTTCTCCCCGGAGTCCTTCTGACTTCACGTCTCATGGGGTCATGTGACCCTCTGAGACGGCATAGATCCATCTGCTGATGGACCATCCATGGTTGGACCGTGAGCTCCTGACACCAGCTGTGCCACTGCCCTGCTGGGACTCCGCCCACTGTTGGGACTCCACCCACTGTTGAGACTCCGCCCACTCCTCCTCTCTGCCTCCATCTGCCTGATGGATGGTGGAGGTCTCCAAACTCTCCATGGTCTAATATGCCTAAATATGAACTGTTCATAAACTGTCAAATTCATTGAATGTATTTTAACTCTAAATCTGTCTTCTGGTCACATGACATCTATTGCATCTGTCCATCCTGGAGAGGATCCTCCTCTGTTGCTCTCCTGAAGGTTTCTTCCCTTTTTTCCCCCTGAAGGGTTATTTGGGAGTTTTTCCTGGTCCGATGTGAGGTTTTGGGTCAGGATGTCTATGTGTACAGATTGTAAAGCACTCTGAGACAAATTTGTAATTTGTGAAATTGGGCTATACAAATAAAATAAATTGAATTGAATTGAAAGGTTCTTTAAGGCACCAGAAATGGTGCCTTAAAGAACAATTTTTAGGTTTTCTTTGAAGAACTCTTTAAGGAAATGGTTCCTTAGATAACCCTGGTCTGAAAGGTTATTTGAGGAACCAAAACTGGTTCTTCTACAGCATCACTCTGAAGAACCATTTCCGGGTTCAGATGCCCCTCCCCATGATTCTGTGTGTGTCTAGATGTGGTCACTGAGGGCCTCCGTCAGCAGGTGGTGTCTCACCTTGACGTGGCAGAGCAACATGTTGCGGCTGACGACGGTGGGCGAGGCTTCGCTGCTCTTCACCTCCACCTCGAAGTCTCCGAACGTCGTCTTGTCTTCACCCCAGTAGACACCGTCAGACTCCTGAGAGCGGAGAGCATTCCATAAGACAGTGGTTCTCAAATGGGGGTCCGCGTACCCCTGGGGGTCCGTGAAGGCACTCCAGGGGGTACGTGAGATTTTTTTTAAATCTATTTAAAATTAGCATCCATTAAAAAAATCCTTTAAAAATAGTTATTTAATAAATATTTAATAAAACACAAGTGTAAGTTAATAAACAGAATTGTATATTAAGTAGGCAATTTAATTTAATTAACCTAAAAACCCAGAGTCCCCCCTCCCACCATATCAGGATGGTTTGACCCAACGTGGCTCACCTCACGACCGTCTCACTGGCTCTTAGCAACGCTGCTGAAACACGGACACACACCCCGTCTCACACACACACCCCGTCTCACACACACCCCGTCTCACACACACCCCGTCTCACACACACCCCGTCTCTCACACACCCCGTCTCACACACACACCCCGTCTCACACACACCCGTCTCACACACACCCCGTCTCACACACACCCCGTCTCACACACACCCCGTCTCTCACACACCCCTGCCTCCACACACACCCTGCTCTCACACACCCCGTCTCACACACACCCTGTCTCACACACACCCCTGCCTCACACACACCCCTGCCTCTCACACACCCCTGCTCACACACACACCCTGGCTCCACACACACCCTGCTCCCACACACACCCCTGCCCCCACACACACACACACACACCTGCCTCCACACACACCCTGCCCACACACACCCTGTCTCCACACACACCCCTGTCTCCCACACACCCCTGTCTCCCACACACACCCCTGCCCACACACCCTGCCCCACACACACCCCTGCCCCACACACACACACCCTGCTCCCACACACACCCGCTCTCACACACCCCTGCCTCACACACACCCTGCTCCCTCACACACCCCTGCTCCACACACACCCCTGTCTCACACACCCCTGTCTCACACACCCCTGCCTCACACACCCGTCCCACACACACCTGTCTCACACACACCCCTGCCTCACACACACCCCTGCTCTCACACACCATGTCTCCACACACCCCTGCTCCACACACACCCCTGCCCACACACCCCACCCGTCTCCACACACCATGTCTCACACACACCCCGTCTCACACACACCCCGTCTCACACACACCATGTCTCACACACACCCCGTCTCACACACCCCCTCTCACACACACCATGTCTCACACACACCCCGTCTCACACACCCCGTCTCACACACACCATGTCTCACACACACCATGTCTCACACACACCCCGTCTCACACACCCCCTCTCACACACACCATGTCTCACACACACCCCGTCTCACACACACCATGTCTCACACACCCCGTCTCACACACCCCGTCTCACACACACCATGTCTCACACACACCATGTCTCACACACACCCCGTCTCACACACCCCGTCTCACACACACCATGTCTCACACACACCATGTCTCACACACACCCCGTCTCACACACACCATGTCTCACACACACCCCGTCTCACACACACCCCGTCTCACACACCCCGTCTCACACACACCATGTCTCACACACACCCCGTCTCACACACACCATGTCTCACACACCCCGTCTCACACACACCATGTCTCACACACCCTGTCTCACACACACCATGTCTCACACACCCCGTCTCCAACTCTCCTCGCACCGCTAGAGCTCCGTTGCAGGCGCGCGCCTGGTTTAGCGTGACGCGCGCGCACACAGTGAACTATATATACATATATATTTATATATACAAATATATAAATATGTTTATATATGTATATATATATATATATATATATATATACAGGACTCTCTCAGAAAATTAGAATATTGTGATAAAGTTCTTTATTTTCTGTAATGCAATTAAAAAAACAAAAGGGTCATGCATTCTGGATTCATTACAAATCAACTGAAATATTGCAAGCCTTTTATTCTTTTAATATTGCTGATTATGGCTTACAGCTTAAGAAAACTCAAATATCCTATCTACCCTATGTATACTCACCTGAGTAACTCACTGACGTTTGTGCACCCCTGTATGTATACCCATGACGTGCGCATGGTGCTGTACCTCGTCTCCCAGCATCACGATGGTCGACACCCTCTCCTGGTGGATCATGGACCAGAAGTCGGCCGCCGTGTCCGGCAGCGGCGTCTGCGCCGCGAGGAAGGTGTGTGGGCCCCAGTACCCCTGCAAGACAATGACGCACACATACACACACACACATCACACACACACACACACACATCAGACATCTAGTGTTGCACACATTCATAAACAAAACAAGATGTGGTTCACTAGAGAGATCTTCAAAATAAAAGCATGCAGAGTTAACGAGGTAATGCCTGAACGATGGTAACGGGAACTTAATCATCCTGCAATTAAGATTAATATAGGAGGAGGGAGAGAGAGGGAGAGAGCAAGAGAGAGAGGGAGAGAGAAAGAGAGAGAAAAAAGAAGAGAGAGGGAGAGAGAAAGGGAGAGAGGGAGAGAGAGAGAAAAAAGAAGAGAGAGGGAGAGAGGGAAAGAGAGGAAGAGAGAGAGAAAAAAGAAGAGAGAGGGAGAGAGAAAGGGACTATAACATACATCTATGTGGGAGGCGTTGATGTACGTCGTAGCCTCCTCGGTCTCCTCGTCTGAAGAGTCCTCCTCGTCTTCCTCACTTGGGTAGGTGTCCTGGCTGCGTCCTTCATCGGCCTTCAGCAGCACGCGGTTGTAGTCGTCTGCGTGGAGAAGATTACTTTACTATCTGGTCACATGACACGCGATGGAGGCGTGGACCGAGGCGTCCTCCGCGAAGCCGGTACGTACACGGGAGAACCGATGAGGACCGGTTCTTCGTCCGGTTCTCCTCGGTGAGGCCCGCGTTGAACGTCCTCCAGTTCTTGTAGACGGGGAGTCTCTGGAGAACAAGAACGAGACGGTTCACCAGGGCCGTGTGGAGCTCTGTGATCCTGAACAAAAGGGGCGGGGCTAGATCTCTGTACCTCAAACTCCTCCTCCATGGCGGTGGGCTCGTTCTCCGAGTGCCGGAGCTTCAGGGCGCTCGCCGCGGCGTGAAGCTCCGGCACCGACAGCTCCGTCTCCCCGAACTGGTTGTGCTCCAGCAGAGCTTGGTGGATCAGGATGTACTGGGCCTGCAGGGAGGAACATGAGGAACATGAGGAACCATGAAGAACCATGAGGAACAATAATAATAATAATGTATACTTTATTGATCCCACAATGGGGAAATTTGTGTCTGCATTTGACCCATCCTCCTTATGTAGGAGCAGTGGCTGCAGTGAGGCACCGCGACCGGGGAGCAGCTGGGGGTTCAGTGCCTTGCTCAATGACACATCGGGCTGCTACTAATGGGGAGAGCGGGGATCGAACCTACTACCTTGCGGTTACGGGACGACCACTCTCCCCACTGAGCTAAACAGCCCCCCAAACCATGAGGAACAATGAGGAACGTGAGGAACAATGAGGAACATGAGGAACGTGAGGAACAAAGAGGAACATGAGGAACAAAGAGGAACATGAGGATCATGAGGAACATGAAGAACAAAGAGGAGCATGAGGAACAATGAGGAACATGAGGAACATGAGGAACATGAGCACACACCAACTGTGCCTGACATTTGACCTCTGGTGACCTCTCACCTCCACCTGCACCATGAGGCATCTCTGCGTGCGCAGCCGCACGATGTAGCCGTAGATGTCCACCGCGCCCTCGGCCTCCAGAGCCTCCATCATGGCGTCGATGCCGATGTACGTCCCCGTCCGGCCGACCCCCGCGCTGCGACACGCGTACAGGACACCCTCAGGAGACCCCCTCAGGAGACCCTCAAGAGACCCCCTCAGGAGACCCTCAGGAGACCCCCTCAGGAGACCCTCAAGAGACCCCCTCAGGAGACCCCCTCAGGAGACCCCCTCAAGAGACTCTCAAGAGACCCCCTCAGAAGACTCCCTCAGGAGACCCCCTCAGGAGACCCTCTCAAGAGACCCTCAGGAGACCCTCAGGAGACCCCCAGGAGACCCTCAGGAGACCCCCTCCGGTATGGATCTCTGAAGGTGACCTTGACTGACCTGCAGTGGACGACGATGGGGCCACTGAAGAAGTTCTTGAAGGCGTTGACGCGCCTCCTCAGCTTCAGGAGGAGGTGCGGCTCCCCGGGGACGCCGTGGTCCGGCCAGCTCATGAACTGGATGTGGGTCACCTCCCTGTTAGAGCTCTTCTCCCTCTTCTGCAGAAAGACAAAGACATGTCCTCCTGTCCTCCACCCTGAGGACCAGCAGGGCGGCGCTGCAGACTCACGTTGGCGAGGCTCAGGCGGCGGACGGTGTAGTCGGGACATCGGTCCTCTGAGATCAGCTTCACCTCGAACTCCTCAAAGATCTCCGTCTCTCGCTCTGGAGACGGCCAGTAGTGGGCACACTTGATCTGTGGCGGGGGGGGGGGGGGCATGTTGGGGTTGTCAACATGTGGTGCAGCAGCAGCTCGGGAGGGGGGGGGGCATGTTGGGGTTGACGCGTTGTCTTGACGCGTTGTCGGTTCCTCACCCTGTTCCCCTCTTCGCAGCGCGTCACCATGACGATGATGGAGGACTGCTGCTCCCAGATCATCCTCCAGAAGTCGCTCACCGTCTCGTCCTTCGGCCCTGCAGCAGATACACAGAACCTCCTCACAAAAACTCCTCATAGAACCTCCTTATAGGACCTCCAGAAACATGATGGTGTGAAAATATATATATATATATATATATATATATATATATATATATATAAATAAATACATATATATATAATTCTATATATATTTATATATAAATATATATACATATATATTTATTTATATTTAAATATATAAACATATATGTATATAATTATGTATATGTATATATAAATATATACAAATATATTTATATAAATATATATATATATATCATTATATATATATATTTATATTTATATATGTATATACATTTTTATATTTATACTCTATGATACCTTGAGCTGCAATGTACTTTTTGGATTCCTTGTATCCCTGGAGGAGGAAACAAATGATGCTCTTTAAGGTGTTTATTCTCATAAAGAAGCAACAATGTAGCGTTTTAACATGAATATTTAGACGAGTATATCTATTTGTTTAAATATATTGTGTTGATTGGGTATTTCGTTACATCGATCGAGCTGGCGTTGATGTATTCACATCCTGCTCCTCCATTCCCGGTGGTCAGCTGGACACGGTTATAATCATCTGGTTGAGGAAAGGAGATTAATAAATTAAAATTATTAAAATAAATCACAGAATAACCCTCATGAAGGAGGAGTGTGTGTAGATCATCTGTTTACATGTAAGAGGAACATCACACATTGATTTAAATAATGGAATGAAAACCAACACGCTCACCGCTTTGAAAACATTTCCAAAAATAGTTTAAAAATACGGAGAAATATAAAATCAATATCTGCCACAGTCCTTAGAGAAAGCTTTAAAAAAGGAGAATATAGACGAGCACCAACTGGTGCTGGGATTTAATGTTAAAAACGTGAATAATAAAGCACATCTGGCAGTATACGCTCATCCCTTTAACCCAGGGGGGTCAAACTCCTGTTCACCGTGGGCCTCATCAGCATCATGGCCACCTCTTAAAGGGCCAGTGTACCTGAAACGTACCTATAAATTACTCCTGAGCATATTGATCAATAAACCCCTTGCATTTGATTATTGTCTATTAGAGTGTAGAAATATTTTACATAAAAACATATCTCTAATATTACAACATTTGAATTTGAAACCTTCAAAATAAAAGCACAGGATATTTTTTTCAACTTCTTTAAGAAAAGGTGATCGTGTGTCTTTCAAGCTGTCAGGGGGGCACAGAAAATGACACGGTGGCCGGATTCGGCCCGCGGGCCGTGTGTTTGACACCTGTGCTTTAGTCCATGGAAGTCAAACACATGATCACCATGGCCGTCTCTTAAAGCGACACTATGTAACTTTTCCCCTGTAGCGCCCCCTTCAGGTATTTAACGTCTGGCTCTCGAGCCATATATGGCTCTTCCGTCACGTGACTCACGTGATCGTCTCAGCAGCTGCAGCGAGCCGTTCAGCCGCGGCATGTCTCTCTGTCTGTACGCGTCGCGTAGCGGAGCAAATAAAAAGTCCCCTGTGAGGAGGACTGGACTATGTGACGTTGGTCACCACTGACAGACAGCAAGTTGAACTACTTCCTGTTCCTCAACCGAAAGTACCGGCCGGTCCCAACATCTTACATTCAGCAGTTTTCAGCCCCCAGAACCCGATGGCGGAGGAGACATCAACATATTAAAGGTCTTTGTAGCGGCACCATTTGTTTCAAGCTGTTATTTTAAGGTGGAAAAGTTACATAGTGGGGCTTTAAAGGGCCAGTGTTCCCGAAACATATAAACCTATAAACTACTCACGTGCATATTGTTGAATTAATGTCTTTGCATTTGATTATTGTTTATTTGAGTTTAGAAATATTTTACATAAGAAAATGTCTCAAATATTATAACACAAATTCATTTGAATTTGAAACCTTCAAAATAAAAGCATATTTGTCTTCAATTTCTTTAAGAAAGGGGGGCACATCAAATGACGTGGGGGTCTGGACTCGGCCCGCGGGCCATGTGTTGGACTCACATGGCAGGATGTCCACGTAGCGGTTCTTGGAGACGTTGCAGGACTTCTTGGCCTCTTTCACGCTGTACCTGGAGAAGATTCTGGGGATGCTCTGAAAGCACAAACACACCATCCACACGTCTAGTCTATAATAGGCCAAAACAAACAACTCTCTATGAAAAACAACAACAACAACAACAACAACAACAACAACAAACTGACCTGGAACTCCGCCAGGAAGAGTCTCCCCTCGTCGGCGAGTTTCCTCTTGTAAGCTTCCAGCAGGAAATCTGCTGTGATCGGCTCGACGGGCATCAGGTTCTCCTCGTCATCTACACACACAACAATAAAGGCTCTTACTCGGTTCTTTCAAAGGCTTTGTGGTTCTCTGAAGAAACATCACCTACTGGAGAACCATATTTGGAAAGGATGTCTTAAAAAATCAGTTTTGAAGGTTCAAACCAGGGTTCTTTGAGACACCTTTATAGGTTCTTTAAAGAACTCTTAAGGAAATGGTTCTTTAAAGAACCCTGGTTTGAAAGGTTCTTTGAGGAACCAGAAATGCTGCCTTAAATAACCTTGTTCTGAAGGTTCTTTGAGACACCTTTATAGGTTCTATGAAGAACTCTTTAAGGAAATGGTTCTTTGAAGAACCCTGGTTTGAAAGGTTCTTTGAGGAACCAGAAATGGTTCTTCCATGTCATCACTCTGAAGAACCCTTTTCAGTTCCAGATGGTACCTGAATGGTTCTGTGGGAATCATATACCATGTATTATAGCCATTATTCTAAAGTATAGAACATATTTGAATACATTTCTGTGTTTTTATGAATTATAATTTATTTTTGAAACATCCTAAATCACTGGTGCCGGGTTACGGCCCGACAGGATGTCCCATCCGGCCCGCGGGTGATAAGGGGAGATTTTCTTTTCTTCATCTTTTTCTTTTCTCTTTTTTAATGGAATCTGTCAACTGCACATCACACCTTTCCGCAACAAGGGTTGATCCAGGATCCTGAACCTAAACGTAAACTCACTTGCTGTGGAGATGAGCATCATGTTTTCCCTGAGGTCGCTGAGAGGGACAAACAAAAAGGTGAATAATCCTAAATATACAGACGTTATATAAAGAATGGGGCAAAAAAGGTTGAATGGTATTTATGTCTAGAATGCAGTGATGTTTCAATTTAAAAGCTATATATTGTATATATGTGTAAAACTATCACTCACTGGGACGTCCTGCGCCTCAGAATGTAAATCTTGTAGACGACGAGCAGCAGAGCCACCGACGTGAGGATGATGAGGAACACCAGGAGCCCGATGACCGCCTTGTCGTTGTCTGAAGAAGAGGGGGGGGTAACATCACGTATGTTACGCAGAGCAATGGATGCATGACGAGGCAAAGCGCGTGGAGGCATTGATGTAAACGCTCGTACAGGAAGTGGAAACCGTTTCTTCTTTGGGTTTGCTGCCAAATTTTCCGTTCCAAACAACCACCTGGAAACACAAAATAAAACCTTATTAATGATGAATCATAGCCCTGGAACAATAACGACGCGTACGGTGTAATCGTCTACCGCCACGGTGTAGTCCGTCGAGTAGCTCAGGTCCCTGAATTCAAAGGAACAGTCCTCTTTCTCGGCCATCTTGACGCCGTCGAGATAAGCGTGGAACATCGTCTGAGGTCCCATGGGACGTTTTCGATAAGAACACAAGACCACGATCACGTTGTGCTCCGGAAAGCTCACCGTCAGGGAGGGAACCGGATCCGGTTCTGAGAGAGAACAACCAGAAGTTCTCCTTCAATGGGTCACATTGTTCAAGAGAGAGAACCAGAAGTTCTCCTTCAATATGTTTTATTGTTATAGAGACGTTATAATGTTCATCATAATATTCATAATAATAATCTTAATATTCATAATAATGTTATGACAATATTATTCTTATTATTAATAACAAAAATAATATTCACAAAAATAACAATATTCATAATAATATTCATATTAATATTATTATTTATAATAATAATAATATTCATAATAATAAGAGGAGCATACTGTTGTGACTGGTGATCGTTATTTAATGTCAAAAGTTTAAAAGGGAAGAATCAGACCAATTAAATCACAAAGTGGATTTGAACAATTTGCCTTCAAATATTCCTCCTAAAAGTGTAATAAATACGTAAACGTGTACTCAAATAAAGGTGTACTCTCATTTAAATAAATGCATAAACGTGTACTCACTCCCCGGCTGCGTCCTGTGGCTGAACGTCTGTGGCCATTTGGTCGTCTCCCTGCCGTCGTACCGGCTGCCGACCTCACAGCTGTAGTCGGTGAACGGCTCCAGGCCGGAGACGTCGCACCGTCCCGGTGCTCGTTTCGCTTCGGCTAGAACTGAAACTGGATATGAAACATCGTTTTCATTAGTTTGTGTTTGACCAAAAAGCAACAACAACAACAACAACAGAAAAACACAACAGCATGTTGTCAACATTTTGAGGTAAACAAACGTTAATAACATTATCATGTTTCCGTGATATTTCTGCATCAGATTTCATATCCATTCTGAATCTTTACAAAGAGAGAGAGAGAGACGGACAGAGAGAGAGAGAGAGGGAGGAAGGGAGGGAGAGAGGGACAGAGAGAGAGGACGTGAATAACGACAAATCGTTCAAAAGTTTGGGGTCATGTAGAAAAGTTCTTATTTTTCAAAGCACTGTTTATGAAGATCACATCAAATTAATCATAACTCTCCATAGTTAATGTGGTCATGACTATTCTCTGGTGCAGTGAAGTCTCTCCATAGTTAATGTGGTCATGACTATTCTCTGGTGTAATGAAGTCTCTACATAGTGAATGTGGTCATGACTATTCTCTGGTTAGTGAAGTCTCTCCATAGTTAATGTGGTCATGACTATTCTCTGGTTAGTGAAGTCTCTCCATAGTGTGTAGAGGCCCATCTCCATGTTCTAGTGGTACATTGTGTTATCGCCTTAGAAGACGTCAGAGGGGTAGAAAACGCTTGAAGACCCTTTTGATGTGAGCGCAGCTGAAAACAGTTATGCTGCTGAGAGAAGCTATACAACTGGCCTTCCTTTGAGAACAAGCATAACTACATTCATAATTACAATACAAATCATTATTTATTACCTCTTGACAACATTTTTCTTTTAATTTTGCAATTAATTTAATAAATAAAAGTTTGAGTTTTCTTTTAAAACACCAAATTGTCTGGGTGAGCCCAGACATTTGAACCGTAGTGTAAACACACGAGGGCAGGAGCAGGTGATTGGTGGACGCAGGAGGAAACAATCACAGAGACAGGAAGAGATGGGGATTTCAAAATAAAACAGGAAACAAGACACCAACACTCCATATCTTCATGGTATCGTCTTCCTGTCAACACATGGACTCACCGCCGTGGTTATTCTTGCAGGAGCAGACATAAGAGAGCTTCTTCAGCTCAGGAAGCACACGGGAACACCGCTGGCTGCTGGAGGTCCAGCTCCACCCGATGGAGGTGCTGGTGGAGGCTGTCTCTTTCATGTTTATAGTGAGGTCTGTTGGGAAAACATCACACATCTGGAACATGATCATCTGAAACCTGAACATCTATAACACTAAACATCCAGAACATGAGCATCTGTTAACTGAACATCTATAACCTGAACATCTGTTAGCTGAACATCTGGAACACTTAACATCTGGAACCTGAACATCTATAACCTGAACATCTGTTAGCTGAACATCTGGAACCTGAACATCTGGAACCTGAACATCTATAACCCGAACATCTATAACATGAACATCTATAACCTGAACATCTGGAACCTGAACATCTATAACCTGACCATCTGGAACATGAACATCTGGAACATGAACATATATAACCTGAACATCTGTTAGCTGAACATCTGGAACACTTAACATCTGGAACCTGAACATCTGGAACCTGAACATCTATAACCTGAACATCTGGAACATGAACATCTGGAACCTGAACATCTATAATCTGAACATCTGGAACCTGAACATCTATAACCTGAACATCTATAATCTGAACATCTGGAACATGAACGTCAGGAACCTGAATATCTATAACATGAACATCTGTTAGCTGAACATCTGGAACACTTAACATCTGGAACCTGAACATCTGCAACCTGAACATCTATAACCTGAACATCTATAACCTGAACATCTGGAACATGAACATCTGGAACCTGAACATCTATAACCTGAACATCTGGAACATGAACATCTGGAACCTGAACATCTATAACCTGAACACCTGTTAGCTGAACATCTGGAACACTTAAAATCTGGAACCTGAACATTTGGAACCTTAACATCTGCAACCTGAACATCTATAACCTAAACATATATAACCTGAACATCTGGAACCTGAACATCTGTTAGCTGAACATCTGGAACACTTAACATCTGGAACCTGAACATCTGGAACATGAACATCTGGAACCTGAACATCTATAACCTGAACATCTGGAACATGAACATCTGGAACCTGAACATCTATAACCTGAACATCTGGAACATGAACATCTGGAACCTGAACATCTATAACCTGAACATATGTTAGCTGAACAGCTGGAACACTTAACATCTGGAACCTGAACATCTGGAACCTGAACATCTAGAACATGAACATCTAGAACATGAACATCTATAACCTGAACATCTGGAACATGAACATCTAGAACCTGAACATCTGGAACATGAACATCTGGAACCTGAACATCTAGAACCTGAACATCTAGAACATGAACATCTAGAACATGAACATCTAGAACATGAACATCTGGAACCTGAACATCTGGAACCTGAACATCTATAACCTGAACATCTGGAACATGAACATCTGGAACCTGAACATCTATAACCTGAACATCTATAACCTGAACATCTGGAACATAAACATCTGGAACCTGAACATCTGGAACCTGAACATCTATAACCTGAACATCTATAACCTGAACCTCCCAGCACCTCGTCACAGGAGCCAACCGCAAAGCCGACTTCATCTCTGGCTTTGCTGTGGAGCAGTCGCTTGACTTCCTGGCTCTCACTGAGACCTGGATCACACCTGACAACACGTCTACCGGCTGCTCTCTCCTTCAGTCTGGACCTCACCTGACAACACGTCTACCGGCTGCTCTCTCCTCGGCCTTCTCCTTCAGTCACACACCGTGCGGTGACGGTTCCTCATCCGGCTCAGCTACACATTGTTGTTCTCTACGTCTTCCTGGTTCTTTGGGAGACTTCTTGGAGGAGCTGGACGTCCTCCTGTCCAACTTCCCGGAGGACGGCCCCCCGCTCATCCTTCTGGTGACTTGACCATCCAGACTGAGAAGTCATGTGATCTCGTACTCTTACTATCCTCCTTTAACCTCTCACTCAGCCCCTCCCCTCCCTCTCACAAAGCGGTAACCAGCTTGACTACATTTTCACTAGAGACTGCTCGACCTCTGACCTCACTGTACCTGTACGCCGCAACATTCACCCTCTCTGGCCTCCTCTGTCCCTCCTCTCTGTCCTCCTCTGGCCTCTCCTCTCTGGCCTCCTCTCTGGCCTCCTCTGTCCCTCCTCTCTGGCCTCCTCTGTCCCTCCTCTCTGGCCTCCTCTCTCCCTCCTCTCTGTCCTCCTCTGTCCTATCCTCTCTGGCCTCCTCTGTCCCTCCTCTCTGGCCTCCTCTCTGGCCTCCTCTGTCCCTCCTCTCTGGCCTCCTCTCTGGCCTCCTCTGTCCCTCCTCTCTGGCCTCCTCTCTGGCCTCCTCTGTCCCTCCTCTCTGTCCCTCCTCTCTGTCCCTCCTCTCTGGCCTCCTCTCTGGCCCCCTCTGTCCCTCCTCTCTGGCCTCCTCTGTCCTATCCTCTCCCCTCCTCTGACTCCTTCTCCCTCATGCAGCCTAACTCTGCTGCAGACACTCTCCTCTCGTCCCTGTCTTCATCTCTTGATTCTCTTTGTCCTTTAAGACACGACGGTCCTCCAGTCCTCTCCTCCCTGGTCGTCTGACTCGGTGCTCTTGAGCCAACTTGTGAGCGACGGAGAGGAAAAGGAGCAAATGGAATCAAGCGGAAGACCTGCTCTGCTATCAATCTCTCCTCTCCTCCTTCTCTCCTGTCTCTGCAGCCAGAAGCTCTTTCTACCTGACAACATGCAGTCTTCCTTCTCTAACCCCAAAAAGCTCTTCTCTATCTTCTCCAACCTCCTTGATCCCCCGAGTCCCCCTCCTCCTTCCTCCCTTTTGCCACTTTGTCGACTACTTTACAAACAAGATGGACGACATACGCTCCTCCTTTACTGATCCATCCTCTATCACTACACCAACTCCTTCATCCCCCTCTCTTTCCTTGTTTACCCCCCTGTCTCCCAGTCAAGTTCTTAGCTTGGTGACCTCTGCTCGAGCGACCAGCTGACCCTTGACCCCGTCCCGTCTCACATCCTCCAGGCTGTGGCTCCTGACCTTCTGACCTTTCTCACCATCTTATTAACAGCTCCCTCTCAACTGGCTGTTTCCCCAACTCTCTGGAGGAGGAGAGTCAACCCTCTCCTGAAGAAACCACCTCCACCCGTCTGAAGTCAGCCACTACAGACCGCTCTCTCTTCTTCCCTTTCTTTCCAAAACTCTGGAGCGAGCCATCTTTAACCAAGTGTCCTCCTATCTCCACAGCAACAACCTTCTTGACCCCCACCAGTCTGGATTCAAGGCCGGCCAACAGAGACGGCCCTCCTTGCTGAGCAGCTTCACTCTGCTAGAGCAGCCTCTCTCCTCTGTCCTTATCCTTCACTCTGCTAGAGCATCCTCTCTCCTCTGTCCTTATCCTTCACTCTGCTAGAGCATCCTCTCTCCTCTGTCCTTATCCTTCACTCTGCTAGAGCAGCCTCTCTCCTCTGTCCTTATCCTTCTCTCTTCTCTTCAGGACCTGGGATCTCAGGCACAGCACTCGCTCTTTTCTCTTCCTACCTCACCGACCGACTGACCGGGTAACTTGGAGAGGATCTGTATCTGATCCTTGTCCTCTCACTACTGGGGTTCCTCTAGGCTCCGTCCTGGGTCCCCTCCTCTCCTCTCTGTACACCAATTCTCTCGGCTCTGTCATTCGTTCGCATGGCTTCTCCTACCACAGCTATGCCGATGACACCCAACTGATCTTCTCGTTCCCACCGTCTGAAACACAGGTGGCGGCGCAAATCTCTGCCTGTCTGAGCGACATCTCTCAGTGGATGTCTGCTCACCACCTGAAGATCAACCCTGACAAGACCGAGCTCCTGTTCCTTCCAGGGAAAGGTTCCCCCACTCACGACCTGACCACCACCTCCAACAGCTCCGTGTTGGCCCCTACCCTGACTGAACCCCACTCAGGACCTGACCACCACCTTCACCAGCTCCGTGTTGGCCCCTACCCTGACTGAACCCCACTCAGGACCTGACCACCACCTTCAACAGCTCCGTGTTGGCCCCTACCCTGACTGCCAGGAGCCTCGGGGTGACGCTAGACAGTCAACTCTCCCTGACGGCCAACATCGCTGCGACAGCGTTCCTGTAGGTACATGCTGCACAACATCTGGAGAATACGACCTCTTCTTACCCAGAAGGCAGCGCAGGTTCTGGTCCAGGCTCTGGTCCAGGCTCTGGTCATTTTGCGCCTCGACTACTGCAACTCTCTTCTGGCTGCTCTACCTGCTAAGGCCATCCGGCCTCTGCAGCTCATCCAGAATGCAGCAGCTCGACTGGTCTTCAGCCTCCAGAAATTCACCCACACCACTCCGCTCCTCCGCTCTCTGCACTGGTTACCGGTGGTTACCGGTGGCGGCCCGCATCCGCTTCAAAACATTGGTTCTGGCGTACCGTGCTCTGAACGGATCGGGCCCCGTCTACATCCTGGATGTGGTCACACCGTACACCCCGGCACGTTCGCTCCGCTCGGCAACAGCCAACCGACTTGTGACTCCGTCACCTCCAGCTAATCACTCGAAATCCAGACTGTTTGCTGTCCTGGCTCCTGATTGGTGGAGCCAGGACACTGACATCAGGACAGCAGAAAGTCTCTACATCTTCCGCCGAAAACTGAAAACGCACCTTTTCCGACTATCTGGATTAAACACGGACTTGCACTTTAGTAGCACTTGAATGGCTCTTATTGTGGTACTTTAGTAGTTTGACTATGATGAGGAAATGTTACTTTCTGTATTCTTGTTGTTCTTAGTTTGTACTTGTAGGTTGAAATGCACTTATTGTAAGTCGCTTTGGATAAAAGCGTCTGCTAAATGACATGTAATGTAATGTAATGTAATGTAACATCTGGAACTTGAACATCTGGAACCTGAACATCTGGAAGCTGAACATCTTGAACCTGAACATCTGGAGCTGCAGTGTTATGTGAGCACTTGAACGCACCGCAGTTGACGCTGAAGCTCACGGCGGCCGTGTGGTTGACGATGATGTCATCGTGGTCTTTGATCTGGGCGGAGCAGCTGTAGCTGGTGAACGGCTCCAGCTCCCAGAGCTTCAGTCCATCAGCAGCTGAGGAGACACGAGGACACCGGCTCAGTCTGTCCTCAGAACTCTGTCACAACGGTTTGATTTCATATTTTTTTATTGTGTTATTTCTAATAATTGTCAATGAGGCCCGCCACATCATTTTCTGTGGCCCCCGACGGATTGAAAGACACACGCTCACCTTCTTTAAAGGGAATTAATGAAAAATATCCTGTGCTTTTATTTTGAAGGTTTCAATGAAATAAATGTATGTTATAAGATTAGAGATATATTCTTATGTAAACTAGAAGGGGCACTCGGTAGAGTGCATACCTTCGCATATCACAAGATTGGGCATTGAATTATGAACATTTTGGCATTAGTTGCCATTTGGATCAAAATTGACCGTGCTATAGTAAAAAGAAGATTTTTACCTTTTCATGACCTTGACCTTTGACCCGATCGATCCAAAAATCTAATCAAATGATACCCGGATTGTAACCAGTCATCCCACCAAATTTCATGCGATTCAAGAAGATTTTACCTTTTTTTATGACCTTGACCTTTGACCCGATCAATCCCAAAATCTAATCAAATGGTCCCCAGATAATAACCAATCATCGCACTAAATTTCATGCGATTCGGTTTAATACCTTTTTACTTACGCGAATAACACGCACACACGCATACATATACGCTGTGATCAAAACATTACCTTCCACATTTTCAATGCGAAGGTAAATATGTCTACAATCAGATAAACAATAATCAGATGCAAAGCGAGTTATTTAACCATATGTTCTAGTTTCTAGGTTTATATGTTTCAGGTACACCGGCCCTTTAAGAGTCGGCCATGATGAGGCCCACGGTGAACAGGAGTTTGACCCCTCTGGATTAGAGGCAAATGGTAACTTGACTTGAATCTTTTCTTTATGTTTGAAGTCAAATTGTTACGACAGATATGAGCATCTACTCGTTTCATTTCCATGTGAATCTGTTCACAATGCCGACAGCTTTTATCTGTGATTTAAAACGTTATCCCAAGCTCTACATACCAGCCCCGCTCTTGTTGTTGTTCCCATCACCCCGCCAACACGTGTAATCCACGGTGAGATTATTGCAGTTTGGAGGTAATCCTGCTTTTATTACTGCAGGAAGTGCAACAGGAGCCGTCAGATTTATTTCACTTGGATCTAAAAAATCTGCAGAAATAAAGAAAGGAAACGTCACGGTAAGCCTGACATGAAACGACATGTGATGCCAGGAGGTCGTCACGCCAGGACCCGGCCGCACGCACCGGCGGGGACGTGGCTGCTGAGGCTGAAGGAAGATGAGCACGCTCCCGAGATGAAGGTCGTGGTGACGTTGGTGCAGGTGTCGTTGAAAGCAGGTTTGATGCACAGCTGCTCCGCGTCGCCGCGGCAGGACACCGGAGGCGAGCTGTGGCCCGGCGGGGAAAAGGAGGAGCTGAGGTCCCAGCCGCTCCGGTAGCACACGTAGCCGCGCATGCAGCCTCCCTCCGTGACGTCACCTCCACCTGAAACGAGTGGAAGTGATCCGGCCGCTCGATTTATTTCATGGATTTAAAAAGAATATTTACAGGGTTCTTACACATTTTGACCAATGGATTTCCAGGACTTTAAACCAAATTTCCAGGACTTTTCCATTTAGTATTTAAACTGTGAATTCCAAAGCACACAGTAAACATTAAATTAAACAAATGACCGGCGAACTTAAAGCGACACTACGTAACTTTTCCCCTGCAGCGCCCCCTTCAGGTATTTAACGTCTGGCTCTCGAGCCATATATGGCTCTTTCGGCTCGTGACTCACAGCTGATGGAGGCGTCTGGTTCAGACCGGCCCGGTGTTCTCCACAGCGGCATGTCACTACGTCTGTACGAGTCGCGTAGCGGAGCAAATAAAAAGTCCCCTGTGAGGAGGACTGGACTATAAGACGTTGGTCACCACTGACAGACAGCAGGTTGAACTACTTCCTGTTCCTCAACCGAAAGTACCGGCCGGTCCCAACATCTTACATTCAGCAGTTTTCAGCCCCCAGAACCCGATGGCGGAGGAGACATCAACATATTAAAGGTCTTTGTAGCGGCACCATTTGTTTCAAGCTGTTATTTTAAGGTGGAAAAGTTACATAGTGGGGCTTTAAGTTACGGTGCGTTCGCTTGAAAAAAAGAACATTGTGCCGCCAGCATGAGAGCGTCTGCCGGTTTATATTTCCAGCGTCTTTCTTTCTAAAACATATTTATTATTTCAAACTCGGCGTAAATGAACATGTGAATAAAACATTTCCATGACTTTTCCAAAAGCTTTGTGATTTAGTTTTTCCAGGACTTTTTCAGGCCTAGGAATGACCATTTTAAGATGCCGTGACTTCTCCAGGGACCCGCTGCTTTACTCACTCATGGCCAGCGTCGTGGCGACGGTGGAACACGCCGACTCGTTGCCGGCGCCGTCGATGAACGTCACGCGGAGCTCGTATTCAGTGCAGGGCTTCAGGCGAGTGATCTCATGAGAGCTCTGATTGGAGGACTGGACGAGGGTTCCGCCCTTTTCTCTGAAGCTGACGGAGGAGCTGCGGTTGGTGGAGTTCAACATGTCCACGCGGAGGCCGAACTTCACGGGGGTGACGGAGTAAGAACCTGAACACGGGACCAAGAGGTTCAGAACATCTCCTGGAGAAACACCTGTGAGCTATGAAGAGAGTCCTGGTACTCACACTGCGGAGGGGGAAGGGCTTGTGGGGCGGCTGGTGGACACAATAAGGAAACCACACAATATGAATACATGTGTGGAGGCCATGAGTCCAATAAATCAAAAACAAACATGAATCAAAGAGTTTGTGTTTCACAAAGCCGAAAGAAAGTTTTGTTTGTTCAGGATTCTGTTCTATGATAATTAATTTAACTAAAGAAAACAAACAAAAGAACAAAAGAACAAAGGAACTCCTAAAGCTGAGTCTCCATTGGCTACCCAGGTGCATGCTGGTCCTGTAGCTGCCTCCTCCTCATATAACCCAGGTGCATGCTGGTCCTTTAACGGTGCTGCTTATTTAAATAACAGTTTTATATCAACCAGACCAATGGAGTGTGTGTGTGTGTAAGTGCATGTAAGAAGAACAGGCCAACCTTCAGGGGGAGGAGTCACAGTGGTGTCGGGCGTGCTGATTGGAGGAGAAGTCGGCCCTTCATTGGAGTTGGTGGTTTTGGGGGAGGAGCTTGCAGGAGGAGCAGCGGCGGCTGTCAGGCGGCGAGCATGCTGGAGGTCACCTTCAAGTAGAAACACTCTGATGAGGATTGACCTCATGAGAGACGACACAGACGACATACGACACAGACGACAGAGCAACAGTGACTCCATGCTACATGTAGCACGGGCCCCAAAATAATCTGGTTTCATTTCATCCACATATGCGTTTATTGTTTTTTTTACTTTAATTTTGTATTTGTTTTTATAAATTATGCAATGAGGAATTATCCAATTCATCTTTTGTAATTAGGAGAAAAAAATAGACAAACTATGGTAGAATATACACCTCAATGTGTATTTTGGCTCCTTTTATTCTCCCCTATAGTCTGAAAGAGAGCCGAGAAGCCAGAATGATCACAATTAAAGAGAGCATGACTAACTCTGTTCACACGTCTGATTTTACTCACATGCATGTTTCACATGTGAGTAAAATCAGACGTGAACAGAGACGCGTTGGTTCCGCTGCGCCACACGACTTCCTGAGTAGAGTCTGGTCACGGTGAACGAAGCGAGTGTCAAGACAGCGTCTTCAGAAGAGTGAGGGGAAGTATTTTGGCCGGACATGATGCATGAAACACATTATATTTGTATATATATAATGTCACTGTTTTATGTTGTATTGTCTGAAACGTTGTGTAATGTGCTGCGGTCTTCCCCAGGACGCTACGGTAAAGGAGATTTTTATTCTTAATGAGGCATTTCCTGGTTAAATTAATTTAAGTTGAAATAAATAAATTGACATAATGAGATGCTGCTGTGCAGATACGATGTGAAGGGAAGGTATCATTCAAATTAAACATTTCAATAATTATAATAATGATAAATTAAATGTTATGTGTGTTGGTGTTGCCCACTCACCTGTCGGGGATGCTGTTGTCTTTTCACCTGCAAAGAAAACAAAATCATGAAAATCTTTTTTTTACATGAAAGAATAAAACGTAGTGCAGAAAATATGCAGGAAATTAAAGAGAGAATCAACATCAAGCGCTGTAAAGTGTTCTTTGTGTTCTCATTAATGTGTCCACGTTGCTGTCGGGTCAAACAGGGAAACGACCATTTGATCTGAAGTTCTCGAACGATGCTGCAACGAGCCACGCCCGCTATTACGACAAGAGAGAAACCACGGCTTCCTGCGCTGCTCTGAAACCCCGAAGACCTCCAGAGTTACACAACGGCCTTCAGTTTGCACAGATCAGAGATCAGAGAACAAATAGTTAGGAAGAGGGGAGGAAAAGGGGAGGAGCAGGGAGGTGCAGGGGAGGAAGAGGGGAGGAGCAGGGGAGGAAGAGGGGAGGAGCAGGGAGGTGCAGGGGAGGAAGAGGGGAGGAGCAGGGGAGGAAGAGGGGAGGAGCAGGTTAGGAAGAGGGGAGGAGCAGGGGAGGAAGAGGGGAGGAAGAGGGGAGGAAAAGGGGAGGAGCAGGGGAGGAAGAGGGGAGGAAGAGGGGAGGAGCAGGGGAGGAAGAGGGGAGGAATAGGGGAGGAAAAGGGAGGAGCCGGGGAGGAAGAGGGGAGGAAGAGGGGAGGAAAAGGGGAGGAGCTGGGGAGCATTTCTTCTCATATTTATTCAGCATTTCTTCTCATATTTATTGAGCATTTCTTCTCATATTTATTCAGCATTTCTTCTCATATTTATTCAGCATTTCTTCTCATATTTATTGAGCTTTTCTTCTCATATTTATTCAGCATTTCTTCTCATATTTATTCAGCATTTCTTCTCATATTTATTCAGCATTTCTTCTCATATTTATTGAGCTTTTCTTCTCATATTTATTCAGCATTTCTTCTCATATTTATTGAGCTTTTCTTCTCATATTTATTCAGCATTTCTTCTCATATTTATTCAGCATTTCTTCTCATATTTATTCAGCATTTCTTCTCATATTTATTCAGCATTTCTTCTCATATTTATTCAGCATTTCTTCTCATATTTATTCAGCATTTCTTCTCATATTTATTCAGCATTTCTTCTCATAGTTCTTCGTTAACGAGCTCCCGCTGCGCCTCACATTTCTGACCTCACTTCTTCATTTGTTCGCGCTGCACTTCCCTTTTTCTTTTCTTCACACATTCTCGAGTCATTAAGTTGAGCTGCGTCTCTGATAGGAAGTGAAGGAACAGGAAGTGGTCAACATTTTGAAAACTCTGTCCTGCTACCGCTAATTTAAGATCGCAAATTATTTTTGCATCGAGACGAGTTTGTTCATACAGAGCCCCTGGAAGGTTCCGCTCTTTAATCTGATGGTAAAACACCATAATGTGCACACTTATTACACGTAACACCTAACCCTAACCCTACATGTCAGAAGGATTTCATGTTTAATAATGATCTTGGACCCTGGACTCTGTAAAGCGACTTTGAGTATCTAGAAAAGCGTTATATAAAATAAATGGTTATTATTATCTTCTCTGCAGAAGCAGCACAACATGATTTAGATACTTTAAAGTATATTTACCTTTAAAATACCATTACAATTAAAAGCCACACATTCAAATTGAGAGATGTATATTATCTTAATATAAGTATAAGATTCTTGGACGTTAGTGAAAATTATCTCTCGTATGATATATGGTTATGCAGTATATTAAACCCGTGGATTGGATTCTATATATTTGTTTTACTGGTTAAATCAATGTTTTGGTGTTTTTGCAGAATTTGATTGTAGATTTTTAAAATCTGGCGTGTAGTACAACAGAAGAGTACTGATGTACAGTATTTGAGAAACTGCACGCAGTTAATGGTTACGACGGATAATATCCATACTAAAATAACAACATTCAAACAATATGAATAAAGAGTAGTCTCATTGCTGTCGTACATTATTGCTACTTCACTGTATAGAGTTCAATTGCAGAAAAAGATGCTTGATTATTGAAAAGAGAAGAAATATTAATAAAAACGTAAGGACGACACACTAAAGCGGATGAATACTGTACGTCACTGAAGAATACTGTACGTTAGTGAGGAATACTGTACATTAGTGAGGAATACTGTACATTAGTGAGGAATACTGTACGTTAGTGAGAAATACTGTACATTAGTGAGGAATACTGTACGTCACTGAAGAATACTGTACATTAGTGAGGAATACTGTACATTGGTGAGGAATACTGTACATCACTGAAGAATACTGTACATTAGTGAGGAATACTGTACATTGGTGAGGAATACTGTACGTCACTGAAGAATACTGTACATTAGTGAGGAATACTGTACATTAGTGAGGAATACTGTACATTGGTGAGGAATACTGTACGTCACTGAAGAATACTGTACATTAGTGAGGAATACTGTACATTAGTGAGGAATACTGTACGTTAGTGAGGAATACTGTACATTAGTGAGGAATACTGTACGTCACTGAAGAATACTGTACGTTAGTGAGGAATACTGTACATTAGTGAGGAATACTGTACGTTAGTGAGGAATACTGTACGTTAGTGAGGAATACTGTACATTAGTGAGGAATACTGTACATTAGTGAGGAATACTGTACGTCACTGAAGAATACTGTACGTTAGTGAGGAATACTGTACATTAGTGAGGAATACTGTACGTTAGTGAGGAATACTGTACATTAGTGAGGAATACTGTACGTTAGTGAGGAATACTGTACGTCACTGAAGAATACTGTACGTCACTGAAGAATACTGTACGTTAGTGAGGAATACTGTACGTTAGTGAGGAATACTGTACATTAGTGAAGAATACTGTACGTTAGTGAAGAATAATGTACATTAGTGAGGAATACTGTACGTTAGTGAGGAATACTGTACGTCACTGAAGAATACTGTATATTAGTGAGGAATACTGTACATTAGTGAGGAATACTGTACATTAGTGAGGAATACTGTACGTCACTGAAGAATACTGTACGTTAGTGAGGAATACTATACGTTAGTGAGGAATACTGTACATTAGTGAGGAATACTGTACGTCACTGAAGAATACTGTACGTTAGTGAGGAATACTATACGTTAGTGAGGAATACTGTACATTAGTGAGGAATACTGTACGTCACTGAAGA
The DNA here is from genome assembly GCA_036178185.1 of Liparis tanakae. Lineage (NCBI taxonomy): Eukaryota > Metazoa > Chordata > Actinopteri > Perciformes > Liparidae > Liparis > Liparis tanakae. The sequence continues at coordinate 33,879 of CM070102.1, forward strand.
ATACTGTATATTAGTGAGGAATACTGTACATTAGTGAGGAATACTGTACATTAGTGAGGAATACTGAACATTAGTGAGGAATACTGTACGTCACTGAAGAATACTGTACGTCACTGAAGAATACTGTACGTTAGTGAGGAATACTATACGTTAGTGAGGAATACTGTACATTAGTGAGGAATACTGTACGTCACTGAAGAATACTGTACGTTAGTGAGGAATACTATACGTTAGTGAGGAATACTGTACATTAGTGAGGAATACTGTACGTCACTGAAGAATACTGTACGTTAGTGAGGAATACTGTACATTAGTGAGGAATACTGTACATTACTGAAGAATACTGTACATTAGTGAGGAATACTGTACATTACTGAAGAATACTGTACATTAGTGAGGAATACTGTACGTCACTGAAGAATACTGTACGTCACTGAAGAATACTGTACGTTAGTGAGGAATACTGTACATTAGTGAGGAATACTGTACGTCACTGAAGAATACTGTACGTCACTGAAGAATACTGTACGTTAGTGAGGAATACTGTACGTCACTGAAGAATACTGTACGTTAGTGAGGAATACTGTACATTAGTGAAGAATACTGTACATTAGTGAGGAATACTGTACATGAATGACATTAAAGACTTAATTATTAATTATTTTGTTATCAATAATTAATAACAAAATGAATAGTGACGGTTTCATTCGTTCATTCAGACGCGGAAAATAGCAGAAATGATTTGATGAGCTGAAAAGTGTCAGAACTCTGAGTGATGCAAGAGGCGGCAAGGATGGTGTGAGTTAACACCCAGATACACACACACACACGCACTCACACACACACACTGACACGTACACACACACACATACACTGACACGTACACACACACACAAACAAACATACGTACACACACACGCACATACACGCACACACACACACACACTGACACGTACACACACACACATACACACATACACGCACGCACACACACACACTCGCACGTACACATACACACACATACATACGTACACACGCACACGCACATACACGCACACACACACACACACTGACACGTACACACTCACACGTACACACACACACACACAAACATACACACACACACACACACACAAACATACACACACACACACACACATCTGCACCTCCAGCCACCAGGGTTGAAGGGTTGAAGTAAAGCAGGGACACACCCAGAAGAAGAAAAATCATCTCATCTCTGACAGACCCCCCCCCACACACACACACACACACACACACACACACGCAGTGTCAAAGCAGAACAGAAACACGGCTGCAACATTCCCCACATTAGCACCAGATGAGAGACGTTGTAAGCGTTTGGTTATTAACGGGCTTTGGTGGAACTTTATGACCATATTGTTGAGCTGTGACATCACAGCGCGGTGCGTCTCCACTTCCTGGTTTGGAAAGTCAAAGAGTGGTGAACACGACTTCCTGTCGCTCGACTTTCTGCCCTCGACTTTTTCACTTCCAACGGTTCAGTTTGTGTTTCTCGTCTCTCCTCATAAACACAACAGCAACATGGCACATTTTAAAAGTTGAGAGTTTAGAATAAGAGACCTCTTCTCCTCCGAGAAGACTTTCAGACGACAGACACAACTCATAACCCCCCCGATGCTCTTCCTCCACGAGGAAGAGGAGGCTGGTTACTCACAGTGGGCGGAGGTGAAGATCCCGGCCCACAGCAGCAGGACCTTCAGGCCACACAGAGCCGCCATGTCCTGGAGGAGGTGTTCGTGCAGCAGCGCCCTGGAGGGACCGGCAGGCGGACCGATGGAGCGCTCCCTGAGCCGAGCTCCTCTTCTTCACGAGAAGCTGGAAACACGCGGAATGTTCTCGAGACGACGGACGTGTTCGCTGCTATCAGCCGACGCAGCTTCCTGGACCGGTTCCCCAAACCCTGAAACCTTCCACTTGCAGTCTTCGAGTCGAGCGAGAGGGAGGGAGGTCGCACCAGAAAGAGCCGCCACCTTCACGCCTGGGGACAGGAAGCCAGGAACAGGAAGTCTCTCGCTTCTCGTCTGCACCCTGAAGACGCCGAAGACCCGACTGAGAGGAAGCTGCAGGTGAAGCTTGTTATGACTCAGCTTGAGTCTGAGGGGGACTCAGGGAGGCTTCATGTGGACTCATGTGGTCTCAGGGACTCATGTGGACTCAGGGAGGCTTCATGTGGACTCATGTGGTCTCAGGGACTCATGTGGACTCAGGGAGGCTTCATGTGGACTCATGTGGTCTCAGGGACTCATGTGGACTCAGGGAGGCTTCATGTGGACTCATGTGGTCTCAGGGACTCATGTGGACTCAGGGAGGCTTCATGTGGACTCATGTGGTCTCAGGGACTCATGTGGACTCAGGGAGGCTTCATGTGGACTCATGTGGTCTCAGGGACTCATGTGGACTCAGGGAGGCTTCATGTGGACTCATGTGGTCTCAGGGACTCATGTGGACTCAGGGAGGCTTCATGTGGACTCATGTGGTCTCAGGGACTCATGTGGACTCAGGGAGGCTTCATGTGGACTCATGTGGTCTCAGGGACTCATGTGGACTCAGGGAGGCTTCATGTGGACTCATGTGGTCTCAGGGACTCATGTGGACTCAGGGAGGCTTCATGTGGACTCATGCGGTCTCAGGGACTCATGTGGACTCAGGGAGGCTTCATGTGGACTCATGCGGTCTCAGGGACTCATGTGGACTCAGGGAGGCTTCATGTGGACTCATGCGGTCTCAGGGACTCATGTGGACTCAGGGAGGCTTCATGTGGACTCATGTGGTCTCAGGGACTCATGTGGACTCAGGGAGGCTTCATGTGGACTCATGTGGTCTCAGGGACTCATGTGGACTCAGGGAGGCTTCATGTGGACTCATGTGGTCTCAGGGACTCATGTGGACTCAGGGAGGCTTCATGTGGACTCATGTGGACTCATTGAGGCTTCAGAAGGTTTTACATGTGAGACCAGAGTGAAGCTCCTCCTCCTCTCTCACCCAGGCTCCTCCCACTTCTTCAGCTCTCAGTCCGACAGCGGTGAAGACGTCGTGGGGAGGAGGAGGAGGAGGAGGAGGAGGGGGAGTAGGAGGAGGAGGAGGGGGAGGGGGAGTAGGAGGAGGAGGAGGAGGAGGAGGAGGAGAAGGGGGAGGAGGAGGAGAAGGAGGAGGAGGAGGAGGAGGAGGAGGAGGAGGAGGAGGAGGGGAGGAGGAGGAGAGAGGGAAGAGGAGGAGAGGGGGAAGAGAAGGAGAGGGGGAAGAGGAGGAGAGGGGGAAGAGGAAGAGAGGGGGAAGGCCCCGGGGCGAGAAACACACCCTGGGTGGTGAGCTGATGGGAATCCATCTGAGTCTGGGCCCTGATCTGGGGTCAGTTTGGACCGGCAGCCCAGAGGCTCGGAGCGGAGGATGAAGATCAAAGGAGGATGTTTCCTCCCAGTGAAACAAACAGCAGGTCGCACAATATTCACATTAAAGGGTTAGGGTATATATATAACATATATTATGTGGCCTTCAGAATAAAAGTATTGGGTTTTCCACCCACATCCATTCTAAGTATCATCTCTAAACAATAACATCTCATTTATTCTCATGCATCATACAAAACATTACAAAACATTATAAAATATGACATGTGTCACCACAAGTTCCAATAATAAAACTGTCTTCCTCTCATACTTTACATGTATCCAGAGTATTCCTCATCATACCCCTTACTAATCATCATACATTTCTTTTGTATTGATTTAAACATATTTACATGAGTATGAATATAAACCCCTCCAGCTCCCAGAGTCCAGAGGAGAACCGCATGACGTGACCGAGGAACTCCAGAAGCTTCTAAACGGTGGATTCTCTACACGCGTTACCTCCCATCACGTGTTAGCGTGACGCTTTCTACACGCGTTACCTCCCATCACGTGTTAGCGTGACGCTTTCTACGCGCGTTACCTCCAATCACGTGTTAGCGTGACGCTTTCTACGCGCGTTACCTCCAATCACGTGTTAGCGTGACGCTTTCTACGCGCGTTACCTCCCATCACGTGTTAGCGTGACGCTTTCTACGCGCGTTACCTCCCATCACGTGTTAGCGTGACGCTTTCTACGCGCGTTACCTCCCATCACGTGTTAGCGTGACGCTTTCTACGCGCGTTACCTCCAATCACGTGTTAGCGTGACGCTTTCTACGCGCGTTACCTCCCATCACGTGTTAGCATGACGCTTTCTACACGCGTTACCTCCAATCACGTGTTAGCGTGACGCTTTCTACACGCGTTACCTCCCATCACGTGTTAGCGTGACGCTTTCTACACGCGTTACCTCCCATCACGTGTTAGCGTGACGCTTTCTACACGCGTTACCTCCCATCACGTGTTAGCGTGACGCTTTCTACACGCGTTACCTCCCATCACGTGTGACGAAAGTACCGGTACTCGGAGGGAGCCGAGATGGCTGGCGGTGACGGTGGAGCTGCTCAGGCCTCTATTTTGAGTTCTGGGTCTATATATAGGCGGTTGGGGAAAGGGGGCGTGGCTTGTGATGAGGAGCTGTCACAGCTTCCCCAATTTCTCTTATTTCCTCTCGCAGCTCGTTGCTCAAGAAAAAGTTTCCTCGGCCGCTATTTTATTATGTGTTCTCCTATTATTGTAAATGTCTGAAGCAGCGGAGGAGGTTCTAGAGTCTAGAACCAACAGAACAGACCTGAACAGAGACAGAACAGTAACGGTTCTTAAACGGTTCTTTAAAAGGATTTGAGGTTCTACGAAGAACCATTTGGGAAATGGTTCTGAAAGAACCATTTTTTAAAGTTCTTTGAGACACCTTTATAGGTTCTTTAAAGAACTCTTAAGGAAATGGTTCTTGAAAGAACCCTGGTTTGGGTTCTGGTTTGAAAGGCCGTAGAAGGCCATAAACGGTTCTTCTACGGCAGGGGTGGTCACACTTTTTCAGCATGCGAGCTACTTATAATGTGACCAAGTCAAGACGACGGGGGGTGCTAGTGACTTTTTCTCTGCTCCGCCCCAACGATGCGCGCGCAAGCCAGCGAAGCTTTGCGGCGCGCGAGACCTGAGCGAGGACTGTTAACGCGACACGGAGTGACAGAAATGACACGCTGCTGCTGTAATCTGGCGCTATAGAGGAAGTTACAGGGGGCGGGCACATTTATTTTTCTGTGATGCGATCTACCAACACTACGCCGCGATCGACTGGCAGGTCGCCGCGATCGACCGGTCGATCGCGATCGACGTATTGAGCACCCTGTTCTACGGCATCACTCTGAAGAACCATTTTTGGTTCCAGGTGTCTCTTTCTGGTTCTGAGTGTAGTCTAGAACATACTTAATAGGTGGTCTAGGTCTTAGACTCTATTCTAGACTCTATTCAGGTCTGCTGGTTCCTCTGCTGTCCACAGGGAGCTGTGACCCGGGTGTGTAGGAGGTGTGTAGGAGGTGTGTGTAGGAGGTGTGTAGGAGGGTGTGTAGGAGGTGTGTGTAGGAGGTGTGTGTAAGAGGTGTGTGTAGGAGGTGTGTGTAGGAGGTGTGTAGGTGTGTGGGGTGTGGGAGGTGTGTGTAGGGGTGTAGGGGAGGTGTGTGTGGGGAGGTGTGTGTAGGGAGTGTGTGGGGTGTGTGGGAGGGTGTGTGGGAGGTGTGTAGGGGTGTGTGGGAGGTGTGTGGGAGGTGTGGGGAGGGTGTGTAGGGAGGTGTGGGTGTGTAGGGGAGGTGTGGAGGTGTGGGAGGGTGTGTAGGGGTGTGGGGAGGTGTGTGTGTGAGGTGTGTGTGGAGGTGTGGGGAGAGTGTGTGGGAGGTGTGTGTGGGGAGGGTGTGTAGGAGGTGTGTAGGGGAGGGTGTGTGGGGGGGGTGTGTGGGAGGTGTGTGTGAGGTGTGTAGGGTGTGTAGGAGGTGTGTGGGTGTGTAGGAGGTGTGTGTAGGGAGGTGTGTAGGGAGGTGGGGAGGTGTGTGGGAGGTGTGTGGGAGGGTGTGGTGGGGGGGTGTGGAGGTGTGGGGAGGTGTGTAGGGAGGTGTGTAGGTGAGGAGGGTGTGTAGGAGGTGTGTGGAGGTGTGTGGAGGAGGTGTGTAGGAGGTGTGTGTGGGAGGGTGTGTGTGGGAGGTGTGTAGGAGGGTGTGTAGGAGGGGTGTGTGGGAGGTGTGTGTGGGGAGGTGTGTGGGAGGTGTGTAGGAGGTGTGTAGGGAGGTGTGTGAGGAGGAGGGTGTGTGGGAGGTGTGTAGGGTGTGTGGGAGGGTGTGTGAGGTGTGTGGGAGGGTGTGTAGGAGGGTGTGTGGAGGGTGTGGGAGGTGTGTGGGGGGGGTGTGTGGGTGTGTAGGGGAGGTGTGTGGGAGGAGGTGTGGGGTGTAGGGAGGGTGAGGTGTGTGGGAGGTGTGTGTAGGGAGGTGTGTGGTGGGAGGTGTGTATGGGTGTGTGGAGGGGTGTGGAGGTGTGTGTGTAGGGAGGGTGTGTAGAGGTGTGTAGAGGTGTGTGTAGGAGGTGTGTGTAGGGAGGTGTGTAGGGGAGGAGGTGTGTAGGGAGGTGTGTGGAGGTGTGTGGGAGGTGTGTAGGGAGGTGTGTGGGAGGGTGTGGGTGTGTAGGAGGGAGGGTGTGTAGGAGGTGTGTGTAGGAGGTGTGTAGGAGGTGTGTATGAGGTGTGTGTAGGAGGTGTGTAGGAGGTGTGTGTAGGAGGTGTGTAGGAGGTGTGTGTAGGAGGGTGTGTAGGAGGTGTGTGTAGGAGGTGTGTAGGAGGTGTGTAGGAGGTGTGTGTAGGAGGTGTGTAGGAGGTGTGTAGGAGGTGTGTAGGAGGTGTGTGTAGGAGGTGTGTGTAGGAGGTGTGTGTAGGAGGGTGTGTAGGAGGTGTGTGTAGGAGGGTGTGTAGGAGGTGTGTGTAGGAGGTGTGTGTAGGAGGTGTGTAGGAGGTGTGTGTAGGAGGGTGTGTAGGAGGTGTGTAGGAGGTGTGTGGGGGAGGTGTGTAGGAGGCTGTGTAGGAGGTGTGTGTAAGAGGTGTGTGTAGGAGGTGTGTGTAGGAGGTGTGTAGGTGGGTGTGTAGGAGGTGAGGTGTGGGGTGTAGGAGGTGTGTAGGAGGGTGTGTAGGAGGTGTGTGTAGGAGGTGTGTAGGAGGTGTGTGTGAGGTGTGTGTAGGAGGGTGTGTAGGAGGTGTGTAGGGAGTGTGGGAGTGTGTAGGAGTGGGTGTGTGAGGTGTGTGTAGGAGGTGTGTGTAGGAGGTGTGTAGGAGGTGTGTAGGAGGTGTGTAGGAAGTGTGTAGGAGGTGTGTGTAGGAGGTGTGTAGGAGGTGTGTATAGGAGGTGTGTAGGAGGTGTGTGTAGGAGGTGTGTAGGAGGTGTGTAGGAGGTGTGTAGGAGGTGTGTAGGAGGTGTGTAGGAGGTGTAGGAGTGTGTGTAGGGAGGTGTGTGGGAGGGTGTGTAGGGAGGTGTGTGGGAGGTGTGTAGGGGTGTGGGGAGGTGTGTAGGAGGTGTGGGAGGTGTGGGTGGAGGTGTGTGGGGAGGTGTGTAGGAGGTTGTGTAGGAGGTGTGTGTAGGAGGTGTGTAGGAGGTGTGTAGGAGGTGTGTAGGAAGTGTGTAGGAGGTGTGTAGGGAGGTGTGTAGGAGGTGTGTAGGAGGTGTGTGAGTGGGAGGTGTGGTGGAGGTGTGTGGGAGGTGTGTAGGAGGTGTGTAGGAGGTGTGTAGGGGGGTGTGTAGGAGGTGTGTAGGAGGTGTGTGTAGGAGGTGTGTGTAGGAGGTGTGTAGGAGGTGTGTAGGAGGTGTGTGTAGGAGGTGTGTGTAGGAGGGTGTGTAGGAGGTGTGTAGGAGGTGTGTAGGAGGTGTGTGTAGGAGGTGTGTGTAGGAGGTGTGTAGGAGGTGTGTAGGAAGAGTGTAGGAGGGTGTGTACATACCCTCCTCCCCGGGGCTCGTGCTCCAGCCTGTTAATCTCTGGGAAGTTTGAACCAACTCTTTTTATACGATAAAGATGTTAAAATGAACATTAAGCATTAATAATGTGTTTAATCGGTAGCGAGCCTCATCGGTTGGTACAAATTGTTTTTTAAGAGTAATACATTTCATTTTGACTAAACTTGAAAAAGAAAACACATTTATTTATTTTTTTTATAACTGAATCATTATTATCTAGTTTGAAAGTGGTAATATTTAAAGTGGTAAATACAGGAGTTACAGTCAGACATCATAACGGTTCCACGGTGCTGTGTTTTGGGTAAGTTTGGTCACCACCGTGAGACACACAGTCTGTAAAACAATACCTAAAGGATAATAACACAATCATCAAACCTCTATAACTACTACACACACCTACACACATCTACACACAAGAGGTGAACTAACTGCAGACACACGACGTGTGCACTGCCTCAGAAGGTTTCACACTTCCTCTTCCTCCTTCCTGTCTGCCCCTCCAGCCTCCTCTTCTCGGGCAACACGCAGCTTCCAGTGACGCTGATGTGACTCTCTAACCTCAACGAGGTGACGTCATCCGGTGACGCAGCACGCCTGTGATGCCGCTGACCGCCACTGGGGGGCAGTGTGGCTTCACGCTGCAGCGCCACCGCCCCCCCCCTCATGTTTCTCCCCTCGCTTGTTTTTTTTTTGTTTTGGAATAGCCA